>JALXJV020000011.1:2591377-2676418 GCA_024633595.2 Lepomis macrochirus | reverse complement strand
AGTGACCGGTCAAGTGATCATAAATGAATGACTTATGGAAAGTGAAATCATACTAAGGTGAAATCTGCTGAAGCAGCAACATACAGAAAAAAACTTATTGGGAAAGACTAACGTTTTGTAACTACTGAAGACTGCTCTTATAAACAGGCTACATGTGCAGAAAACAGCTGTTTAAAAGTCGGATTTACTTGCTTTATTTTTTTATTTCAGCAGGTGGCGTAAAGAAACGTTAGGCCTATGCTTTATGCTTTGTATAGTCTACTCCTTCCTGCTGTTGAATATGATATTAGTTAGTCGGGAAAGACTTCTTAGTTTGTGGGTGAAGGGGGTGGTAGTGAAAGAAGCTGAAAGTAATATAGAAACGAAACGGGTAACGTAATTAGTTACTTTTATCACCCAGTAAATAAGCAAAGTAATATTTTCAAAGAGTAATAAGAAACTATTATTATATTTCTATTTCTGAGT
Organism: Lepomis macrochirus; assembly: GCA_024633595.2. Classification (NCBI taxonomy): domain Eukaryota; kingdom Metazoa; phylum Chordata; class Actinopteri; order Centrarchiformes; family Centrarchidae; genus Lepomis; species Lepomis macrochirus. The sequence goes on along the minus strand of JALXJV020000011.1, from coordinate 2,675,953 downwards.
AACTTGCCCAACACTGTTGGGGAGTAAAGCTTGATTCATCCTCTTGCGTAGGCTACGCACGTAGCCATGCTTTTATACTTGTGCATCGGCGTCTCCGTCATTCTGCAATTACACCCCCTAGCGCTAGTCAGCAGTAGCGCTACAGCGTCCACCGTGTTGACCTTTCCCGGCCGAGCAGGCTAACTTCCGGTTTAGAGCTCCGCTAACGTAAATGGGGGTAAAACTGTAAACGTGCGGCTGGTGCAGCCTTTTCAAATGTTAGTGAGCGAATGGATCACATTCTGATAGTGAAACGAGTCATTTTGCTCGGGTTGTGATGGTCAAATGTATTAATTCACTCTGTTACAGCTGCCGTTTTGGCCGCCGGTAAAAGTTACTTCAAAGCGCGGGCACTTCCTGTCGGCTCAAGGCATTGCGAGGCTACCCAGCCGACCAATCACAGAGTTTACGGTCCGCGTCGCCTCGACAGGTAGTTACATTTTTGAGAATAAATTTCACGATAAATCTAAATTGAACGTTACAAAGTAAACAGCGGTGGATCAGTGCTAACGTTAGCTGGCTGCAGCTGCCCTGCATTCCTACAGGCATTAAAAAATCCCTCCACATTTGCTTTGTACAGCTACAACATTTCTTGCAACACTTTGACATAATCTTGGTTGCACACAGGATAATTAGGTATGATAGTTAAACAGTTGCAACTAAATAAACATGCGTTTGTTGTTGTTTTCCAACTGGTTGGTCCATGAGTTAGGATGTAACGTTACAGTGATATGAGTTTCACAGCTGATCCAGTACCGGGGGCGCCGATTACTCGACGAATCTATGAAGTAATCTGTAGAATACTTGATTACTAAAATAATTGTTAGCTTCAGCCCTATTTTACGCTCATACAGAGATTAAAGTGATGTTTTAAAAAGTAAAAACTAACCTGCTTCCTTCACCTCTTTGTCTCCATGCAGCAAGATGTCCAGTCATGTCAGGTCATTGTGGAGCCTCGCTGTCCTCAGGAAGAATCAAGATAACACAAGGCTAGAAAAGATTTTTGTCTATTCTGAACAAACTGGTTTCTGGGGTTAAATATTCAGACAACATGATTCAGTCTCTGTGCTGAACACAGTCTCATTTAACAACATTAGTTGACTTTCTTCATAAACCAGTTTCTACTTTTTGCATTCACATAACAAGCATTAGTGATATTCACTCCATGAAGCAGAGAAACACAGCACAGATCAAGAACTCGAACACACCTGCAGCTTCATCATACTCCTGCTGTCTGAACCAAAACACACCTGTCAGCAGTGGCGTAGTCTACGTGATACGCAGGTATACGCCGTATACCCACTTAAAATAGCAAGATGATAACGTAACAACATCGTTTTGAGACAGAACTTTCACAAATTCATTCAAAAGTTCACCCCATCTGTGTTGTGAAGCTCTGATCTGACGGCCTATGACCGGGATCTGACGTCAGCTACCAAACAACAACACAGCTGTGTGCCGGTCACTCTATGTAGTATTTTGCACTATTATCTAGGGGTGGGAATCTCAGGGCACCTAAAGATTCGATTTGATTACGATTCAGAGGGCTGCGATTCCATTATAAAACGATTATCGATGCATCTTGATGCATCATATTTTCTATACAGGATCCCTGGATAATTACGTTTATTTCATTTTGCCCATTAAAATCCAAAAGAAACATCTCCTAATTAGCTTAAAAGGACTAGTTTGCATCCCTAATTTACTTCATTAACCTCAGCTCCATGGCCCCTCTTTTCTTTAACATCCAGCTGTCAGACTCTTGAACACTGAAATATAATAATCAGGATGTGCAGTATGTGAACAGGACAGAGCTGTACACAGTTTAGTCTCAGCTTGTGCCTGATGTTTTCAACCCTTGACTAGTAGGTTAGTTAGTAATGACATACAGCTGATAATTACTATTACTTCGTTACTAATTTAGCTTGTTACATAAATAAATAAATCTTTTTTTTTAGCACCTTTAACGGGACCCAAAGACGCTTTAGGCCCCGTGTCCACCAAAGCGTTGTTTTTTCTGACACCAGCGTCATTTTTCAATTAATTCCAATGGGAGCGCCGCGTATTTCCAAGCTGCTAAAAACGACAGGAGCGTGACGAGGCGCTGAGCGTCTTTTTCATGTCACAGAGAGTTGAAAAATGTTCAACTTTGGGGAAAACGTTGCGCTCGTCACTGTCACTTTTTACCCAGCTGTCCAATCACAGTAGAGGAGGGGCGGGGACAAATACCACACCCCAGCAACGGTTACTATCCTGGAACCGGGCTTCGTCCGATCAGCTCTTGGACCAAACGGTAGTACTCGCCGAATCCACATACGCGAGTCGGGGGAGGACCCCCCAGAAGATTCTGAGCATTAAATGAGTATGATTGATTGATTATGAGCATGAGTACCTATTTCTTTACATACTATTAAAATATCTTCTAGTCTTGGTCTTGTGACCCCAATATTCTGGACTGTCATGTCTCCTATGCTAAATGTCACAACTCTAATCTGAGCCCTAAAATGTCCCCACCACTTTTCAACACAAGGTGACGCCCTTTCCTACCTGTAACTGTCATTGGCTGTTAAAGTCTTGGCTCTTGTAGCCTAAGCAGTCCTTCAGAATGCTCTCTATTACATGTACATGCATACTGTAACTATTAGTGAGTGTAGTGGTGCTCATGAGATGTCACGCAGGGAAGGGTGAGTATGAGGCTGGGAGGTAAAAATCACAGTAGAAAAAACTAGACTACACCACTGCCTGCCAGGTGTTATTTAGCTGCAGATTACACAGACACAGGTTCAGCCAGACGTACCTCTTCTGTTTGTGAACTGCCTGTAAAATCTATCAGATGATTAGACAACAGGAACACAGTTCATCAGAGAGTGAAATTTTACATGTGAAACTAGAAGAGCTCCAAGAATCAAACTGAATCATGACTGACAGCTGACAAAACACCTCACTGATGTTTTACAGGACAACCTGATATCAGCAGTGGTTATAGAGCAGTTATAGTGATCTCTGTGTGGAGCTCATTGGATCATATTTATTTAAGATGCTGAGAGATGCTGTGGCACTAAAACCTGATCATCAGCTGTGACTGAATGAGTTTTGTAGTGATATTGATATTAATGGTTATATATTAATTCAATTCAATTTTATTTATATAGAGCTAATTCACAAAGGTCTAAAGAAAGACCTCCAGTTTTCGTTAAAGGACCTTCAGACTTAAAGTAAGAGACTGTTTCAATTTCAATTTTATTTATATAGCGCCAAATCACAACAACAGTTATCTCACAGCGCTTTTCATAAAGAGCAGGTCTAGACCGAACTCTGAAGTTATTTACAGAAGCCCAACAATTCCCACCAAGAGCAGCACTAGGCGACAGAGGCAAGGAAAAACTTCCTTTAAGAGGCAGAAACCTCGAGCAGAACCATGGCTCAGGGTGGGGGGGCATCTGCCTCGACCGGTTGGGGTGAGGGGGAGAGAGAGAGAGAGAGAGAGAGAGCAGAGGGAGGCAACCTACACAGTATACACACAGAGGTACAGACAGTAAAGGTAATGTTGCTATAGACTGAATGAAAAATGGTACAGATATTTATAGTAATGTTAATGATAATAATAATAACAGTAATAATAGCAATAGGACTAGTAACAGCAGTTGCAACTGTAGCAGAGGGCGTCGAGCAGGAACACGGGGGCAGCAGGAGACTCCCAACCACAGATCCAGACTCCACAGCTCCAGAGCCAGCAACACCCGCAGGAAGCAACAGGAGGGGGAAGCACACGACCACGGGAGAGGGAAGAAGTCGAGTTAGTAACATGCATTAATGGGATGAGGTTGCACTCAGAGAGAGAGAGAAGAGGAGAGAGGAGCTCAGTGCATCATGGGAAATCCCCCGGCAGTCTAGGCCTATAGCAGCATAATTAAGGGATGGTTCAGGACTCACCTGAGCCAGCCCTAACTATAAGCTTTATCAAAAAGGAAAGTCTTAAGCCTACTCTTAAATGTAGAGACGGTGTCTGCCTCCCGAACCCAAACTGGAACCTGGTTCCACAGGAGAGGAGCCTGATAGCTGAACGCTCTGGCTCCCATTCTACTTTTGGAGACTCTAGGAACCACAAGTAATCCTGCATTCTGGGAGCGCAGTGCTCTGGTGGGGGTAGTAAGGTACTATGAGCTCTTTAAGATAAGATGGTGCCTGACCATTAAGAGCTTTGTATGTGAGAAGAAGGATTTTAAAATCTATTCTGGATTTTACAGGAAGCCAATGCAGAGAAGCTAAGACAGGAGAGATATGATCTCTTTTACTGGTTCCTGTCAGAACACGTGCTGCAGCATTCTGGATCAGCTATTAGAGCCCGACCAATTTATCAGCTGGCCAACATTATCAGCTAATTGCATTTAATCGACATCAGCTGTTTATAACAGCAGATATATGATTATTAAAAAGCTGCAGAGTCCAGCTGCAGCTCCCCTGTTAACAACACTGCCTCACCACAAAAACCACAGAAGAAAACAATCAGCTGACCGGAGCTCACTGCAGCATGTAGAAACAGGCAGAGGGCCTTCTGAGCGGTGAGTCGGTCTTTTGGGACGTTAATCACATGACTTTAATAATTATAATAAAGACAGATCCAGTCACTTCTCCTCTCCTGAAAACTTTCATGACTTGCTAACCCTCCCGTTTTTCTCGGCCCTCTCCAGGCTTCCTATCAGCTCACAGCAGGTTAATGTTACGGTGTGTTGGAAGCTGCTGACAGACGTAACTGAAGATTTATTTCAAACAGTGTGGCAGTTCTAGCGAACATAAATATTAAATATTCTCTAAAATCACATAATGTTACAGCAGCTAACGCGGACCATTGCTAAATCAGCCACAAAGCTAATGCCATGTTTATCTTTATTTAGAGCTAACGTTAATGAGTCGTTAAACTATAGTTTCTGGTGTATTCTAAACATATCTGCAGCCGCCTGACTGCAGTTAGTCTTCAAAGAAAAAGTACTCATTCTGCAGGACGGCCCCTGTCAGTGTTACTGGATCATTCTTATTGATCATTATAATTTAGGAGGTACTTTAATGCTAATATTGAAGGAGGCGGAGCTCATCTGAACTGCTTCTTAATACTGTTGGCTGGTTTTATCTAAACTAATGCCTCATATTTTAAACACCCATTACGTTTGTTTTTAAAACATGAATCTGAAATGTAACTAGTAATTACAGCTGGTAAATACATGTAGTGCAGTAAAAAGTATTTCCTACTTTAATTATAAAGTATCATAAAATGGATGTACTCCGGTAAAGTACAAGTACCTCAAAGTTTTACTAAAGCTCAGTACTTTAGTAAATGTATTAGTGAGTTTCCAGCAGTGCAAATAAAGAAAACAAAGATGGTGGTTTGGTGTTTTACTTCAACACTGAATCTGATCCAGCTACAGCAGGTTTCCTTCTTTAAAGCTCCTTCAGGGCAAATCTGAGGAGAAAAGTGGGTTTGAAGAAAATGTCACAGCTTCCTGTTTCACAGCTCAACTTGATATTTATGTTGACGTGTTTTAGTTGTGTCCATGTCACAGGTTTGAGCCCAGCTTGTCTGTCTGAGTGCAGACAGACACAAACACACTGTTGTATGTTTGAGTCTCAGCTCATTGTTAATGCAGCAGCGCCACCTGCTGTCCAAACTAACAAACTACCAGCTTCAACTGAGGTTCATTCTACTGCTAAATATGGACAGCTTACTAATTGGACTATTATTTTTTTAAATATTACATTATAGACCTGATGATGATATGAGATATGAGTATAACCTTCAGTTACACTTTGATGGCGATGGTTGTAGTGTGGAGAAAAACATATCACAGGTTTTCAGCTCCTCTCATACACTGACTCTTCATTAAAACACTTCAATTCAATTCAATTCAATTCAAGATAAATTTAATGTAATTTCAAATTTAGAACAAAATCAATGAAGTTGGTTCTGGAAAAAACTGAACAGCCTCAGTTACACATTTACTCATATTTTCTAAATATTCATCCTGGTAAGGTTGTTTGGGATATTCCCAAATGATCTATAGTTAACACCCTGAAGTCATTCACATTCTGTTAGTTTTAAAATTAAAACAGGATCATATGCCATCACACTTTTACCCACTTGGTGGTGCCATTACACAAGAAAACTAGTAGAGACACAACCACATTATTAATTTAACTGAGGCCTACGAAATGAAGCAACTGGCTAATCCAGGTAACTGAGGTCTGCTGTAATGGCAATTTACATCACACATCTAAACTGCTCAGAACAGGTTATCTTTGTGGTTACCCCATATACATGGACACTGAATTATTAATACATTTCAATTGATAAAATATTTCCTGACTTCTTCTTTCTGACATAGCACTTTAGCTTAACATTCATGCAGGTAGCTGGGACAGATTTTTATGTGTGTGCTAGAGATGAATGAAGAAAAAGTTCCAGCTGAAACCCGAAAAAGTTGTTTCCACCAGTTTAAAAGATATTTGTAAAAATAGGCAGCAACTTGGAGTCAAATAAGCTCACTGGAGACAGTCAATAATCGGTACGAGTTTTTATTCTTAACAAGACAAAAACCTGAGTTACATTATGGCAGGCTCAAGACGAAACTAAAGGATCAGCTTGTGAATCATATTTTATAGCTCTCAGTCTCCTCCTACTATAGGTGGTGCCCTTTAAGATTCCCGCCTTTTTTCACCAAATATATTCTTAATTCTCTAGAACCTCCAGAATATTAGGTGCTTTCCCACAGTGCTGACTTCGGGACTTCCCAGCTCGACTGCCTTAAACTGACACTACCGTCTACTTCATTTATGTTTCTGCTGACACTAACAAACTTTTACACTCATGCCAAGACAAAAACTGCTCGTGCTAAAAAGTACCTGCTCTTGGGCTCTTATACTTCAGAGACACTAAGCAGTGTGGGCTCATTATAAGAGGCTCGCAAGCAGAAATAATTGCCATAGTACAGAGAGAGTGAAACTTAAACTTAAAAATTATTTAAACCCAATATATATAGTCTCTCTTAAAGCATAACAAACCTTAAAACACATTAAAACATTTAATATAGTGTTTCTTTATACATTGAAAGAGTGGCACATAAAGTGGTTTAAACAAAAGCGGCTTATAATGCAATATCTAGTAACTTTATCCTGTAACTTAAAACAAAAAGAACGTAAATATTACTCAATAAGATGAAAGTTTCATATCACATTTAAAGTGACCAAAACGATGATGGTTATCAGTATTATTGTGGTTTTGTTAAAATGTGCTGAAAGGGCTCAAAAAGTATTTAAAAAGTAAAGCGATGTTCCAGGTTTTATATTGAAAACCAAAAATAAAAAAGCCAAAACCTTATGTAAGCATATGTAAATATAAAATGTGCATTAATATGAATTTTTTTTAAATTTCTATCTGTAATGACTCCATTATAACTGACATTAATGAGTCATATCCGCTTCTTCCTTAGTGCGCACCTGCTTGGACACACATCTAGTTTATGAATACATTAAACAGCCAGAAGCTACCACCACATAAGGGTGTAATGTTCCACCAGCCTCATAGTTACACTTTACAATATGATACACTTCACATGTGAAACAATAATGGGGAAGTATAACGAAATAAATGTTTACATAATTTTTTTCATCATTCTCTTTTTAGTTACACTGTGACCTAGCTGAATACTGAGTTCTCATTGACTAAATGGCTGTTGATTAATCAGTTATCCGCTCTCAAGATCAAGGCACATGTAGTTGTTCTATGGTCGTTAGATTTGGAGTTAACAGCCCTAATGTGAAAATGTCAAAGTACCATCTCCAGTATCCTTAGTAGGCCTAGATAGGCCACATACAATAAGTCTTTTTTCTCAAGAGAAAGTGGGAAATTAACATGAAGATGCAAATTTCCGTAGCCTTGATGTTTTGTTCTTTTTCTCTCCATATGTGAACTAAGTTAAGATCCACCATGTGGAATTCATGTGAAGATGCAAATCTCATGTGATTTTATGTAACATGTTTTTTCACATGAAAAATATGGCTTGCGAAAAAAGATGATTCTGATTTTGAAGATACATTATAATGTGAACATTAACAGCAGTTTATCATTCAACAGGCAGAAAATCCAAATGAATTAAAACACGATAAATTCCAGGTGGAGGTCCAGGTGGAGGTCCAGGTGGAGGAGGTGTCTGAGTGTGCAGCAGAAGGAGTGGAGGAGTCTCTTGGTGTCTGCAGAGACTGTGTAGAAGGACAGAGCAGCAGCAGAGCAGTCCAGATCCACTGATGATACTCTGTCACATCCAGAGGAACACACAGGGATGATGGTGGACTTGACTTTGTGTCTGACAGTGGAGCTGATCTCAGAGCAGTTCAGACTGCAGCACTGTTGGGATTCCTCTGTCAGTCACTGCTGGATGAAGCTCTCCTCTCCACTCTACCTCCCAGTAACATGGCCCAGTCAGAGCCTCTCCACACACAAGCTGATGCTGCTGCTTCAACCTCTCTGGATCATCAGGACACAGCTGATCCTCTCTCAGCACCACCACCTTTCTCATCACTCACACTCTGACAGAGATCAGCTCCACCAGCTGATAAGAGAAGAAGACAGAGAGCAGAAGTCATAAATCAGAGTTTACAGAGACTCCCTTCATCAGCTGTCAGTCAGTGATGCAGCACATCCAGTATAAAGACCAGCAGGGACTTCCAGTCCTGTTCAGACCAGAAGTGGAGCGGCTGTGTAGCGTAGCCAGCTTCCTTTCAGCTCTCATGTTAGCGTATTGGAGTGAACACACTGAGACCTGCAGAGACTTTGGCCATCAGCTCTGTTTACTCTGCAGGTTTCACTCAAGTCCACAGTGGAAATAAAGTGCTGAGAGTCCCTGAACGCATCATGACTGCAGAGACAGAGAGATATTCACTGCTCACTGTAATGATGGATTTACTGCTGTTAGGGCTCAAAGCTGTTAAAAACCAGCCGCTCAGTCACATTTGAAGATTTCAGCTACTTTGGAAATATTACAGGACAAATCTGTAAATATGGAGTCTGTTCTAAAACATCTGGACCAAACTAAAGACACATGGACAGATATATATATGATGTTAAAGGTCCTACATGTTCATACAAAGACTGAACAGCTAAACATCAGCTGTGCTTACTGGACTTCAGCAGAGGTTCTGGTCTGTAGAAAGACCACATGGTTACTAAATGTAATGATGGTTCTCTGAAATAAGAGCCAGTGATTTGCAGGCTTCAGTCAGACTGATCTCAGAGCTGTGACAAAGATGAACTGATCAGTAGTTTAGTGTTGAAATGAGAGAACAAACACTTTGAGATCAGATTTGATGGTCCGACAGTTTGATGAATGAGGACCACTGTCTCTATACATCTTGTGATGCTGTCAGCTGGAATCCAGCTTTATTTCCTGGAGACATGAACACAACAACAACAGTCGTCTTCACATCAACTCAAACACATGATCACTGCCTGTTCTCTCTCTCTCTCTCTGTCTTTCTGTCCAATCCTGAAGCCTGTCACCATTCTCCTCTCACAGCTTCACTGAGGAAAGCAGCTGCTGAGAAGGTTGGAGGTTTACAGGAAATACTGGATCTCTGCTTTGATACTAACTGTGTTTAGTACAATACTGCTGAAACCAGCATGGACTGACTCCAACCCTCTACTGACCTCAGAGTCTCCAGTCTGCAGTGTGGACTCTCCATCAGATCAGACAGCAGCTTCACGTCTGAATCCTTCAGGTAGTTGTATTTCAGGTCCAGCTCTCTCAGATGGGAGGGGTTGGACTTCAGAGCTGAGGCCAGAGAAGCACAGCTGATCTCTGACAAACTGCAGTCCTCCAATCTGAATAAAGAATAAATGATGGAGATAAAAATCCATTTCTAATCCAATCAGATGTGTTCAGGTTTTAAATGTGGAGCTCAACATTACTATGTCCTAATCAATGAGCTTTTCCCTAAAATGAGTAGAGGGACTTTGTCATTGTGTTATTGTGGATCATCATAATGTCAGCCTTCTACAGACATCATCCAAATGTCTCAGGCCAGTCTGGAACTAGAGGAGAAAAACTATATTGATCCTTTAAACAGCTGCATTTGGAAATATGATCTGATCTGTGTGTGTGTGTGTGTGTGTGTGTGTGTGTGTGTGTGTGTGTGTGTGTGTGTGTGTGCGTGTGTGTTCTGAAAGATCAATCCCAGTGATCAGACATTATTTGTGAAAACACATTAAAACCAACAGAAACAGGCCAGAGAACCGCCCATCTCAACCGTGTCTCCTTACCACAGACTGTAGCCCACATAAAACATACGGGCCTTAAAGCAGCTCTATTTTGACCCTCGGTAGCGTCCAGTAGTCTCTGCAGTGTCGCTCACTTTAGCGCCAGACCGCACCGAGGAAGAACAGAGAAGCGGCTAAGACGCAGTTGGAAAAACGAGATCCCACGGACCCAGAAGCAGGTCTTAAGTGTAAAAACACCATCACTCTGGATTTTTTGAAAGCCGCCTTTGCTGAAGGAGTTTTTATTCCTGGAAACTCCGGTGAGTAAAGTTTGTAACCTTTAGCAGAGAGCTAAAAGTGCAGCGTGATGCTAGCTTAAATGGGCGGGTTAAAACCAAATACTGTAGGTTAAAAGCAGTCGGAGGATGTTGTGAACTGTTCAACAGGATTTTGTTGTGTCCTGGTTTCAAACTGATCTCTGGAGGTACTTTTGGATGTGTAAGCACATGTAGTACCTTCAGAGGGATTTTTATTTACAGTATTTATGATAATACATGTTAAAGATCATTTCTTTGCCTAAAATGTGGAAACTCTGTTCAGTATGTTTTGATTGTAATTTAATGTAATGCTGAGGAGAGATGGAGAAATTTAATCTGTTCATAGTAGTGATGTCTTGCTTAAATGCTTCCTGCTAAAGTTATAAATCTTTGGTATAACAATGTAAAACTTAAGAAGAGTCCGAGACAACAGGGTGATGATATTGAGTTTTGACAAGCGGGATGAGATCTTATTTGAAGAACACTGACTGTGATGATTTATCTGATTTATTCTGTACTATATGTGCAGGCTGGTTTCTGAGAGCCTGGATTGTAGCTTAGAGGTCGACTCTTGGCTGGATGCAGATGGTGAGCCAGTCCCAGAGATGATGCAGCCTGTATGATGAGATCGGACCGCGATGTGGCCAGCTGCTTCGATCCCATTCAACAGGACTGACACATCAGATTACAGGACACTGGCAGATAAGAAAGATCCAGCACACGTTCATTATCCTGCCCGGGTAGAGATACAAATAACTGAAAGACACTGGACACATTTTACATTTGTATTTTTTCTGAAAGAGCTCTTCTTATTCTGGGGATTGTTTCAAACATGGTTGGTGCTCTATGAGAGTGTTAAAGGCTCTGTAATAAACCTGCCCACTGTTCTTTAATCACACAGTCTGTTTCTCTCCCCTACACTACTTCTCACAGCCTAGCTTGGTAAGTTAGCTAAAGTGCTACACTAGTGTTAAATATTCTACACCTGCCTTTAGCATTCAGAAACTATGCTACAGGGTTTCCCCAGTATGTTCAACTATGACTCTAAGGGGCTCCAAGTGCGTTATAGAGGGACAACAAGGGGTCTTGACCATTGGTCCATATGTGACGACTCTGCAGTGAGAACGGGTTGGGTTGTAGATGCTTCATTTTATATCAACATTTGTACAGTTTATGCAGCAATAGTCTCTCTTGTTGTTGTTGATGTGTTTTTTATGAGTGAATGGCTGAAAGGCATTTTGTATTTACAAAATTTACATTTCTTCATTTAACTGACGCATTTATCCAAAGCAACTTACAGGTCGCACACCTCTGGAGCAACAAGGGGGTTAAATGTCTTGCTCAGGGACACAATGATGGATCACAGTGGGGATTGAACCCAGGTCTCTCACACCAAAGGCATAGTCTTAACCATTGCGCCATCACCACCTCACTTTGTGTTGTGTCAGTTTCCTTTTTCTGTTCAGAAGATAACTGATTCTTGTGTTACAATATCATTTGTAAATGTTTTGTAAGGCACAGACAGTCCTCACCTAAGATGAGCTCACACAAAGTACTTTACTAACCATTAGGAACCAGAATCAATCATGAATTGTATTTTTAAGTGTCATAAAACATCCATGAACACGCACTGTTAGACCATTTCTAAATAACTACATGTCAGTATAAAAAAAACAGGCAGTTATGTAATAATTTTCTTAAACTTTCAAAATGATCTTCTGAACCATTAACAACTCATAGATAAATGGTTTGTCATTAAAATATATAATAATACATTTAATTTGTATTGCACTTTATATTTGCACAAATCCCAAAGTGCACCTCTCTTCTGTGGCTTCTGAATTAGAGTGAGTTTGCGGTTCGAGGATGTAATGTACGGTAGGGGTGGGAGAAATAGTCGATTCTTAAATGCATCGCGATGCAGACGTGGAAGATTATTAATCAATTAACAAATGTCTAAAAATCGATTATTAAAAGTTAATTATTATGTAATGTTGACAGAACGCAAAGGGCGGAACTCGCGGAAGAGCAGCGCCCGGACCGTCTGCGGAGCGCACACAACAGAGAGACCAGAGTCCTCCTGTATTCGTAACCGCTGCAGAATGAATAACCACCACAAAGTGTCACAGAATCATTAATATCAATGCGCAAGTTATGTCAGCACACAGCGTGAACACGGTGACACTCGATGCTCAGCAGCTCCCTGCGTATCCTGAGTGTGAGGCCGAGCGAGTGAGAGAGAGCGAGCGGCAGAACATGACGGTGAAAGTTAGCGGTGAAATATATTAGCAGTAAGTTTCAGTCTGGCAGTAAACGTGCAGCGTAGGTCGCTGTGTGGCAGTTAATAAAAGTCTGTAGTTTCCCCAATGGCTGGAAAAGTGAAGGCTGTTAGCGCGAGCTAACATCTCGCCTGTACAAGTGCTCGCTCTCTGTCCCCTCACACCAGAATGGACGTCACAGCCCCCACCCTCGGGACCTCATCCCCACAGAGATCCGAAACTCTCCCTGTCAGGACACTTTCACAAATCTACTAAAACCCAGTTCTTTACCCAGGCATTCAATCCTGTCACTCTGTGTAAAGCGTCCTTGGGTCCCGTGAAAGGTGCTAAAAAGATTTATTTATTTATGTAACGTTAGCTAAATTAGTAACGAAGTAATATTAATTATCAGCTGTAGGTCATTACTAACTAGCCTACTAGTCAAGGGTTGAGAACATCAGGTAGCCTACAAGCTTAGACTACACTGGTGTAGCCTACAGCTCTGTCCTGTATACATACCGGACATCCTGATAATTATATTTCAGCGTTCAGAGTCTGACAGCTGGATGTTAAAGAAATAATGTTAAAAGAAAAGTTGCTTGGAGTTACCAGGGCTGTTGTTGATAATGTTGGAATAGAACTGTGAACATGCATCTCTCAAGGACCTTGCATAGGACTTCTGATGTTCCCGGTAGACCTGCCTATGAACAGCCTTGAGGCTGTTCATAGGCAGGGATGGGGCATGGATATCTAGGAAACTGCAGAGACTGGTTGTAGTAGTCAACCGTCTCAGTGACTGAGGAGAAATCAGCAGAGGAGATATGTTGGAGGTCGAGGATCATGGTGTCTGGGTTGATCTTTTTCAGGTCCCTATAGCAGATTTGACGCTTGTCTTTGGTGTGTGAGGAAAGGAGTGACAGATCCATTCAGATGGCCTTGTGGTCGGACACACCCAGATGATACGCCAGTAGTTTGCTAATAGGGGCGGAGTTGGAAATGACCAGGTCCAGTGTGTGCCCCCTGGAGTGTGTGGGGACATTGACATGTTGTTGGAGGTTGAGGCAGTCCAGTAGTTGCAGAAACTCAGCTGCAAAGTGGCAGGAGGGGTTGTCTACATGAATATTAATATCTCCAACTATAATAATAATGTTGGCAGAGGTGGTGCAGAGTGTTGTGAGAAGGTCGTGTATCTCTGAGATGAAAGCTGAGTTGGGTTTGGGGGGCCGGTAGATGAGGAGCATTGTCAAAGAGAAGGGGGGTTTACATTTAAATGCAAGGCATTCAAATGAGGACAGTGTAGGCAGGGGGAGGCGGGACAGCTTCAAGTTCTGTCGGTGTATTAGGCCGCCGCGACGACCAGTGCTGCGGGCTCTCTCCAGGTAGCTGTAACCGGGGGCACAGAGTTCATTAAGGGCTGAGTAAACCCCTGGCTGGTGCCATGTTTCTGTCAGGCACATGAAGTCTAATCCCTTGTCCATGATGTGGTCTTGTTTGAGAGATGCTTTATTTGTGAGGGATTGTGTAATGAAAAGTTCTATTTTGAGTGTTGATGCTGTGGTGAATCTCTGTAGAGGCCGTAGTACACTGGAATCCAGTCCAGCTTCATGCTTCATGCCGGTCGCCGAGAGTGTTAACCTGAAGCTAGTGGTTAGCCAAACACAGAGATGGAATACTGTCAGGGACAGGGAGAAGATGGTCCATGTCATGGCAGCGGGGTGCACGAGGCACGGAGGACTGGCTGGAGGCAGCTGACAGCTAGCTACCAACTGCAGAGGTACCGGCTCAAGGCAAAACTGGACCGGGGAAGCTAGATGGCTGCCCCAGGAGAAAAGTTAAACCTAGTAGTAGCAGCGCGCTGGAACGACGGAGAAATCCGGGTGTTCACCACTGACAGCGGTCAGATGTCAGTAGGTGAGTAAAGCCTTCGATTACGTATCAATCCGTGCAAAAAACTCAAGAGAAACACTATTCAGAATGAGAAAAACGGTGGAGAAGTGGCGAACAACAAACGACAGCGTCCTCTCCCAAACGATAATCCTTGCTTCTTCTCCTCGAGATGATAAAGAATACCACATGTATAACTATGTTTATAAATGACTTACTAATGTGTATTAACGTAAGAACAATGGTTTGTAATTGGTGAATTAAAAAATGTACTAATACTTAACAACTGCTTCATAGTGTGTAGATAATAAAGGAAAAAGTATAACTATGTTTATAAATGACTTACTAATGTGTATTAATGTACGAACAATGCTTTATAAATGATGAATTCTGTGTTTACTAATACTTCACTGAAGCTTTATAGTGTGTAGTTATTATAAAGTGCTGCTGAAATATTTCTACTTCAACAAGTAAACTTGATCAGTTTCAGACAAATATTAGTTCAGAGGATCTTCTGTATCCAGATGTGACCGTTTCAGATAAGACATACCTGTGTTAATCCCTGTAGGGGAAAATCAGATTGGCACAGCAACACAGAGGAATGTAAAGGACACAATACAAATACAATAAAAGTAGAATCAGTAACATTCTACGTAGATGTGTAAATATATACACACAGTGTACACACTATAAAAAAAATCGATATACAATAACAATTATGTTCAATAAATCAAGTCAAAATAGAGTCTGTCAGTTTGGTGCTGTGGTGTTGTGGAGCCTAGGGGTGTGCATCTTCACTGGTCTCACGATTCGATTACGATTATCAGGTCAGTGATTTGATATCACGATGCATCTCGATGATTCACCTCCAGGGCGGGAATTTCTAGGCACCTCGTTACGATTATGAGGCTACGATGAGATTGTAAAACGATAAAGATGTATTTTTCTCACTTTGTGACTACTTGGTACTTTTAAAGCAAAGTATTTGTACCAATCCAAAGAAGTAGGTAGTAATGAAATGCAGATATTTAATGTTACTTCATATAAATGTAGCTAACATAGCTTAGCATTATTCCATTATTACAGCTTTATTACTGACCTCTGCTGCTGTTTTCATTTCTGATGCTGCTGTTATTAGTACAGAGTCAGATACATGCTGAACTACGCACTTTACAGCGCTGCAGCCAAACCACCTTCACTCCACCTTAATATATCTGTTCCTGTTTTTGTCTCGTCTAGCGTAGTTACATGTTTGTTTCTTCTAACTTGATTATTGTAATCTTGTGTTGAGCACCATGGGCCTTGAGAAACGGCTTTTCCTTCATTTGTGTACTCGATATGTGGATGAATGACAACAAACGATCTTGAAGTAGCAGCAAAAAAGCATCCTGCTCAGCTTCCAGACCACAGTCTGAAGAGGAGATGTTAGCTAGCGCTAACCGCCTTCACTTTTCCAGCAGTTGGAAAACAGACAGACTTTAATTAACAGACACGCTGTGACCTGCAGCGTACATTTACTGCCAGACTGAAACGTAGCGCTCATCTTTTCCTCCTCTGCTTTCACCTACTGCCGCCTGTCCTGTAGCTGTCCTATAAAGAATGAGGAGAGGACGCTAGCTAAGCGCTGCCGTGCTGCACAGTGTGCGGGTGAAAATCATTAACGTTAGTTTGATTTTATTGATCATGTCAAAGTTTAGTAGCAGCGGTCATTAAACAGCTGTCTGTCTGTGCTGAACAGGGAGAACCACACGTCTCCGTTGTGTTCACACCACAGACGGTCCGGAGCTGCACTTCCACATTTCTGAGTTCTGCCTTTTTCGTTCCGTCAACATTATGTTATCAGTTAACCTCTAGATAATCCATTATTGACATTTGTAAATGGATTCAGAATCGTCCAAGTCCGCATGGCGATGCATCTAAAGATCAGTTATTTTCCACACCCCTAGAGGAGCCTGATGGCTGACGGCACAAATGAGCCTCCAAAGCTCTTTGAGGCTCGGGGCTGGATGAGTCTGTGGCTGAAGGAGCTCCTGAGCTGCCTCAGCTCAGCATAGAGAGGATGAGAGGGGTTGTCCATGATGGTTTTCAGCTTCCTCTCATCCTCCTCTCAGTCACTGCCTCCACGCTGTCCACTTCCATCCCCACCACCGAGCTGGCCTTCCTCACCAGCTCGCCCAGTTTGTTGGTGCACTTACCAAACATCAATCAACTGTTAATTAAACATATCAGATCTACAATAGTAACAGAGAGTCAGTGAACTGACCTCAGAGTCTCCAGTCTGCAGTGTGGATCCTCCAGAAAACCTGACAGCTTCACTCCTGAATCCTGCAGCTCGTTGTAGCTCAGGTCCAGCTCTCTCAGATGGGAGGGGTTGGACTTCAGAGCTGAGGCCAGAGAAGCACAGCTGATCTCTGACAAACTGCAGACACTCAATCTGAATAAAGAATAAATGATGGAGATAAATATCAGTGATCAGACATTATTTGTGAAAACACATTGAAACCAACAGAAACAAAGAAATATTTCTACTTCAACAAGTGAACTTGATCAGTTTAAAACAAATATTAGTTCAAAGGATCTTTTGTATCCAGATGTGGCCATTTTCCAAAAATTAGAAACATTCATTTACATTGATTTATTGTATTTTCACTATTAAAAATACATGTATACAATGAAAATAATGAGAATAATTAACATAAAAAACAAGACAAACAAATATTAACAAATTATATAAAGTGCAGGAAGAGGCAAAAACCCCCAAATGGGCTTATTTAACACCTCCACATATAGATATAATAAAAGTAAAACCCAAACAAAAAAATGAAAAAACTCCAAAAACATTTCACTACATAAAGTAATGACAAACTAAATAATAGAAAATATATACATATACACACATACATATACATCATCAACAAAATAATTTTAATAATAAATAACAATAATAATATACAAAAATGACGAGTTGAATAAGAGTGAACCTGTGAGTTAAATTTAAAGTAAGTCTTGAAGTGCTCTGGAATATTTTCACAACTTGAATATACCTTATAAATAAAAACACATATTTGAGTGATATTAAGAAATAATAATGGTCCGAGAATAGACCCCTGTGGGACCCCACAAAGTAGTCTGGCTTTGTTGGAATAGCATCCATTAATACAAACAAATTGTTGTCTGTTTGAGATATAATTTTTTAACCATTCAAACGTGACATCATGAAAACCATATTTATGCAGTTTCTTCAATAAAATATCATGGGTGACTGTATCAATATCTTTTGAAAAGTCGATAAATATACTACAGGTAAATTCATTATTTTCTAATGCAGAGTTAACTTTGTCAATTAAATGAAGCAAAGCTTTTCCTGAAACCATACTGATGTTTATAAAGAATTAAATTAGAATCTAAATGAGAAAGGATCCTTTTGTATATAACTTTTTCTAATATTTTTGAAAAACAAGGCAATAATGAAATGGGTCTATAATTATTGAAACAACATGGGTCATCTGCTTTAAACAGAGGAATAACTTTAGCAACTTTTGGTACAACTTCTGTTGACAGAGAGAGAGAAAAAATATAACCAGTGGCTGCAAAATAGACTGCTTGATCTGTTTGACAAGGAATGAAGAAATGTTATCATGGCCAGCTGAACATGTTTTTAGTTCCTCAATAATATCACTTATTTCTTGAACATCAGGAGACTGAAAAAAAGAAATAACAGGATAATTTCTTAATAAAATAAAAAAATTAATAAGATAATAAAATCTAGAGGATTACCGTAACAAGCAGGAACTTTACTGGCTAATTCATGGCCAATGTTAACAAAACAATGATTAAATGTTTGAGCTATATCAAATGAATTATTAAAAGAAATGTCACCTACAAAAAAAATTGAAGGTAATTTTGGGTGAGTCTTATCTATATGCAGCAATTGATTTATAACTTTCCATGTGGTTTTAGTATCATTTGAACACTTCTTAAATTTTTCATAGAAATATTTCTTTTTTGCTGATCTAATTTAATGAGTATATTTATTTCTACAAGATTTAAAAGCACCCTGGATAAGGAGTGTAGGATTTGTGATGTATTTTTTATATAATTTATTCTTTTTCCTAAGCAGCTTCAACAAATCAACTGTAAACCAAGACTTACTAAAGGCCTGAATATATTTCTTAGTAGAACTAACAATTGGAAAACATTCATTAAAACTAACACTAATAACTTTCATAAAACTTTGATATGAAAAATGAGCATTATTTTCTTTGTAAAGGTCATTCCATGAAGTACTGGCAAGCATATCTTTATACTTTAACGACTAACAGCAGAAATTTTCTACAGTTTCTTTAAGAAACACAAGTCTTTGTGACTGCAGACTAAATTTAGTACAAGAAACATGAAAATATGAACAAAAGGACATTTTCAACTTTATGGATGGAAGTTATGTCTGAACAGAAATTAGCTTCAGTTGTTAATTAAACATATCAGATAGCATATCAATAGTAACAGAGAGTCAGTGAACTGACCTCAGAGTCTCCAGTCTGCAGTGTGGATCCTCCAGAAAACCACACAGCAGCTTCACTCCTGAATCCTGCAGCTTGTTCTTACTCAGGTCCAGCTCTCTCAGATGGGAGGGGTTGGACTTCAGAGCTGAGGCCACAGAAGCACAGCTGATCTCTGACAAACTGCAGCTCTCCAATCTGAATAAAGAATAAATGATGTAACGTTAGAAGACAATGTTCCTGCTTGAAATCATTCAGTGTTTAATAATCTGTTCAGAGCTGAAGAAGGTTTAGAATGTAGAAGTTTAGAAAATGGAAATATTTGTTATTGTCTGATAGTTGAAATAGAGATTATTTATTTATTCATTGTATTTATGTATTTTATTATCATTTCTTTAAAAACATGATGTGGAATAGAAGCTGATAATCAGGAAGAGCTGCTACGCCTGTTTGTTTTATTATTTCTAAGTCTGTGGATGAAACATTAAGTCAGCTGTCAGATTGCTGGCTGATGATTGGTTCTGACGGATCCTTCTACTTGCAGACTGCATCAACACGGACTGTTCTTAAATAGCGTGTTAGCTTGCTGACACTGTTTGGAGTAAAGCAGCCGTCCTCCTGATCAGTCCTGAGCTGAGCTAAGTCCAGAAAAACCCTCCACGGGGCGTCACTACGTCCACTCAGTGTTCTCTGATTCACAGTTTGCACCATCAGTTTATAGAGAGTCTTTCCTGAGGCTTAATCCAAGCCCATCAGCTAGTCCAACAGGGTCGTCCAACCGAGGCCCAGCTAGCTCCACCACCTTCCTTCCCCAGAGTAGAAACCCCTGCAGTGTGAAGCCGTCTGGATGGCGTAGGTCCCCCCCAGCTAGGACAGTCCAACAGTCCTCCAAACAGCACAGGCTCTTGTAGGAGCCAGTACAGAGAGTCAGCCTGCTGCTGCCTCTGCTTCCTCAGCAAAGTCCACACTGAGAAAACACTCCTGGAAAAGCTGGTAGAGATGATGTGCTCAACTTTTTACAGTCTGTCAGAAACAGATAGATCCATCCGTAGACCACCAAACCGCTGCAGGATGCAGCAGGATAAAGGTCTCCAGACCAGGGGCCTCATGTATAAACGCTGCCTGCGCACATTACAAAGGTTACGGACGCTGGTTTTCACGCATACATGGGATGTATAAAATGAACGTGGACGTGAGAATGAGCGGACCCTCCACGAGACTTTTGTCTGGCTCTGTCAGTGAACTCCAAAGTGCCAAACTCACCAAATGGTTCAAAATAGCTCTCTTAAAAATAATCCACTCCAGTTACTGTGCAGATGTCAATGAAGCAGCCAATCAGAAACCTGATTATGTCCGTTAATACACAATAAAAGTCTGATCATGTCTGTAGTGGTTTAATATCAAAATAAAAGTGAATGTGAGAGGAATAGATAATAATGGCTCTCACATATTTAATTTCACTTCATATCACACATTCAAAGCAGCAGTTTGATTTGAGCTGCTGCTAGTGAGCCAGAACTATTCCATACTGCACCTTTCAAGGGGAAAGGAAAGAAAATAAGCCAAATTAGTGCCAAATCTTAAATCAATGTCCGCTAAATATTTCATCAGCCTCCCAGAGCGCAGTGGTCAGGTGGCAGGATTCCGGTGTCGTGCCAAAGTAGTTATCCCTGACAGAAAGTGTTTGTAACGGCAGAAAATTGTTTTCTTCTTACACTTATTATTCATTTATGCAAGTACTTATAATAGTGCTATTTTTCTCTTATTATTATGTCTTATACATTGTTTAAGCTTCAACGTGTTCCTTTTATTATTATTCTTATTCTGCTAGTCTGTCCACATGTGTGTAGGGTTTAGGTCGAGGATGTGGAGTTGTTTTCTGTTCCTCTCCTGTTTTGTCTGGGACCAGGGTCAGCAGGCAGAGGATCTTTTTGTTCCCCAAAACACAGATACCCAGACTGTGTAAATGACTATGCATCCCTTTGTTCTTGGCCAGACGTTAGTGACTGTCTTAGAAGACAGAACCTCTGGTCCAGCTGATTTTGTTGTAGTACTTCTCTGTTTATTCTCTTTTGTTAAATAAATTCTTCAAAGACAACGGTTGGTTGTAACTCAATTATTTGCCTAATCTCTCACCAGGAATCTACATTTCCACGACAGTGTTTTCCCTGACGTGGGAGCGGGCATGCATTTAGCGGTGAGGGCGGACCTTCGACTTCATCAAAGTGAATGAAAAATATAAAATGTGGGTTGTTTAATCTGTCGTTTTAGTATTGTTTTATTAGCGAGGTTTGTATACAGCACGCTAGCACTTACAAACGTTTTTATAGGCTTACGTTATATGTTATCGAACTTTGTATTATTCATTGCACTCAATTGAGAATGTCTATGCAAGAAGGGCATTTAGTTTCACTCGTAAAGCAAACATTTATTTTGCGGTAGTCTGGTGATGTTATAACTGACTAGTCGATCATGTCATCCATGTTACTGTTTAGACGCTAGATTCACACAGACTGTCACCCTTTACATCTGCTTGACTTGAAATGTACATTAAACTGAATGCAGCATTGTAGACAACATCTAAAATTATTAAAATATAAAATTATTTGTATCCCACTATAACTTTTGCTAGGAAAATAGAAACGTCTCCATATTCCCCACTGTTATTAGTCATGGTGTGAAGTATACACAAAATAAAATACTTAATAACAGGAAACATGATATAAAGACAAAGCATTACAGGAAACATTTAAACCTTATTCTTCGTCATTTACACAACATGTTTGACAAAGGGGATTTACAGCCCAGGAAAACAGCCCGGGGGGGGGGGGTTATTCAGGGAACACTTTGTTTGGGCTAATCTAAAACAACTGTGGGCTGTTTCACAAAACCAGGACAGCGGATTAAGCCGGGATTTTCCAGATATCCTGGCTGAATTAAGCCTTTACTCGGTTTCACGAACGCAGTAGCAGATAAGCTAAGATGGCGGCACAGGTGACTGCAGCGGCTTTGCTCTTCCCTTTGTGGTTGTGTTTGTTTGTATTGTTTATTCCTGTGTCTACAAACACTCGGACATATGACCGACAGGAACTTTTAAAGATTGCGACACTGTATGGTACATCAGTTTTAAGCAAAACTCGCAGCTTTGAACACCTGCCACCGGAGATCACACGACCAGCGGGGAGCCATTGGATTATTACCCCGGGAGGTAGACGCAGGAGGCGGCGAGAGACCGACAGCAGAAGCGAGGTTGCAGAGCTGGGATCCGGGTCCGGCTAAAAAGGGCACCACACAGGCCCGCGCTACCCAGCCTTCTTGTGTCCAACGCCAGATCACTATGCAACAAGATGGAT
Source organism: Lepomis macrochirus (assembly GCA_024633595.2). NCBI lineage: Eukaryota > Metazoa > Chordata > Actinopteri > Centrarchiformes > Centrarchidae > Lepomis > Lepomis macrochirus. Next base: position 2,653,360 of record JALXJV020000011.1, on the reverse strand, counting down.
GAGCTGGCGATGACCATCGAGGCAAATAGATATGCAAAGGACTCCTCGCTGGTAGTGATCACAGAGTGGCTCTGGGATTCCGGACAAAGCAATCATGCTAGCGGGCCGAACAGCACACCGGGCCGATAGAACGGGCAACTCCAGAAAGAGCAAAGGAGGAGGGCTCTGCATCTACTCTAACAACAGCTGGAGCACCAATGTCACAGTGACACTGTTCACCAGACCTGGAATTTGTCACACTGAGATGCCGACCCTTCTACCTGCCGCGTGAGTTCACGGTTGTTTTTATCACAGCTGTTTACATTCCACCCAGAGCTAATGATAATGTAGCTGTGGACATCTTGCAAACTAGTGTAAATAAACTCCAGTCCACCCATCCGGATGGGATCTTTATTGTGGCAGGGGACTTTAATCATGCTAATCTGCGAACTGTCCTTTCCAAATTTCATCAGCATGTAACATGTCCAACCAGAAGTGATAAAACTCTGGATCATGTTGACAGTAATGTCAGAGGGGCATACAAGGTATCCGCTCACCCCCATTCAGGGCAGTCTGACCATCTGACCCTCTTTCTCACACCAGCGTACAGACCTGTGTCTAAGAGATCTGTGCACACAGTGAAATTAACAAAACTGTGGCCTGCTACTACGATTCCACAACTGCAAGAGTGTTTTGAGCACACTGATGTGGCACTTTTCTCACAGCAGAGTCTTGAGGGTTACACCTGCACTGTTTTGCACTACATCAAGACCTGCATTGATAATGTCTCTGTTGAGAGACAGGTCAAATGCTATCAAAACAACAAACCATGGATGAACAGGGAGGTCAAGCTGCTGCTGAAAAAACGTGATAAAGTCCTCAGGTCCGGGGACATGGAATTATACAGCACGAGGGACACTTTAACCAGGGGGATCCCCGTTGTGTTTGGCAGGGAATCCAACACCTCACAAACTTTAAGAGTTCAAAAGACCCAAGCCCAAGTACCAGTAGCAATTTGGCTGAGGAGCTCAACTATTTCTTTGCACGCTTTGAGGCGAATGGGACCAGGACTGAGTCAACATCGGCCACACCATTAACACTCTTACCTACAGATACCCTGACTTTCTCCTTGATGGCAGAGGAGGTCAGGAGGGCACTTCTTGGTGTAAACCCCAGAAAGGCTGCTGGGCCCGACGGGATCCCTGGGTGAGTGTGGACTGTGCCGACCAGCTGGCTGAGGTATTCACTTCCATTTCAGCCTCTCTCTGTCTACCTGTTCTATCCCAAAGTGCCTCAAATCTGCCATCATTGTGCCAATCCCGAAAAAACCTGCTGTGAGTAGCTTTAATGACTATAGACCAGTGGCCCTCACTTCCACTGTCATGAAGTGCTTTGAAAGACTGCTGCTAAATCACATAAAAGCTTCCCTCCCCTCCACATTGGACCCGCACCAGTTTGCCTATAAAGCAAACAGGTCAACCGCGGATGCCATCAACACAGCCCTGCACTATGTGCTGACCCACCTGGAACATCCTGGCACCTATGCAAGACTGACATTTGATGACTTCAGTTCTGCATTCAACTGCATCATCCCTGGAAGACTGGTGTCCAAGCTACACGGACTGGGCATCAACACAAACATCTCTTTTTCAGGATGATTGAATAAAATATTGAGTTCAGACTAAATTTGACTTTAAAAAAAAGAGTTGTTGTGATTTGTATTCAGACAAACCCAAAAAACAAGAAAACTGAGGGAAATTTGAAACTTCTGTTATGGATTAAACTTGAACAAGAGCAAAATACATGAACTGACCTCAGAGTCTCCAGTCTGCAGTGTGGACTCTCCAGTCCAGCAGACAGCAGCTTCACTCCTGAATCCTGCAGGATGTTGTTACTCAGGTCCAGTTCTCTCAGATGGGAGGGGTTGGACTTCAGAGCTGAGGCCACGACTTCACAGTGAGTCTCTGAGAGTTCACAGTCAGAAAGTCTGTGATGACAGAGAATATAAAACTTAAAGTATAATAAAATCTGACACTTTGTTCTAAAAACAGACTCAGTTCATTTTGCATCACAAAGCACATTAACATGAGCGGCTGCAGCTCAGCTGCTCAGCCATTGATCACAAGGTTTGTGGTTTAAAACTTGAGCTCCTCCTGTCCACATGTCAAAGTGTCAACATAATGAAGCTCATTATTACTGCTTTGGACAAAAGTGTCTGACTGTAATGTGAACATGTCACATTGTGATTAACAGGGTGCTGTGATTTGTGTTTTATTTTAACGTATTTTAAACTTTATTTTAACGTGATGTTCACTGAGCTGTAAAATCACTGCAGGTTGGAACTGCACTCGTATGGATTTACCTCAGTCATGTGCTCGTGTGCTCGTGCTCGTGTGCATCTTATGTCACGCCATCTGCTTTTTTGTCTCCCATTAAATTCATTTAATGACATCTATTGCATTGACAGTATAATTAGTACTGAAGACTGTATTATTAACATTTTATTACAGTTTTTCTCAAGTGGAGTTCAGCTGTTTAACAGCATCATTTCTTCGTGAGCTCGATGATGATAAAATCCCTCCACTGAACTGAAGCTGCTGAGCTCTCCTTCACTGGCAGAATGAACCTGGAGGCCGTCCCAGCAGCTGACTGTGTAACGAGCTGCTGTCTGAGGAAACCAGCTGCTAAATACACAAAGACTGTCCATTCAAATCTACCAGAGAGAGAGCTTCCTTACTGTTTCTGAATCAAACTCATTTCTAATGTATCAAAACACATGAACAGACATTCACTGTTGGAACTAAACAATGTAAAGTGGCACCTTTTATTTAATGAGGATGGAGAGGGGATGTTCTGTTCGCTCTTCAAGAGGGAGGATGGCCTCCCCTCACATCCTCTCAAATCAAACAATAATTAGAGATATTGTATAAACTGTGAAAATGGACAGATCAGTCCTTCATATGAAAAAGCTCAGAAACTGCAGAGAAAAAATAGAACAACAATTACTGCATGAAAGCTATAATGAAAAACCTCTAAGTGGCGTTAGCTCCAGCAGATCACAGATACGACATGTCTGTGTGTCTGCATAGAAGAACAAGAAACAGACACAGTATAGAAACAGAGTGCAGCCACTGGATCAGTGGAAAAATAAAAAGACTGCTGTGATAAAAGGATGACTGTCAAAACATTTTCAGCACAAACTCTTAATCCTCAAGTTTTCCTGCTGGATTTGTATCAAGCCTCCATCACCCAAAGAAAGATAGAAGATGATAGAAGATACTTGTGTCACTAACTTGATGGATAGAAACACAGAAATGATGTTTGGAGACATTTGGAGTTTAACACATGTAGAATTATTTCAATAAGCAGCTTTAATACTAGTTTAGGAAACTTTTATAGTGTGGAGGTTTTATATTGAGCGTGTGTAAAGTGTGTATCTTTACTGTGATACTGATGCTTCAGCTTTACACTGTTGATAATCACATCTGGACTTACCGAAACTTTCTGCAGTTCCTCACAGCTGGAATCAGTCTCAGTCGTCCCTCCCATGATGTCTTGTACTTCTGCAGGTCCAACTCTTCCAGAACCTCCTCTGACATCTGCAGCATGTAGGCCAGAGCTGAGCAGTGGATCTCAGACAGTTTCTTCTCTGATCTGTTCTCTGACTTCAGGAACTCTTGGATCTCCTGATGTACTGAGTGGTCGTTCATCTCGGTCAGACAGAGGAAGATGTTGATGCTTCTGTCAGGAGAGATCTTTGCCCTCATCTTCTTCAGGTTGTTGATGGCTCTCTGGATGATTTCAGGACTGTTGTCTGTCCGACCCAGCAGGCCTCCTAAGAGTCTCTGGTTGGACTCCAGAGAGAGGCCATGAAGGAAGCGAACGAACAGGTCCAGGTGGCCATTTTTACTGTCAAGGGATTTCTGCATGGCTCTGCTCAGGAAGACATTGGGGGTTGAGTCATGGTCACTATCATTATCACTATCCAGGGATAAATTTGTAAGCATGGATGGGTGGTAAGTTTTGTAGTGCCAGTCTTTAGGGAGTCTTGAGTCCCAGTCTTTCCCCAGGAAGTCCTTCAGTACCTCTGAGTTCCTGCTGGTGTAACAGTGAAACATGTAGACTGCAGCCAGAAACTCCTGAACGCTCAGATGAACAAAGCAGTAGACTGTTTTCTGGAAGATCACACTCTCTCTTTTGAAGATCTCTGTACAAACTCCTGAGTACACCGAGGCCTCTGTGACATCAAGACCACACTGCTCCAGGTCTTCTTGGTAGAACATGATGTTTCCTTTCTCCAGCTGTTCAAACGCCAGCCTCCCCAGCTTCAGAAGAACCTCCCTGTCAGCCTCCGTCAGCTCCTGTGGACTCGTCTCATGTCCCTCATCGTACTTCTGCTTCTTCCTCTTTATCTGAACCAGCAGGAAGTGTGAGTACAGGTCAGTCAGGGTCTTGGGCAGCTCTCCTCTCTGGTCTGTAGTCAACATGTGCTCCAGAACTGTAGCAGTGATCCAGCAGAAGACTGGGATGTGACACATGATGTGGAGGCTCCTGGAGGTCTTGATGTGTGAGATGATTCTGCTGGACAGCTCTTCATCACTGACTCTCCTCCTGAAGTACTCCTCCTTCTGGGCGTCAGTGAAGCCTCGTACTTCTGTTACCCTGCCGACACACCAAGGAGGGATCTGATTGGCCGCCGCAGGTCGGGAAGTTATCCAGACGAGAGCCGAGGGAAGCAGATTCCCCTGGATGAGGTTTGTCAGCAGCAGGTTGACTGATGACTTCTGTGTGACATCAGACACAACCTGATTGTTGTGGAAATCCAATGAAAGTCTGCTTTCATCCAGGCCGTCAAAGATGAACAACAGTTTACAGACAGCGAGCTTCTCTGCTGGGACCTTCTGTAATGTTGGATGGAAAACATGGAGCAGCGTGAGGAGACTGTGCTGCTCATCTTTGATCAAGTTCAGCTCCCTGAGCGAGAGCAGAACCAGCAGACTGACATCTTGGTTTTCGAGCCCTCTGCCCAGTCCAGAGTGAACTTCTGCACTGAGAAGGTTTTCCAACGCCAGCGGCGCCGTTGGTCAGAACCACTCTGATGGCTCTCTGTTGGCCAGGTAAGGCTTTAAAGATGTCCTGGCACCTGATTGGAGTGTCATGGAGGGTCTTCTTCTTGGAAGCTGTCTCAAGCTGCCTCACCTCATGCTGGGTATTAACCTCTTCACTCTGTCCCTCTGTGATGTAGAGCTCAGTGTAGATCCTGTTGAGGAGGGTTCCACTTCCTGTTTCATCACTTCCTTCAGTCACACGTTCACATCTCCTCCTCAGACTGATCTTATGTTCATCTAAAACCTCCTGCAGACCACCTCTCACTAAAGAAGAGAAACAATGTGAGATAAAACAAAGAATATGTGCTGATTATTTTCATTACTAATATAAAAACCATCAATATCAGAATATCTGAAGAAGCAGACAGATGTCCAGTCTTACTTTGTACAGAGCTGCTCTGACTGGCTGTCTGCAGTCCAGCTCTGGTTCTGGATCTGTCTCCACACTGGGGACAGGAGGAGTGTCCTGATGAAGCAGACTGGTCCCAGTATGAGGTGATGCACCGTCTGCAGAACCAGTGTCCACAGCTGGTAGAGACTGGATCCTTCAGGACGTCCTGACACAAAGCACAGCAGGACGGCTGCTCCTCCACAGAAACAGGACTCCTCTTCCTCTCTCTGTGAAGACATTTCTTTAGAACTAAAACGATTTGTTGCTTGTTGTTAAAAATCTCCAGATGTGTCCGACACTGTGAAGAAGCTCAGATGGTCACAGAGTAAAAGTGTCGTTACTTTTCTGTTTGAATTCAGCTTTCAGTCAGTGATGAAGATGATTGTTCCTTTTATTTCACAAACACTAATTAACTGCTTTTCCTGTCTGACTGTCTTATTAAACATTTAGTGATCTGCCTGCAGTTTGTTATTAACACAAACTCAACACTTCCTGCAGCTCCTTCACAGTAAAAGCCTCCATTAAAGAGAGCTGATTATGTCCTTCACTGTTTTACAGTCACTCTGGGCAGCTTAGCTTGAGTTAGTTAGCTTTGAACTGAGCTTAGAAGTGGTCTAAACACACAGCATGTAACAGCGGTGTCACAGGTTCAAGTCCACACGGAGCCTTGTTTGTATGTCCTTCTGTTTCCTGTCACATGAAAACAATTCAAATGTTGTAAAGAGAAGTGGTCCAAATCTCCATGTGACCATTTTCTGCCCTTTTCCATCCACTGCTAACTTTTCCATCAGTGCTGCCCGTGGATGTTTGTTCTTCACCTTTAGGAACAATATATGGTGGAGAGAATCTGAGCTCAAAGGTCCACTTACTAATGATTCAAAGCAAAGTGTTCATCAAGGTGAGCAAAGCTGAACTACAAATGCTTTTCACCACATGTTGCACAATTATGATCTGAAGTGATTCAAGATGCATCTGGTGGATCAGAACAGCTGATCTGAGGAAGAGCCAAACAGCTCAGTGTTTAGAGGGACAAAGAGGAGAAAATGAAGGACACATTTGAAGCAGATTCTTTCAGATTCTGAATCCTTCTAAATCTTTACAGTGGCGTCAACGTGAGGGCAAAAATATATGAAGATGTTCTTGAAGTGTAAATTCTGAAATGGAGGTTCTCAGGTGTTTTGCTCCAGAAATCAAATCAGATCCATCTTAGTTTGAAACAGTATCTGCACTAATAGTTCTGCATCAGGAATATAAATCTGTTAGCACAACATTTTGTCTTCATCCTCAATGCATCATCTTCCATCAGCTCAGTTTACAGTAAAAACAGTCTCTTACTTTGGGTCTGAGGGTCCAGGTTCAGGACTGAAGTTCATAGGATTATCACTGGACCAGTCACTCTTCATAGACAGACAGCTGGATGCTGCAGGCTCTGCTCTGTCCTCCTTCTTCTTTGTGCTCATCTTCTCAGTCAGTCTGAGAGGTAAAACAGTAAAACTGAGCTCAGAACCCAAGAATCAGGAGAAACAACTGCTGAATTCACTCTAACACTTCTAGGGGAGAGAGAGCTTGTGTTTGTTTTTTCATTTTACATTTCATGTGATTTTTTATTAAACATTAAAGACATTACCATCTGTCACCATCCTGTCTTGAGTGCTGTGTTTTAGGTTTCTGTTAGTCTGTTGTGTTTTGGTATTTTCCTGATTTCAGTTCTGTCACAGTTTCATGTATTAGTTACTTCGTATCTGTCTTGTCTTGTATCTTAGTTCTTAGTCCTGTACTTTGTTCATGTCTGTAGTGTTTTCTCCTGGTCTGTGTACTTCTGTGTTTTGCCCCATGACTGCCTGTCTAGTGTTCCGTCTGTTGCCCCCTGTTGTCTCTGCCTGTATCTCTCTGTTTTCCCTACTGTCTCTCTGCCTGCCTCGTTACCTTGATCCCTGTCACCTGTGTTGCTCCCGCCTTGCTCGTTACTCTGTGTGTATATACCTGGTGTTTCTGCTTAGTCCTTGTCCGGTCATTACAATTTGTTACAGTGTGCACAGTGAGTTCCAGTTTGTTGTTCTGTCTCGTCCCCTGCCCTGCCCTGCCCTGCCCTGCCCTGCCCTGCCCTGCCCTGCCCTGCCCTGTCTGTGGTTTGTTGGAGTTTGCTTTTTGAGTTTCTCTTTTGGATTACCAGTTTTGTTTTGGATTTCTGTTGGGATTACGTTTTTTGGACTCTGTTAATCAGCCAGTGCCTGTAAGTGTGCTCGCCCTTTGTTTATGAATAAACCTTTTGAACTATACCTGCTCCGCCCTGTGTCCTGCATTTGGGTCCTACAGGCTGCTACCCTGCTCCCACAGTTACATTGTTATTTCTTTATTGATCCTAAACATAAAATTACTTTTATATACTACTGACTATGGTTCACAACACAATATTAGATTTATTTCATTTTATTTATTTAATGAAGTGTTTGAATTTAATTATTTTTGTTATTATCCTACGTACATGACAATAAAGTAGAGGGAGAGACAGAAGAAGGTAGACCTGATAGACAGCTTTCTTTGTTGTTATTCAGCCAATCATGACTTTGTGTCCACAGATGAATCAAAGTGTTGAGTTCACTCTAAAGAACAAGCCTAATCATGAACTTCCTGTTGAGATGAAGTTACTGTCTGTCTGAGGATATTTTGAAAAACAAGGTCCAATCCTAGTTCCCTGCTTAAATACATTTACTCTCTGGGGTAAAAGTCCACTAGCAGCCTTGTTTGTATGTCACTATGTTTCCTGTCACTCTCTACCGTCAACTATCACATGAAAACAATTCAAATGTGAGGGCAAAAATATATGAAGATGTTCTTGAAGTGTAAATTCTGAAATGGAGGTTCTCAGGTGTTTTGCTCCAGAAATCAAATCAGATCCATCTTAGTTTGAAACAGTATCTGCACTAATAGTTCTGCATCAGGAATATAAATCTGTTAGCACAACATTTTGTCTTCATCCTCAATGCATCATCTTCATCAGCTCAGTTTACAGTAAAAACAGTCTCTTACTTTGGGTCTGAGGCAGGTTCAGGACTGAAGTTCATAGGATTATCACTGGACCAGTCACTCTTCATAGACAGACAGCTGGATGCTGCAGGCTCTGCTCCATCCTCCTCTTCCTCCTTCTCCTTCTTTGTGCTCATCTTCTGGACTTCAGTCAGTCTGAGAAGTAAAACAGTAAAACTGAGCTCAGAACACAAGAGTCAGGAGAAACAACTGCTGAGTTCACTACAACACTTCTAGGGCGAAGGAACAAGAGTTTGTTTGTTTGGTGGTTGTTTTTTAAACCTTTCACTTTCGATACTTATGTTTGTAATATATTGCTTTTTCTTTATTGATCCTAAACATAAAATACTACTGATCTACACACATATTTACTGTTTTATTTATTTTATTTATTTATTATTTTTTATAACTGCATGAATTTAATAGATTTTTTCATCATCTTTGAAGATGTTGTAATATTGTTCTTCTGACGTTCTTGCCAATAAAGCAAACTGAAATTGAGAGAGGGAGAGACAGAAGGAGACATGATTGAAAAGCTCTCTTTGATCTCCCCTCAAGAATAGTTTTCTGTCAAAATGTTGGAACTTAAATGAAGCTTAACTTATGTAAATAATCAGTTTTGTTCATCCTGGACAGGTTTGTCCTGAATGTGAGTGTGAGTGGTTGATTGTCTCTGTGTGGCCCTGCGATGGACTGGCGACCTGTCCAAGGTGTACCCAGTGTCAGCTGGGATAGGCTGCAGCCCCCCCGCGACCCTGTACGCAGAGGTTGACGATGGATGGATCAGTTTTGTTAAGTTCCAACTAAAGTGCTTTAAACTAAATCAACTAAATGTTCTCTTACAGACTTATAGGGAACACAAACACAGTTAATCTCAGCTCAGGAGCCCCCTTTTCTTAATCAGGTAACAATTTTCGGGGATGAGTCCACCTAACAGTTTTTTCTGAAGCTTTAACACAGTTTTAATCTTAATTTTATTTATATTCATTTCCGTTGTTGGTGCAGCTGGACGGAGGTTTGTGTCAAAGCTTTGAATAAATGTGTGCAGGATATCACAGTCTGTCTGAAATGACTGGATGTAGATTACAGAACATGTTTATATGAAAGGAGAAGATTTGTCAATATGTCAGAGAGAAAACTAATATTTAAAGTTTCATGACACACAGGGTTTGACACATATGGATTCAGCACCGTGTGTTTACTTGCTCTCCTTTTGTGTCTTCAACTCTGAGCGTATAACAGTTATATAAAATTATTTGCTCATAAATTCAAACACAAATCTATATATAAGCTGTCATAACTTCACTGTGTGTTATTAAGCCTTAATATGTGGCGAACTGAAGTGAGAGAGTGAGAGAAGAAGCAGAAGAAGACAGAGAGGCAGTGATGGTCTAAGTGTAGGTGTGGTAGAAAAGCTTTCTCTGCTCTCTCTCTGAGCTCAGAACACAAGAATCAGGAGAAACTAGTTTGTTCATAAGACTGAGCCAACAGGAAGTAACACTCAGTATAAAAACACAGAACTCCACCTGGTCACTTGTCTCTAAATATCTGCTTATTTCCATGGTTACTGCTTCAGCTTCCTACCTGTTCTCACCTGGATCACCTGATCAGTGAAGCTCCGCTCCTCTGCATCTACAGGAAACCAGGTGAGTGTGTGTTTAACACGACGTGTTTACGAGCAGGTTGAATAACAGGTTGATGATGAATCTAAGATGGCAGCAGGTAGAGCAGGAGCAACAACAACTCCCTTACTATATGGATTGAGTTTTAAAATACTTTATAAGACCTATTAACATCGATTCGCTAATGAAACCTGTTGGCATCAATCAACTTCCAAACTTTGATCTGGACAACAAACAAACCGTGCCGCCATGGAAAATTAGGGATCTGGAAAACATGGCTGTGACATTCATCTTTCCATCTCTGTACAATACGGTGAAAAAGTGTAAATAACACCAACACAACTTTAACAAGGCCGTATGACTGATGATTGTGATTTCTCTGTTGTCTGCAGATAGTCATCCCTGCCTGGGACACCTCCATACTAATCCAGGGAAGTAACGCACTTTATGTGACAAATCTCTGTTTAGTCATGTTCAACAATCTAACCTTCTTCATCAGCTAACGGTAGATTTATACTCCTGTGTAGGGTCTACGTGCGTATACGCCGTAGGCTACACACTTAGCCATGCATTTATATTCCTGCGCTAGTAAAAGTTACTTCAAAGCGTGGGGTGCTTCCTGTCCGCTCGGTGGCATGCCCAGCCGACCAATCACAGAGCTTACGGTCCGCGTTGCCTTGACGTGTAGTTACGTTTTTGAGGAGGGGCACGTCAGGCTACGGTGTAAGTATAAATCGCACTAAATGTTGGGTCAAGTACAGAACATGTAATTGAAAAAACAACGCACAACGTAAACAGGAGACTGAAAAATCCAGCAATTTTATGGAACACAGGAAGTGGGATGTATTTCAGACCATTCAACCAACAAAAAGGACCGTCTGGGATATTACAGCTAAACTGGCCATTTTAGGTGCTAATTCAAATAAAAGAATTATTCAATCGAAACAGTAGTATGAATCTCTGAATCTCAAAAAACAGGAGCACTTCAAAAATGCGGCTCAGCAAATCAAATAGGATGATCTAGTGTTGGGAGTAGATAGAAAGGAAGGCAGTCAAACATTCTCCGATGCAATCACAATTAAAGACATTAACAGTAAATTTAGGCAAATAAAGAAAATTAACCCTGTCCCTTCGATTACTGCAGACACTCTAAAACTGATGAAAGAACGAGATCTTGCCTTGAAAACTGCATTTAAAACTAGTTGAGACATGAAAGACAACAGTTTGATGCATTTAAGAACAACCTGGGAAAGACATGAAGAAAAGCTAAGGCAATATTTTTTCTTGACAAAAATTGAAAGACAAAAAGTCTAAATTATCTGGAACAAGTAAAAACTAACAGGACATCATGCTAAAGAAGGAAGATACTTGAACTTAAATGCACAGCTTACAAACAATCTAGCTGAAGTAGCTGAAGCTTTAAACCACCACTTTGACTCTGTAGCAGTGTTTTTCACCTAAATACACCAACATATGCCCTACTGATGAAATGGAGCCAACATTCAATATACTGAGGATATGAGAAAATGATAAAATCTCTCAAACCATCCAGAGCAGAGGAGACATTTGGTATGGATGCAGTCCTGTGTCTCTGATAGCAGACTAACAGACTGCAGACAGCTGCTGTTGCTTGATCTCAGAGTTCATTATCAGACACAGAGCCTGACGGACATTATTATGACACATTACAACCTGGAAGTTAAAAATCTAACTTTTCTCCACATTATAACTCTAAATAAAAATGTCGTCCACAGAGACAAAATACATTCTTCAAAGCTGTCGAGGATAACACAAGAACGTTAAAACCCTTATTTCCACTTTGGTCCTCCTGCAGTCTGATAAAGACGGCAGGAGAAGATATGGCTGATTTAATGTACCCTGCACATCAACCTTTACAATCTACTGATACAAATATGCAGAAACAAAAAACAGATGTTTGCCTATAGACAGATACATGCATACACATGCCCCCCCACCCCCCCACAAGGAGCCCCACATTATTATATTAATAAATAACTTCCTCTAAATAGTTTTTAACAAGCATTCACCACATGCTCCATTAAAACAACAATCTGACGGCTTGTTTTTATCTCAGATGGAAGTTTGTTTCATTGCAAAGCTGCAGTGGACAAGAAGGTGTTTTGTCCTGAACAGGTCTTAAATCCAAAAGGGACAATGTCAGTGTGGCCGCCTTTAAGAGAAAGCAGGATAATTCTAATTCAAGCAACACGCTTCAAATAGTTGTGAAAAGCCTTTGGCTCATATCCAAGCAACATCTTTGGTGTTACTGTCAGTCTCAGCTGCCTCAACCTGTTTTCAGCCGTCACACATTTTATTTCCTGGAGTTCAGACGAGCTGACATGAGTCCTGTGGCTGAGGTTCATGATCGGGAGTAAAAAACAGGCACCAGCACAGAGAGCAGAGGAGAGAGGAGACAAGCTTCAGATGTTGAGCTGAGTGAGAACGTTTTACTGGCCTGCTTTATTCTGTCAGGTGTCATTTAGATAATTTAGTTTTACATTGGATGAAAGTACAAGATGCCTTCACTGACCCGTCCCACTGCAGGTTTATCTTAAACTGAGTCTCACAGGTCACTTTTCTGTTTTTCAGTCTTTAGTACTGATTTCAGATTAAGTTCAGTTTATTAGGCACTTTTATTCTCAGTAGTTTCTGCTGAACTCTTTTATTTAAATTTGACCTTTTCAGTGTCCAGAACAGTTGAGCCGTCCTCCTCCACTAGTCACATCTTTAAGTTACTAGTTAACTATCTCTGAAGACTTTTTACTGAACTTCACATCACTGTTTTAGTAGAAGTTTCTCATTAATGAGTGACTTTTACATTTATTTGTATTTTTTTAAACATCAAACTATCAAGTTCTGGACTGACTGAAGACTCTTTGAATGATCAGCAGATAATGAGCGGCCAGTTTTTATACTCTCTGATGTTAGGAACAGCTGTTATTAAGGACAAGTTACTGCGTTTGGCTGTTAGTGATAATAATAAAAAGCTCAGTAGAACAGACTGAAAGAAAGAAGCAGTCTGATAAACAGAATGAGCTCTAAGAAATAAAAACAGGAAACACTAAAAAAAACAGAAAAGTGATCAGAAACGTGTAATGTGAAGAGAAAACAGCGACATACAGAGAGTGATGGTGAAACTCTAATTCTATCTAAATATGAACCTCAGTGTTTTTCACATCTGCTGCTAATAAAGCTCTTCATTATTTATAAGCTGCCAGTTCTTCTCTCTGTTGATGATAGTTCAGTTTACGACAGAGAGGAGCCACTAATTTATTTTTGATCAGTCTGATCCGGACTCTAAATAGAGTCTGTCTGTTATTGATTTGCTCTCTCTCTCTTTTTCATGCAGCAGAGGCCTGGACCATGAAGCAGGATCTGAGCTTAGAGAGATAGAGAGGGGTTAAGCCTGAGTTTTCACAAACACGACGGTGGTTCACTTAATTTGGGGTAGATCGCCATGGTAACTGATTGGCTAACCTGCTCCGGAGCAGGTTCAGTTCGAGATATAGTTTATAGAGTTGATCTCTATAAAAACACCTGACCAATCAGCTCTCTGGAAAATGACATCACCATCTGTGGAGATCTCACAGACTGTTTTATAGGCTGCGTGTTTGCTGCGGTGATGTGGAAAAACTTTGTACAGCGATATCAACCTGCAGAGACTGAATGAAATAGACTACTACCTGTTGTAGGCTTTTAAGATTTGACCTGATGAAATTCATTCAGATTGGGTCCCAAGCCCCAATAACAACAAGCCCTTACAGCACAGAACCACTCAACATAAAGGCGACTGACCTACGATTGAAGATCATAGCCAAGCTGGACCCCTAGTACGACCAAGACTACTAAGGCTAAGTGACAAAGTACCCTGTGAAAGTCTGCTAGAAGATGTAAATCCAGCACTACATACTATCCCTACTAAAGCCATCACCGAGACCAATGAGCTGATGTAAGCCACAGCTATAGCTATGGCTATAAGATGAACACCACAAGCCACAAAGAGCATTACCCCCCATGGAGGAGAAGGTTAGAGGCCAAGATCAAGGCAACACGAAGAGAGGTTAGTCAGCTCTCAGAGCTACTGGAAAGGTGTAAGGAAGGGGTTACCTAAGAAATACAACAAGCTGTCGATACCTGAGGCTCTAGAGACTGCCAAACAAAGACTCACCGCCCTGGCCACCCGCCTAAAGAGATACAAGGGAGAAGCAGAAGCCAGGAGAATAAACCGGATGTTCTCCACCGAACCATCCAAAGTGTACTCTCAGTGGCAGGGTAATAACACAAGATCAGATCCACCCAGGGCTGAGACTGAACAGTACTGGAAGAACATATGGGAGAAAGAGGCATCCCACAACACCAATGCTCAGTGGCTAGTGGATCTAAGAACAGATCACAGCAATCTCCCAGAACAAGAACCAGTAACCATTACAACGGCAGACATCCAAGAAAGAGTGGCAGGTATGAAGAGCTGGACAGCACCAGGCCCTGACATGATCCACACCTACTGGCTGAAGAAACTAACTGCACTCCATGAACGCCTGGCTGTACAAATGAACCAACTGCTGATGGATGGGACCCACCCAGAATGGTTAACCCAAGGACGGACAATCCTGATCATGAAGGATCCCCAGAAGGGAACAATAACCTGCCTCTGCACAACATGGAAGCTCCTGTCAGGCATCATAGCGGCTAAGATGAGTAGGCACATGGCTCAATACATGCACAGGGCCCAGAAGGGAATAGGCAGTAACACCAGAGGAGCCAAGCACCAGCTACTGGTGGATAGAGCAGTGAGACCGAGGTAAAATGACAATATAATAAAATCCTGTAAAACAAACCTCTGTCACTGATCAGTAAACTTCTGGAGTCAAAGAGTTAAAACAGTGACTGTGAGCTCAGAACACAAGAATCAAGAGAAACAGGTTTGTTCAAGAGTCACAAGACTGACAGAACAGGAAGTAACACGCACACACAAACACACACACACACACACACAAACACAGTATACAGTACAATAAAACAGCCAGAACTCTACAGTTTTCTTTAAATCTCTGCTTGTTTCCATGGTTACTGCAGGTTTAACGTGTTTCATTGAGCCAATCAGGACTTTGTGTCCACAGAGGAATCAAAGTGCTGAGTTCCCTCTGAGGTTTCTTTCCTCTACAGTCCACAGGGAGAAAAGAGACTCAGAGACTTTGACAGTAAAATAATAAAATGTTGGATTAACACTCACCCTGCCTCAGCCTTCAGTTCTCCTCCTTCTGCTCTGGGACTCTAAATGGAGTCTGAACTGACTGAACTCTTTCTGCTTCAGCTTCCTACCTGTTCTCACCTGGATCACCTGATCAGTGTAGCTCCGCCCCTCTCTGTTTACAGGAAACCAGGTGAGTTTACCTGTGTGTGTCTTTAGTTTCTGAGCGTCTCTCTTGGCCTGAACAGGTTTTAAAATGAGTTTTGGTCCAAATGTGTGAACTTATTGATGCTCTGCAGAAAACCCTTTAAGTTTGATTCCTGTGAGCTGAAACTCTCCTCAGGGCTCAGCAGATCCCTGTTTTCTAAACCTTTGCCTTCTTTTAACTTCTTCTCTGAATTTAGAACAAACACAGTATGAAAGTGTTGAGCTGGTGAGAAAGATTTAGTTTGAGCAGAAGGAGGAACCCAGGCAGGCGACAGCAGAGAGGGAACAATAGAAGAGAGACGATGCAGTCAGATAGTTGAGATTCCAGGTCGATGGGGGAGGAGCTTTGATCCGTCTGCAGATAGAAAGTCCAGGAAACAGATTCCCAGCTAAACCGGTTTGTACGCACAGAGAGAAATGTTTGTACATCTGGGCCTTTATTGCCTGGCTAATACCAAAGTCCTTATAGGCCAGTCCTGACACTTGACGGCCATCTTAGCGATGCGTCCAGCAGCTATTTCAGACTAACAAGACCAGGCTGCTCTCTGGATGAATGTGCAGAGACCCAGAACTGCAGTTTCTCTGGTCACCAGGATATAAAAAGTTTGACGGCTTTGCCTCAAAATAAAGTTTAAAAAGCGTTTTTTTTCTTACTGGTTCTATTCTACCACTATTGATGATGTGACTGGGGGGCGTGTCCCCTTTATTAGAGGTAATGACAGACACGCTGTTCACCCTATCACATAATCAAGTGCACCATCAAAGTGATTTGAAGCTGTTATTTGCAGGATGTGACTTTAACTGGGTCAGTATTACTGAGGCTGAGTCAGAGCTCAGTGTTGTCTGATCACAACACTGATCAGTTCTGTTGGACAAAATGCAAACGCTGTTTCAGAGCCAGTAAAAGGGCCAAAAGACTCCAGGCAGTTTCCATGAGAGCCAATCACAGCCTTCCCCTCTAACATGATGCCCTCAACCTCTCAACAAAGCAGCGGTCACAGTTTCCTCCTAAGCTCCGTTCCTTTGTTCTAAGTGGGAGACAGAACGCTTACAGGTGGAATTTAAAGTCCAGGTCTGCTGGATCAACACTTAAAGAAACTATAAGGAGCGTTTAACTGGTTATGAAGCCGTCTTAATTTAATATGATGCCTCTGTATGACCCACATTAGCAAACAAGACCACCAGCAGGAACACTGGAGACCTTACTGTTACTACTTACTGCTGTACAGAGTAACAGGCTTCCCAAACAACTCGTCATGGGCTGAGTGGAGAGTCCAGTACGACCTTCCTACCCTGGTCTGGCGAGCAAACTGGTTAAGCCACACAGACTGCATCACTGCTGAATCTACATCCATAACTCCTCCCTCACAAGGAGAGAACATTTACTGAAGCGTTGGGAAGGAATGAGCAGTCAGACTTTATATGGAGGCAGTGAAACATCCAAATGTGCCTCAGCCCAGCTGGAGATATATGGAGGTGTTCATGTCTCCGTCTCTAGCTTCTGTATTCTGTTCAGCTGTTGTACATGTGACCTTTGACCTTCCTGTTTTGGACTTCTGGGTCACACACATTTAACAATAAAGAATTTTCAAGAGAATACATCATGATATGAGCCTTCACATTAAGAAAGATAAAAAAGGTTATCCTTATATGAGTGCCCACTGCTCCTGTAAAGCCGGCTGTTTGCATGAACTGTGTTTGCTTCTGTCAGATTACGGCGTGTTGTTGGGAAGTCGATGAAACGCGTGACAGTGTGTGGAGCTGTAGCCTTAGTGCCATAATTGCTTCCATGACTATTCAGCTTTTTGATGGTTGTGACGGCCAAAATCATCAGCACTGCTGTGTTTGTCCTGATGCAAAGAAACAAAGCGTCATCACTACCTTCAGTTTAACTGAAAACGTGTAAAGTCAGTGGTGAGATGACGTCCCTCACCAACTCACAGAGATTTTGCCTGCACTGTTCGACCACTGTTCGTCTTATTAACTGCGCGTCATCAAATAATTCAGAAACAATATTCCTCCCCTGAAAGATTTACGCATGTCTCTGTCTCCACAGCGCCATCAGAAGCCTTACTGGCAACTCCTGACCACCTGAGAGACCTCTGGAGCTGTCTAATAATAACTGCGAGAGTCAGAGTGATTCAAAGCATTAAGAAAGTTGATAACTTGCTTTTATTCTTACGTTTAAAAGTAGGAGTAAATTTCATGAATTCTCAGCACTTAACACTAAATTGTACTTTGAAAAGCTTTATAAATACGGGCCCTGATCCTTTCCTGCTCCCTGTTGGATTTGTTTGCCTGTTTGGACTGCCTTCTCTGGTTTGGACCCTTGCCTGCTTCACCATCCTGTAAGCCTTTGTTGGATTTTTGTCTTCCATTAAAGTTCTGTTTAAATTTGAGACATTTAACAATTAAGATAATCAGTTTCTTAAATAGAACTAAAATGAATCATTATCTTTGAAACTGCATAGACTTTGTCTGAGGCCCAGCTTTCATCATAAACATCAGGTATCAAGAGTGACAGTGATTCTTTAATAATCAGTAACTCATTTTATGATCATTTAATGATCATAAAGTCTTGAGGAGTGGATTTACTTTAAAATGGACATGTGAGAACTGCAGATGTGGACACGGTTGTGTTTATAGCTCATGAGCTGTAACCCCATCTCACATGTTGAAGTGTGCAGTCATGAAGAACTTCATAGCTCTGTGTAGAGAATATAATTTAAGTTTGGGAGTTTTTACCTGAACAGAAGGTGTCACATGTTGTGCAGATTGTAAAGCACCTTGAGGACAATTTGTGATATGGAGCTACATGAGTCTCTGTTCTCTCTCAGCCAGCAGAGGTCCGCAGGAGGTTTTAGATGAACATAAGATCAGTCTGAGGAGGAGATGTGAACGTGTGACTGAAGGAAGTGATGAAACAGGAAGTGGAACCCTCATCAACAGGATCTACACTGAGCTCTACATCACAGAGGGACAGAGTGAAGAGGTTAATACCCAGCATGAGGTGAGGCAGCTTGAGACAGCTTCCAAGAAGAAGACCCTCCATGACGCTCCAATCAGGTGCCAGGACATCTTTAAAGCCTTACCTGGCCAACAGAGACCCAACTGATATAAGTAATGAACATCAGCAACAAGGAACATTAAAACCAGTTTGTTCCTGGCTACATAAGAAAAGCAGGAAGTTTTTCCCCACAATAAAACTTTACTTGAGCTTCAGTTTTATCAATCAAGTTAAGATACCTAGACTGTTACACTAATTCACTCTGACAGCCCCGTGTGGTCACTGGTGTAAGTTGATTAAATGCACTTCATTGACTGTGTGTAAACTAGACAGGATTCCTCTGACTGAACAAAACCGACTAACTGCTGAGTCCAAAGGAAATAAAACAAAAACACGACACAAAGAGAAAAATCAAGATGTTTTATTCATTGTTTTTAAAAACAGCAACAGTACATTTAGACGCTTTTGGACCAAAAATACCGGGGACTTTTAAGTCCCCAGATCTCTTTTAAAGGAACTAAAAGGTTCCTTCAGCTCACTGTTGTGTGTGTTTTCACCATAGTCTAAAGGACCTGGGAACAGCAGCGCCGCCAGAACCGGTCTGTCTCGCATTCAATAAAATGTCACATCTTCCTGTTTCACAGCTCAACTTGACATTTATGTTTATGTTTTAGTTGTGTCCATGTGACAGGTTTGAGGCCAGCTCCTCTGTTTGAGGGCAGATGAGACACAAACACACTGTTGTATGTTTGCGTCTCACTCAATGTTGGTGCAGCAGCGCCACCTGCTGTCCAACCCAGCAAACTACCAGCTGAAGACAAAGCTGCTCTCTATCTGTTAAATCACATATCAGACGCCCTTTATGTTCTCTGCTGTGTGTGGCTTGTTGTTGCTGTCTGACAGTCTTACAGCAGCTGCACACTCATTGTCCTGCATCTACAGCTCACTCAAGGACAAAAAGCTGCTGCCGCAACACCTGAATCTTCCTCAGGCAGACAGAAAACTCTGGTAATCCACAAAAGATCCAAGAAACAGGCTTCATTTACAGCAACATGTCTGAAACCAAATAACTAAATTATAATACACTACATTTTGGCAAAATTAAGTCACTCAGAAAGAAAGTGTTGACATCACCTGAAGGGGGTTTACAATCTGTACAACATACGACCCTCTCTGTCCTTATAACCACGATTCCCTGTCCCCAAAGCATAGGAGAGATCCCTCTCCCAGGATGGACAGACATATGTCATCTGTCCAGAACAGATTAGAAAATTGCAATATTTACACATTTTGATGATAAAATACAGATAAACTGTCTCCAATCAGTTAAAGCTCTGAGGGAAAACAGTGGAAATCCTGACATCTGCTGGCAGCTTCGGTAAGAACGATCATTCCACAAGGTGGTGCTGAGCGAGAAAGCAAAACAGAAATATACATTTAAATGACTGTTCACAATCCGCGTATGGTTCGTTTTTTGATTATTCCATTTCAAAATCAAATTATAAAAAAAATAAAAATAAAAATAAATCTTTTTTTAGGCCCAAAACAGAAGAAACAAAGGATCTGCGTTTTGTTCTATCTATGACTGGTGTTGTTTCCCTACAACCTGTTCTCACTCCCCGACTCGTCACATATGGATGCATGGTCAAGCCCCATCGGCGTCAATTTGTAACGCACTGGGGATCCAGCGTTTCTTGTATGCAAATACTGCTGGATGCGCACGCAGCCAGGGGGCAAAAGCGCTTCAGTAACCGGTCAGAAGAATGTAGTCAACCGCTGGGATCAACATAGATTACGCATTGTTTATAAATTCTTGTTGACTTAGTAATAAACTGCCATTTCAGAGAAGGATCTGTTTGTTTGTGTTTCAGTTCGCATATTAATACAACATGTTTGACCATGCAGCAGGTTAGCAAACCGGACGTAATGTTGTTGAAGTCGGCTGCTACCCAAAAAGCTAAAAGAAGAACGAGGGAGAAAAGCGTTCTTTCCACAGCTGTAAGTACTGCCATTAGGTCTAACGTAGCTGTGTCACACTCAGAGATGCAAAGAACTCCATAAATGTCTTCCATAAATGTTGTGAGACCGCGAACAATTTTGTATTGAAGCATCTACTAAAGCAACGTGAAACTTAGCCTGTAGAGAGAAACTCCGGCAGGTAACGTTACTGCCAAGTGATACATCCCCTCGGCAGGAGAGAGTGGCGTTAATCAACATTTTGTGTTTTGGAAAAGTGCTGAATACTTCTCTTATAAATGCATTTGCAAAACAATAACGTTAGTTCAAAACTCGAGACACTGTCAAGGTCTGTCGTGTGTGCTGGCAGGAACAGGTTTTAGGACCCAAACACAGGACACAGAGGCAGAGCAGGTACTTACGGCAGTGTCCAGAATTTAACAAAGGTTGTCTACAAACTCAGGAAAGTCCATAGAACAGAAAGTAAAGTCCAAACTAAGTTTTTCCACAGAGCAGCAAAAAACACAGTCCATAAACAAAAGATCCAGGGGAATACAGAACAAAGGATAATCCAACAAACGAGGTAGAACAGGCAGTCAGGCAAGACACACGGCAAAAGATGAACATGCAACAAACCAGCAACAGCTAAACAGAAGCAACAAACATTTAAACACTGACTAACGAGGGGGGCAGGGGCACAAACAGGTGATACTAATAATGACAGCAGACAGACACAGACAGGCAGGGTGATGAACTGACAGGAAAACAGACAGACTGGATGGCAGGCAGATACATGAGGTGAGCAGATAAAATACTGAAGTACTGAACACCAAACATATCAAAGTAAGAAGTAACAGATCAAAACAACAAGAACATCAAATTAATCCAGCCACCATCAGACATATCACCATTAAACTAACAACATGAACACGGACTGAAGCTGGGGACCAGGTGGATTCATTTAAAAAATGCGCTGCTGAACAGGTTTCACCTGCTTGCCTGTGTCTGTGTCTAATTACCTCATGTTCTCCATGTGGTCTTGGTCCAGTGTTAGGTTGTGTTAATAAATATTTTTTAAACTGCAACCTCCTCTCGTATTATCTGCGTTTGGGTCCACACCTAAGTTTGCACTCAGACCACCATGACAGATTGTAGAAGTGAGCACTATATTATAGCCACATACGAAAAAAATAAATAAATAAAGGCTACTTTTTTGGCAAGATCACATCAAGCTGGGTTTGAACTTGCTAGAGCAAAAACATTTCCTTGTTGTGGCGCATTGCTTTGCCTAGGAGCCTCTCAAAAACTCTAAATTCTCTGATTTCCAGATTAAGTACATTAGCATCAAAGAAGCATTTTGTTTTGAGCTGATCTGATGCTGGTTACCTAAGATCTACGAAAATCCCCAAATATGTTTATCAATGTTTTTTTCTCGTGGCTACGGCCAGGGTGTGACCTAGGGGGAGCTTAAGCTCCTCTTAATAAGACATAAGTTCCTCTGAAAACATGAATTGTGATCAAGGGCGTCTCTATGTTTTTGAAAAGTGGTGGGGACATAAGAGCACAGTTTAGGGGTGTGACGATACACTTAGCTCACAAGAGATGACAATGCACAATATAGGGGTCACAAGAACCTGATGAGAAGATACCGAGATATATGAGTTGGAGGGTTGGGGGGTCCTCTCCCAGAAGATTTGGAGCAGTAAACACTTCATCCTGGAAAAATTTTATGCACAAATTTTTGATGAAAATGTCTTTATTTATAGGCTTTGAAGAGAAACACAAAACTCAGGTGACAGGTGACAATTCAAAATTTAAAAATATAATTAATAATAATGCAATAATTAGTAGCTTTTTTTAGCTTAAGTTACTAAACATTAAGCCCGCAGTTTTTCTAACTAAAAACCCATTTATAGAGATGTTCAAGCTCATCTTAATTAGGCACCTCCATCGCCCAAGTGTATCTGCTGCAGGTTTATCAGCTACAAATGGACACATTTTCGTTTTGGTTTTAAAACAGAAAGAACATTTTTTTTTTGTTTGTTTTTGTTTTAGAAAATCCAAACACTAAAGTTATAATAACTTCCTGTTGTATGGCGAACCGTCGATCTTTGACGTCACGCCACGGACACGTCCATTGACGAAAACTCACAGATAGCACAAATTTTCATCGTCAATGCCTTTAGAATGCACAATAGAAAATTTAAGTCGATCCGATGAATTCCCTAGGAGGAGTTTGTTAAAGTACTAAGTGAGTAAATCATCCAAAAATGACCGTAAAATTCAAAATGCCCAACTTCCTGTTCGGTTTAGGGCATCGCTCCATGAGGCTTTTTGATACGTTTGGACATGATACATGTGCCACAGAAATTGGTGAAACGGAGAGCAGGATTCTTATTAAATGTGTAAAATTTGTACAGATCTGAGCATGTACAGTAAAGTTACGACAACTTCCTGTGTCATGGTGAAGCACGGCAGCACACCGCTACGCCGTTTAATGAAAATTCACAAGTTTTACAATATGGCCTCATCAATGTGTTAAGGGTTTCCTGGGACAGTTTTGAAGTTCATATGTCCAACCTGCTCGGAATAGTACATTACAGCGTGAAACGTCTAATTTCCTGTTGCCAGCCGATGGCGCTATGATTCTGAGTGAATATTGGCATATGGAGTCATGAAGTTGGTTGTACTAAATCCTTAGGAGGAGGAGTTAAAGTAGTTAAAGGGCAGGTGATGGCACTGTGTCCATGAGAAAGACACTTAACCCCTACCAGAGGTCGTGTGGTGTGTGACCTCTGATATGTATAGCAATTGTAAGTCGCTTTGGATAAAAGCGTATAAATGAATAAATGTAAATGTACAAAGTGTGTAAATTGCCAAAAATGACCATTACTATAGGCTACGTACCACAGAAATTTCGGGCACATAGGTGAAACTTTGTCTGGAGCCGTTTTGCCACGCCCATGTGTGAAACCCATAAAATCCGAATTTTTTGGCCGCATCTAAATTATGTGTAAAGTTTGAGTTTTTTAGTATGTTTAGACCCCCAAAGTTGAGGTTGCTTTGCAGAAAAAAAAAATCCCTTCACATTCAATAGGGACCTCACACGTTTCGTGTTCGGGCACTAACAAAAGGACAAAGTCCAGGTGGAGGTCCAGGTGGAGGAGGTGTCTGAGTGTGCAGCAGAAGGAGTGGAGGCGTCTCAGTGTGTCTGCAGAGACTGTGTAGAAGGACAGAGCAGCAGCAGAGCAGTCCAGATCCACTGATGATACTCTGTCACATCCAGAGGAACACACAGGGAGGATGGTGGACTTGACTTTGTGTCTGACAGTGGAGCTGATCTCAGAGCAGTTCAGACTGCAGCACTGTTGGGATTCCTCTGTCAGTCACTGCTGGATGAAGCTCTCCTCTCCACTCTACCTCCCAGTAACATGGCCCAGTCAGAGCCTCTCCACACACAAGCTGATGCTGCTGCTTCAACCTCTCTGGATCATCAGGACACAGCTGATCCTCTCTCAGCACCACCACCTTTCTCATCACTCACACTCTGACAGAGATCAGTACCCCCAGCTGATGAGAGAAGAAGACAGAGAGCAGAAGTCATAAATCAGAGTTTACAGAGACTCCCTTCATCAGCTGTCAGTCAGTGATGCAGCACATCCAGTATAAAGACCAGCAGGGACTTCAGTCCTGTTCAGACCAGAGTGAGCGGCTGTGGTGAGCCAGCTTCCTTTCAGCTCTCATGTTAACGTATTGGAGTGAACACACTGAGACCTGCAGAGTAAACAGAGCTGATGGCCAAAGTCTCTGCAGGTCTCAGTGTGTTCACTCCAATACGTTAACATGAGAGATGAAAGGAAGCTGGCTACGCTACACAGCCACTCAAGTCCACAGTGGAAATAAAGTGCTGAGAGTCCCTGAACGCATCATGACTGCAGAGACAGAGAGATATTCACTGCTCACTGTAATGATGGATTTACTGCTGTTAGGGCTCAAAGCTGTTAAAAACCAGCCGCACAGTCACATTTGAAGATTTCAGCTACTTTGGAAATATTACAGGACAAATCTGTAAATATGGAGTCTGTTCTAAAAACATCTGGACCAAACTAAAGACACATGGACAGATATATATATGATGTTAAAGGTCCTACATGTTCATACAAAGACTGAACAGCTAAACATCAGCTGTGCTTACTGGACTTCAGCAGAGGTTCAGGTCTGTAGAAAGACCACATGGTTACTAAATGTAATGATGGTTCTCTGAAATAAGAGGCGGTGATTTGCAGGCTTCAGTCAGACTGATCTCTGTGACAAAGATGAACTGATCAGTAGTTTAGTGTTGAAATGAGAGAACAAACACTTTGAGATCAGATTTGATGGTCCGACAGTTTGATGAATGAGGACCACTGTCTCTATACATCTTGTGATGCTGTCAGCTGGAATCCAGCTTTATTTCCTGGAGACATGAACACAACAACAACAGTCGTCTTCACATCAACTCAAACACATGATCACTGCCTGTTCTCTCTCTCTCTGTCTTTCTGTCCAATCCTGAAGCCTGTCACCATTCTCCTCTCACAGCTTCACTGAGGAAAGCAGCCGCTGAGAAGGTTGGAGGTTTACAGGAAATACTGGATCTCTGCTTTGATACTAACTGTGTTTAGTACAATACTGCTGAAACCAGCATGGACTGACTTCAACCGTCTACTAACCCCAAAGTCTCCAGTCTGCAGTGTGGACTCTCCTTCAGATCAGACAGCAGCTTCACTCCTGAACCCTTTAGGCCATTTCCAGTCAGCTCCAGCTCTCTCAGATGGGAGGGGTTGGACTTCAGAGCTGAGGCCAGAGAAGCACAGCTGATCTCTGCCAAACTGCAGCTCCTCAGTCTGAATAAAGAATAAATGATGTAGATAAAAATCTATTTCTAATCCAATCAGATGTGTTCAGGTTAAGTGTCAGAGGTCAGAGCAGCGGTGGCACCAAAAACTTTGGGCCCCATGACAAAAAATTGAATTGGGCCCCCTCTGCGTAGGTGTTGTCAGCACATCTCTAGGACCTAACTGTCCCATCACAACTCTAATTAAAGGCTTGCAACTGTCTTGTTTCTTGTTGTTCAATACTATTACAAGCACAATATTTACTACTGGTGATTAGTACATGCAAGTCTGCATACAGGATGCAGTTTACTACTGCAAGATGCAAGATTAAAGTTCACCGTAAGAAATGTCCTTATGGCAATCTTTTACAGTCCCAAATAATTTTATAGTAAAATTAACTGACATTTAACGGCTTTAATTGAATCTAAATGAATGTATCAAACTGGATTATTTTAATATTGTCTGTAACTTACATGCAGGCTGAGGTAAGCTGTTCACTGATTCCAACTGTCCAGCATCCGGTACAGACAGGAGGTTTATTTCATAATGATCATTATGGGAGAAAATAATTTGTTTGAATTTCTGTCATTAACAAATATGTCATTTCCTTTTTTGTTAAAAAGAGCAAGAGAGAGAGAGAGAAATCCTCACAGCCTCCCTGGCATGATGCTAACTGGCCTGTCATTAACACAGCGCTGCTCACCTTCCTCACTGGGACAGGGAGGCTACAGTTCTGGGCAGACTGGGCTGCTGCTGACTCATCTGTTGTTAGTCTGCTAAAAGGGGGCAGGGACAATGATTTAATATGAATATCTTGCTAAACGTTTCCCTGCGTTGATTAAATGTTGATGAAATTTAGGCTAACACTAGTCTGCAGCTAGCTAGCTTATTTCACTGAGGACATTAAGCCAACAGGTTGACACCACTCACAGACTAAAGGCTGCCCACCTTTCATGGGGAAAAACTGAGTTACAGATTGACATCCTGTCCTTTGTCTTTCCTGTCTCTCTTTTCTCTTTCCATTTTTGAAAACCAGATTTTGATTTACTAGGCAACATTGTGATCACTGTTTCTGGCTCAATATGGAAGTTTTCCTTTTGGTCAATGGGGATATTCAACTTCTATTGCCAAGAACAAAGAGATCATTAACTATATTATTATATTTTAAATACTCAATGATGATGGTATATATATATATATATATATATATATATATATATATATATATATATCTCATTTGATATTAGTTTTTACCTATTTTTTGGGGCCCCTATCAGGCAGGGGCCCTTGGAATTGTCTTTCCCCCCTATAACTTTCCCCCCTATACGGCGCCCATGGGTCAGAGGTTGCACGCCTCTGGAGCAACTAGGGGTTAAGTGTCTTGCTCAGGAACACAGTGGTGGATGGGTCACAGTGGGGGATTGACACACCAAAGTAATGTAAAGAAATATTTTTACTTTGTCAGGGAAATAACTTCTTCCCAAAGAATACGGAGTCAATAGATGTGATAAATCATTGTTTATGTACGTGGTTTCTCTCCTGACCTCAGCATTTTTCTGTTCTTAAATACAAACAAGTACAAACACAACAGCCAATAGCAGGCGCGATTCTAGGGTCAGACCTTTATGGGTGCTCAGCCCCTAATAAGAATGCAGCATGCAAACAATGCAAAAGTGTTCACTAATTGGTGGAGAGAATAAGTAGGCCTTCTAGAGAGGAGCTGGTGCAGAGCAGAGCGGGTCAGTCAAGTGCGCCACTTTGTGTTTTAAAGTGGTGGGGAAGGAAGGGCTCAGATTTAGGACCGTGGTGATATGTTTGGGTCTTGAGACGTGAAGATGCATGAGAACAAGGCAAGAAGATTTTTAGCACTATTAAGATAAATATTTGATGCTGAAATATATGTGCAGGGGTTCCTCCACCAGAAGATTTTGAACATTAAACTCGCAATTTCCTGCATTCTGGAGACATTTTCTGCTTCAATTTACGGTGGAAATGTCTGTTTTTATGAGGGAAAACTATATTGCATTGCATGTTTTGTTATTGTGTAAATAAACCTAAAATTATATTTATATAAAATTTTAGTATTTGATAAATGATAAAAAATAAATAATCTGCACCTGCCACAACAACTTCCACAACATTTTTTTTCCTCTCTTTCTTTTCGCCTTATTTACCATCTCTGTTGCACTTGTCACACAATCATGTGCTGAGTTTAGTCCTGACAAAACGTAGCAAACCGATGAAAAAGATTTTGGATTTAACTCGCCCCAGATGGAAGTAAACTCCTCTGGTCATTGAGCCAATCAGAACTCAGCTAAAATGAAGATCAGTCCAAGTTGGAAGGGGCCGCTCATATCACCCCTCAATACTGAAAGTATTAGTTTGGCTTAGACTGACAGACACCCAGAATTCTGCTGCAGCTAACCGGTTGGCCAGCACAGTCGCAGATCATTCAGTAAAAAATTTGAAACTGAAAATGGCAGTATTTATGGACATTAAATCCATTTAATATAAGAAAAGCCATTTAAAACTATAGGTTAATTGGTTGTCCCTTCTCTTGCTTCTCCAAAATCTAACAGAAGACAAAAAAATTCAGAAAATAATATGAAATTATTGTATTATTAAGGGTGCTTTAGACCATAAAAATGGTCTAAAATCATTTGTGTTAAAAATACAGATGTGACCATTTACAAAAAATTAGAAACATTCATATACTTTATTACTAACCGCGGACATTTTCTAGTCATTGTGACTGCGGACTAAATTTAGTACAAGAAACATGAAATTATGATTAAAGGACATTTACAACTTTATAGATGGAAGTTATGTATGAACATAAATTACGTTAAATTGTTGATTAAACATATCAGCTCTACAATAGTAACAGAGAGTCAGTGAACTGACCTCAGAGTCTCCAGTCTGCAGTGTGGATCCTCCAGAAAACCACACAGCAGCTTCACTCCTGAATCCTTAAGCTCGTTGTAGTCCAGGTCCAGCTCTCTCAGATGGGAGGGGTTGGACTTCAGAGCTGAGGCCAGAGAAGCACAGCTGATCTCTGACAAACTGCAGCCCCACAATCTGAAAAGAGAATAAATGATGGAGATAAAAATCCATTTCTAATCAAATCAGATGTGTTCAGGTTTAAATGTGGAGCTCAACATTACTATGTCCTAATCAATGAGCTTTTCCCTAAAATGAGTAGAGGGACTTTGTCATTGTGTTATTGTGGATCATCATAATGTCAGCCTTCTACAGACATCATCCAAATGTCAGCACAACATTCATACACCTATTCATGTCAACACAGATCAATAACATGCTGCAGTAATAAGACATTATTTGTGAAAACACATTGAAATCAACAGAAACCAAATAAATATTTCTACTTCAACAAGTAAACTTGATCAGTTTAAAACAAATATTAGTTCAGAGGATCTTCTGTATCCAGAAATTAGCTTCAATTGTTAATTAAACATATTAGATCTACAATAGTAACAGAGAGTCAGTGAACTGACCTCAGAGTCTCCAGTCTACAGTGTGGATCCTCCAGTCCAGAAGATAGCAACTTGACTCCTGAGTCTTGCAGCTTGTTGTTACTCAGGTCCAGCTCTTTCAAATGGGAGGGGTTGGACTTTAGAGCTGAGGCCAAAGAAGCACAGCCGATCTCTGACAACCTGCAGTAACTCAATCTGAATAAAGAATAAATGATATAACTGTATAAGACAGTGTTCCTTCTTAAAATTATTCAGTGTTTAATAATCCATTGTGAGCTGAGGAAGGTTTACAATATAGAAGTTTAGAAAATTGAAACTCAAAACACCGGAACCCAACAGGATGCAGGTTCAAAACTGTAAATATTTTTGACAATGTGGTGCTACTTCAATAAAGACAGAGACTTTACCATCTATACAAACTCATATTCTTTTGACATTTGACAATTTAATCATTGTTATTATTCCAGCTGTCATGGCTGTGGAGTTTATTTTTTTATTTGCTTGACTGTCTCTCCTTTTCATTCTCCCTCAGTTGTTTTCTTATGTCAGATGTTTATTGCATCTGTTCGACTGGTTGTCTCTTAGTTTTTTGTTTGTTTGTTTTTGTTTTTATTTTATTTTATTCTCTCCTCCCCATCCACACCCCATTCTCTTGCAGTTGTTGTCCTTTCTCTGTAGTGTCTGTTTGTACCTTGTGGTGACAAATCAATACATATTTAAATAAATAATAAAACAGGTAACAGAGTACATTAAAAACTCTTTTGTTAACGTAAAATCTGTCTGGCACAACATGGTATCCACCTCATCATACTGTATACTAGGCTGCTGGGCAGGACAGGTTAAAAAAAAATTCAAGCTAACAACGTTTTCAAAGATTCCAAATATGTCAGGATAAACTTTGGGGAAATTGAACAAAAGACATATACAATATTTCTTGAAATAGTGGAATCATCAAATCAAAGCTTCTTCACTTTAAACTATTCAGTTATTGTAAGCATCATATACTTCATAACAATGTTGGAAAAAGCAAATACTGAATATATTTGTTATTGTGTGATAGTAAATAGAAATAGAGATTTATTTATTAATTGTATTATCTTGTTAGGTTGTTATGTTATTAAAGTTTTAAATGTGGAGCTCAACATTGCTCTGTCCCAATCAATGGACTAAACCACTGAAGACGAAAAGAGCCTTTAGCATTAAGATCCTCAGTGTGGATCAGTATAATATCAGCCTTATGTCTGCACTTTTGTGTCACCACAACTTTCTCATCATATTAATCTCAGCACAGAAGGAAAAAATGGTGTCTGACCTCAGAGTCTCCAGTCTGCAGTTTGGACTCTCCAGAAAACCACACAGCAGCTTCACTCCTGAATCCTGCAGCTTGTTGTTAGTCAGCTCCAGCTGTCTCAGATGGGAGGGGTTGGATTTCAGAGCTGAGGCCAGAGAAGCACAGCTAATCTTTGACAGACTGCAGTCCTCCAATCTGAATAAAGAACAAATGATGGAGATAAAAATCCATTGTTACAGCCACCGACAGCAGCCGTCTGTCTATTTCAGTGTTGCTACTGTTTTGGTCAGGTAAGAAGGCTGTGCGGTTCCCAGCTGAGGATTGACAGATTCCAGTGGAGCTCTGCCTGGTCCTGCCTCCTACATCAGAGATCCTGATTGGAGCAGCCATGGAACATTCTTCCAACCCATGAGCTGCCTCTGAACCTGCCTTCAAGTTTCCCGGGTATAAATAGGCTGGCCTATAACTGTGTCAGGGTAGCTACCACTCATTATGTAGTTTGTCACTGTGCAGTCCTGCTTCTGTGAGGCAAATGGTAAAGTGCCTTCTTAAGGCTATTGCTATTGAGCGCACCCGCGGTGTGGGCCTCAATCACGGTCTCACCTTGTGTATAAATGGCCATGAGACCTGACAATCGGCTCCCAGAATGCCTTTTTCTTCAGTGCAGAGAACCAACATGAGAGTGAGGCCCATAAGGGCTGCGGCATATGAGAGCATATTTATCGCACTGCAATCAAAAATCAAGTTTGTAATTAAAAACAAATAGGCTTTTTTTGTGTCACACACAGTTTTAATTGTTCTCTTCGATTGAAAGTCAAAAAGTTTTCCTTGCAAGGAGGCGTGGCTCTACTCTGAGCTACTCGCTGATGGCTGAGCTTCTCACCCACGTCTACGCCTCGATATCCTGTCCCTGAATATCACAAACAGGATTGGTGACAAAGCGCAGCCAACCCTCACCTGGAAAGAGTCCGACTTACTGCCGAGTACTCAGACACAGCTCTCGCTTTGGATGTACAACGATTGGATAGCCATAAGAAGGGCCCCCCTCACCCCATACTCCTGCAGCACCTCCAACAGTATCTCCCGGGGGACCTGGTCATATGCCTTCTCCAGATTTACAAAGGACATGTAGACTGGATGGGCATACTCCCAAGCCCACTCCAGGATCCTTGTGAGAGTAAAGAGCTGGTCAGTTGTTCCACGACCGGGACGAAAACTGCATTGTTCCACTTCGATCTGAGGTTCGACAATCGGCCGAACCATCCGTTCCAGCACCCTGGAGTAGACTTTACTGGGGAGGCTGAGAAGTGTGATACCCCTGTAATTGGTACACACTCTCTGGTCCCCCTTTTTGAACAGGGGAACCACCACCCCAGTCCGCCACTCCTTGGGCACTGTACCCGACATCCACGCAATGTTGAAGAGACGTGTCATCCAAGACAGCCCCTCCACACCCAAAGCTTTTAGCATCTCTGGGCGGATCTCATCAATCCCTGGGGCTTTGCCACTGTGGAGTTGTTTGACTACCTCAGTGAGCTCCTCCAGGGAAATTGACGAGAAATCCCCATCAGCCTCCAGCTCTGCCTCTACTAGAGAGGGCGTGTCAGTCAGATTTAGGAGTTCCTCAAAGTGTTCCCTCCACCGCCCAATTACCTCCCCAGTTGAGGTCAACAGGGTCCCATCCTTACTGTACACAGCTTGGATGGTTCCCCGCTTCCCCCTCCTGAGATGGCGGACAGTTCTCCAGAAACACTTTGGTGCCGACCGAAAGTCCTTCTCCATGTCTTCTCCGAACTTCTCCCATAAACATGCCTTACTGTTTCAAAGATCCCACATTCACACAAGCCTGAAACATGCTTTCCTACAATGCACAAATAATTATTTAAAACAAAATTCAGGTGGCAAGTGACAACTGAAAAGATAAAAATATAACAGAATCTAACGCAGTAATTGGGATATACTGGTGCTCAATAATTCAATTCAATTTTATTTATATAGCGCCAAATCACAACAACAGTTATCTCACAGCGCTTTTCATAAAGAGCAGGTCTAGACCGTACTCTGAAGTTATTTACAGAAGCCCAACAATTCCCACCAAGAGCAAGCACTAGGCGACAGAGGCAAGGAAAAACTTCCTTTTCAGAGGCAGAAACCTCGAGCAGAACCATGGCTCAGGGTGGGGGGGCATCTGCCTCGACCGGTTGGGGGTGAGGGGGAGAGAGAGAGAGAGAGCAAGAGAGAGAGAGAGAGAGCAGGAGAGAGAGAGCAGAGGGAGGCAACCTACACAGTATACACAGAGGTACAGACAATAAAGGTAATGGTGCTATAGACTGAATGAAAAATGGTACAGATATTTGTAGTAATGTTAGTGATATTAATTATAACAGTAATAATAGCAATAGGACTAGCAATAGCAGTTGCAACTGTAGCAGAGGGCGTCAGAGCAGGAACACGGGGGCAGCAGGAGACTCCCAACAACAGATCCAGACTCCACAGCTCCAGAGCCAGCAACACCACGTAGGAAGTGAGGGGAGGGGGGGGACAGGAGGGGAAGCACACGCACCACGGGAGAGGGAGAAAAATCGAGTTAGTAACATGCATTAATGGGATGAGGTTGCACTCAGAGAGAAAGAGAAGAGGAGAGAGGAACTCAGTGCATCATGGGAAATCCCCGGCAGTCTAGCCTATAGCAGCATAACTAAGGGATGGTTCAGGACTCACCCGAGCCAGCCCTAACTATAAGCTTTATCAAAAAGGAAAGTCTTAAGCCTACTCTTAAATGTAGAGACGGTGTCTGCCTCCCGAACCCAAACTGGAACCTGGTTCCACAGGAGAGGAGCCTGATAACTGGACGCTCTGGCTCCCATTCTACTTTTGGAGACTCTAGGAACCACAAGTAATCCTGCATTCTGGGAGCGCAGTGCTCTGGTGGGGTAGTAAGGTACTATGAGCTCTTTAAGATAAGATGGTGCCTGACCATTAAGAGCTTTGTATGTGAGAAGAAGGATTTTAAATTCTATTCTGGATTTTACAGGAAGCCAATGCAGAGAAGCTAAGACAGGAGAGATATGATCTCTTTACTGGTTCCTGTCAGAACACGTGCTGCAGCATTCTGGATCAGCTGAAGAGTCTTAATGGACTTTTCGAAGAGCCTGATAATAGGGAATTGCAGTAATCCAGTCTAGAAGTAACAAATGCATGGACTAGTTTTTTCTGCATCATTTTTAGACAGGATGTTCCTGATTTTTTGCAATATTACGTAGGTGAAAAAAGGCGGTCCTTGAAATTTGCTTAATGTGAGAGTTAAACGACATGTCCTGGTCAAAGATAACTCCAAGATTTCTCACAGTGGTGCTGGAGGCCAGGGCGATCCAGGGAAACTATATCTTTAGATAATGCGTCACGAAGGTGCTTAGGGCCTAGAACAATAACTTCCATTTTATCTGAGTTTAACATTAGAAAATTGCAGGTCATCCAGGTTTTAACATCCTGAAGACACATTTGAAGCTTAGCTAACTGATGAGTTTCATCTGGCTTGATCGATAGATATAACTGAGTATCATCTGCATAACAATGAAAGTTTATGGAGTGTTTCCTGATAATATTGCCTAAGGGAAGCATATATAAAGTGAAGAGGATTGGTCCGAGCACAGATCCTTGTGGAACTCCATGACTAACTTTGGTATGCATGGAGGACTCATCGTTAACATGTACAAACTGAAATTGATCTGATAAATAGGACTTAAACCAGCTTAGAGCGGTTCCTTTGATGCCAATGAAATGTTCCATTCTCTGTAATAGGATCTGATGGTCAATGGTATCAAATGCAGCACTAAAATCTAATAAAACCAATACAGAGACAAGTCCTTTGTCTGATAAAGTCAGGAGATCACTAGTAATTTTCACCAGTGCTGTCTCTGTGCTATCATGAGCTCGAAATCCTGACTGAAAATCCTCAAATAAACTATTGCTATGTAGAAAGTCACACAGCTGTTTGGCGACTGCTTTCTCCAGGACCTTAGAGATAAATGGAAGGTTAGATATAGGTCTATAGTTGGCTAAAACATCTGGATCCAGGTTGGGCTTTTTTCAGAAGAGGTTTAATTACAGCTACTTTAAAGTACTGTGGCACGTAGCCTGTTGATAAAGACAAATTGATCACATCCAGCAGAGAAGTGCCAACCAAGGGCAAAACTTCTTTTAGCAGCCTAGTCGGGATGGGGTCTAAGAGGCAGGTAGATGGTTTAGATGAAGAAATTATTGAAGTTAGTTGATAAAGATTGAGGGAAGCAAAGCAGTCCAAACATATAACTGGTTTTACAGCTGTTTCTAAAGTTCCTGAGTATAGAGTTAAGTCGGTGCCAGTTGAGGGCAGGTCTTGGTGGATTTTGTTTCTAATAGCTAGGATTTTATCATTAAAGAAGCTCATGAAGTCATAACTGAGAGCTATGGGAATACTTTGCTCAATAGAGCTGTGACTTTCTGTCAGCCTGGCTACAGTGCTGAAAAGAAACCTGGGGTTGTTCCTATTTTCCTCTATTAATGACGAGTAGTACGCTGCTTTGGCATTACGGAGGGCCTTCCTATAAGTTTTAAGACTATCTTGCCAAATTAAACGAGAATTTTCCAATTTGGTGGAACGCCAATTCCTCTCGAGTTTCTGTGATATTTGCTTTAATTTACGAGTTTCAGTATTATACCATGGAGCTAACCGCCTTTGTTTTAGTATTTTCTTTTGTAGAGGGGCTACAGAGTCGAGTGTTGTTCGCAGCGAGCCTGCAGCACTATCAACAAGATGATCGACTTGGGAGGGACTGAAATTCGCGTAAGAGTCCTCTGTTAATTTGATACCTGATAGTGAACTTAGAGCAGATGGGATCGCATCCTTAAATTTAGCTATAGCGCTATCAGACAGACATCTTGTATAGAAATTTTTGCCCAATGGAGGATAGTTCAGCAGTACAAGCTCAAAAGTTATCAAACAGTGGTCAGATAAAGAGGGATTCTGTGGGAACACTATTAATTGTTCAATTTCGATACCATATACCAGAACAAGGTCGAGGGTGTGGTTAAAACAGTGAGTCGGTTCATGAACACTCTGAGAGAAGCCAATTGAATGTAATAGAGAGATAAACGCAGTACTAAAGCTGTCATTCTCAATATCCACATGAATATTATAATCCCCTACAATAATAACTTTGTCCGTTTTAAGGACTGAAGTTGACAAAAACTCTGCAAATTCAGATAAGAATTCAGAGTACGGCCCAGGTGCTCGGTACACTATAACAAATAGAATTGGTTGCAGTGATTTCCAGCTTGGGTGTGAAAGACTCAGGACAAGGCTTTCAAATGAGTTATAATTTAGTTTAGGTTTAGAGCTGATTACTAGGCTAGAGTCAAAGATAGCCGCAACTCCACCTCCTCGGCCTGAGCTTCGAGGAATGTGAGTATTCATATGACTGGGAGGGGTGGATTCATTTAGGCTCACATATTCTCCATCACCCAGCCAGGTTTCAGTAAGACAGAATAAATCAATTTCATAATCTGATATTAGTTCATTTACTAGTACACCTTTAGAAGAGAGAGATCTGATGTTTAAGAGTCCACATTTTACTCTCCTATTCGTTTGCACTATTGCTCCTGTGGTTTTAATTTTTATGAGATTTTTATGCACAGCTCCTCTTCTGTTTACCTTTGATTTAAATAATTTCAATGGTCGGGGGACAGACACCGTCACTATAGGGTTTTCACTAAGTAACTCCTGAAACGGAGGAGCAGAGAAGTGTGTTAAACTTGCGACTCTGCGTAGGGTTTTGGGTGGGTAACTGCTGAATTAGAAGGGCAGAGAAGTGTGTTAGACTGCGACTCTGCCTCCTGGTCTCAACTCTGGGTTGTCATGGATTTGGTCCGCTAATAAAGTTGGCCAGATTTCTAGAAATGAGAGCTGCTCCTTCCCAAGTGGGATGGATGCCGTCTCTCCGAATAAGACCAGGTCTTCCCCAGAAAGTCTGCCAATGATCTACAAAGCCCACATCGTTGGCTGGACACCACCTCGATAACCAGCGGCGGAATGACGACATGCGGCTATACATGTCATCACTGGTCAGATTGGGCAGGGGTCCAGAGAAAACTACGGTGTCCGACATTGTTTTTAGCGTATGAACACACCGACTCAACATTAATCTTAGTGACCTCCGATTGCGTAACCGGAGTCATTACCGCCGGCGTGAATAACAATCTTACTGTATTTACGTTTATCCTTAGCCAGCAGTTTCAAATAGGACTCGATGTCGCCCGCTCTGGCCCCTGGGATGCATTTGACTATGGTCGCTGGTTTCGCTAACTTCACGTTTAGCAAAATGGAGCTGCCAATTATCAGAGTTGGTTTCTCAGCTGGTGTGTCAGCTGAGTGGGGAAAATCTGTTAGAAACGGGAAGCGAATGGTGATGTCCTGAGGGCTTTGAATGCTTACGACTATTTCTTCCTCGGACAGTCACCCAGCCACCCTTTCCTGGCTGCTCAGGAAATGCCGGGAACGGCTACCAGAGGCTAACTCAGGCCGGTCCGCACCGACTACCGGGACTGGCTAGCTACAGTAGGCTGATCTACCAAGGTGTGGAGCCGGACTTCTAACTCACTGAGCCTCGCCTCCATGTCTAAAAATAAACTACACTTGTTACACGTACCATTACCGCTAAAGGAGGCAGAGGAGTAACTGAACATCTGACACACCGAGCAGGAGAAAGCAGGAGAGAGAGATGGAGAAGGAGACGCCATCGTTAGCTGCTAAGCTAAAGTCGCTAACGGCTAAGCTAAAATACGGTAGCGTTGGCGACCAAAACTTTTGAAAACAACTATGAGATCGAACAGCAGTCACTAAAGATGGAAAGAACTGTGAGTGCTTAGGCAAACTTACTGTAAGAATAAATGTTTAGCGGACAATTGGCCGCTGTAATGATAATCTAACAATTTTATCTGGTATTTAGCGAGAGCAGCAAACAGGCTACCAACACACAAGCACCGGAAACGGAAATGAGTCAACACGCTTACCGCAGTACGTCAGCACGTCAGACCGTCAGACATCAGTCAGATAATCAGGCCATGAGGAATGGGCTAACTCACGTTCTTTACTTAGCAACCACAGGAAGTACAGCAATACTCACACAGGTCACAGCACGGAATACAATTCCGTTATTTGTTGGCCAACCACAAAGTAACATCACAATAGCAGTTGCATACTTAAGGTGGCAAAAGAGACCGCCCTAATACAGTAATAATCTCAGTCTTTCTGTTGCTGTCCACATGTTTCTCCTGTAGATGAAATTTTCTCATGTAATATAAGCCCTTCTGTGTTAGCACACATGGCGTGATTTAGTCTCTCCTCCTTTTTTGTCATGGTCACAGGGAGAGAACGGAAAACTTCTGTCAAAATGTAAATATGTTCAATACTGTTCTGAATTTAACAAAAATTTTTAAAGACTGAAGGCTGTAAGTCAGAGGAATAGGCAGAGATTTCTCAAGATTCTCTGAATCTTTTGATGATATTATGGGCCGTAGATGATAAAATCCCAAACTCCTTGCAATTGTACATTGAGAAACGTAGTTCTTAAACTGTTGGTCTATTTGCTCACACAGTGAGCAAGTGGTGAACCTCGCCCCATCCTTGCTTGTGAATGACTGAGCCTATCGGGGATGCTCCTCTTATACCCAATCATGACACTCACCTGTTTCCAATCACCTGTTCACCAGTGGAATGTTCCAAACAGGTGTTTTTTGAGCATTCTTCAACTTTCCTAGTCTTTTGTTGCCCCTGTCCCCAGCTTTTTTGGAACGTGTTGCAGGCATCAAATTCAAAGTGTGTGAATATTTGCAAAAAACTACACGTTGTAGTGTATTAATTTGAATACAGGTTGAAAAGAATTTGCCAATAAAGGTATTCAGCCTTTATTTCTGTTTTAAACAATGTCCCAACTTTATTGGAATTGGGGTTGTACAATAGGAACAAAGAGTCAGTGAACTGACCTCAGAGTCTCCAGTCTGCAGTGTGGACTCTCCAGAAATCCACACAAGAGCTTCACTCCTGAATCCTGCAGCTCGTTGTAGCGCAGCTCCAGCTCTCTCAGATGGGAGGGGTTGGACTTCAGAGCTGAGGCCAGAGAAGCACAGCTGATCTCTGACAAACTGCAGCCCTTCAATCTGAATAAAGAATAAATGATGTAACGTTAGAAGACAATGTTCCTGCTTGAAATCATTCAGTGTTTAATAATCTGTTCAGAGCTGAAGAAGGTTTAGAATGTAGAAGTTTAGAAAATGGAATCTCCAAACACCGGAAACCAACAGGATGCAGGTTGAAACTGTAAAATACAGAAAGGTAAAAAGAGCTTTTTATATTTATATTTAAAAAAAACAGACAAAACTGGAGAAAGGAAAGTGAGGAAGTTGAACTACCTGGTGAGTTCAGAAAATATGTGTCTGTAACTATAATCGATCCGAACTCCATTCAGAAAACAAACATTTAAAAAGTTGTCCTGTTGACTTGCTGACAGACCTGACAAAGCATGAATTCATATGTTTAACAAATCTGCATCATGTTTTAGTTATTTCGGCATCAGTTTGAGCAGTTTATTGCTATTAATTTCACAGCAAAATGTTTACTTTGGGTTCATACAGCTGCAGGAACTGCATGTTGTATTTATTTGTGTTATTGCGTTGTGCATGAACACTTGGCAGTTGTCAATGATATAACCTGTGTGAGGAAAGTGTTGTGGAGATTAAATTCACGT
The DNA here is from genome assembly GCA_024633595.2 of Lepomis macrochirus. Taxonomy (NCBI): domain Eukaryota; kingdom Metazoa; phylum Chordata; class Actinopteri; order Centrarchiformes; family Centrarchidae; genus Lepomis; species Lepomis macrochirus. Next base: position 2,614,406 of record JALXJV020000011.1, on the reverse strand, counting down.
TGAATGTGAACACACCATTAAACTCTGCAGCTCCACCAGTGGCTCCATCTATACAAACTCATGTTGTCCAGCCAAACAAAAGCAAAAAAACACAGAAACTGATTTAAGATTCCACTCAAGATCCCGAAGCTTCCAAAGAAGCCAAATGTGTCAGGATGAACTTTGGGGAAATGTGAACAAAAGACATCTACAATATTTCTTTTAGGAATAGTGAAGTCATAAAATCAAAGATTCTTTACTTTAAACTGTTCAGTCAGTATAAGCATCATATACCTTCATAACAATGTTGGAAAAACAAATACTGAATATATTTGTTATTGTCTGATAGTTGAAATAGAGATTATTTATTTATTCAGTATTTATGTATTTTTATCATCATTTATTTAAAAACATGATGTGGAATATGAGCTGAAAATCAGGGGTTTAAGAGGTTCAGAGTGAAATATCCAGTGGAGATGTGTCTTGTTATACTAAGCTTTTAAATGTGGAGCTCAACATTGCTCTGCCCCACTCAATGGACTGGTAAGAAAATAGACTTTAGCATATACTCTATAGATATTCAGAATGGATTAGAGCCCGACCAATATGGGTTTTTAGGAGCTGATGCCGATATTAAAGTTATAAAGAGCCGATATTTAGATTCTGAAAAAGATTTGGATAGTAGACCCCTTTCCTGTATAAACTACACTTAGAAAAGGCTCATGTTGAAAGCTGTTCTATATAAGTGCTACAATACCTTTTACTAAATGTATTATATTAATAATTAATAATTAATAATGCTGCTAGAAGGTCCAACTTTTGCAGCCAACTGTAAACAGAGAGTGAGAGAATAAACACGTGTTTTACTTCAACTTCCTGCTTTCTTACAGTGCAGACGCTTTTGCTGCTTGCTCTTGCCTCTCCTTGCATTCTTTTGCTTTATTTTCGCTTAAAGTCTCCTTTTTTTTACCCTGCTAGAAGTCAGCAGCTCTTGGATACTTTTAAATCACTGAGACTGTCAGATAAAGTAGGCTCCTGCCACACTTTAAAAACTTTTATTATCTTAGTGCTACGCCGAGTGCGGCCTATCAATAGCACTAGCCTGTACCGCAGTGACTGGAGCTATAGCTAATGCTAATTAGCAACAAGATGCCCCCTTCTCCACGGACGACTTCAACAAACTTCTGCAGAAAATTACTGTGCTGGAAACCAAGATCCACAGGTTAGAAGTGAATGTGGAAGTGAATGGATTATGTGGGAATGACACCACTTTCCCGTGGAGTCAAAACAGTGGACAAGAGCATGCTAATACACGGCTAATTAGCACCAACAAGACTACCAAGAAGCAGGAGGCCTGTGTACTGGGTAATAAATCTAAAAGTGGGAGTCCTCCCTGGAACACTCTGGGTGCAAAGCCTAAGAGTAAATCATTTCCTTGGGAAATGGGAGGACGAGTAACAGGCAGAGCCCAGCGCCCTGAGATTTGTGATGCGACTGGCTGGCCTGCATTATCATCCAGGCAGAGCCTCTTAAACCCCTGTTCTTGGTAGGACACAGCCGTGGACAGCTGCGAAGAGGAGAGTTAGCAACAAACCTCCCCAACAACCGAGTGTGCAACAGCAGAACAGATTTTCACCACTATTGCAGGACCCTGGATCTCCGTCTGATGACCTGGATAACATCCCGTCCTCACACAGAAGGGTAAGGACTGAGAGTAAATCCGACAGTAAAAGGCTGCAGCGAAAGCTAACGACTGGGCCTCAAACTCTGATTGTGGGTGACGCTGCTGTAAACGATTTAAGAAGCATGTGCAGTAAGAACACCAAAGTACTCTGCTTTCCAAAGGATACGGTGTCTGACTTGGCAGAAAGAATCCTGCATATCGTGGCTGAACATCCTACTGTGAAAAACATCATTCTGCACATCGGGACAAATGATGTTGTAAAGCAACAGTCTGAAGTGTTAAAAGAGGACTTTAATAATCTGTTGAACACAGTCAGCTCTTTGAATGCTGAGGTGTTTATCAGTGGCCCTATACCGCCAGTCCGAAGAGGAGCTGAGAGATTCAGCAGACTGATGGCACTGAACAGGTGGCTCTCAGCGGCATGTGCTGTCCATTCAGTGCATTTCATCGAAAACTTTTACATTCTGTGGGACCGCAGGCATCTTTTTAAGGCACATGGACTTCGCCTTAACAAGTCAGGAGTAAAATTGTTTAGCTCCAACCTGTTTTACTTTCTGCGTCACTCATCTGTTCCCTCTGCCAAGGACAAGAGACAAGAGGAATCAAAACAAGAAGAAGACAAAACACAACACGCCAGAAACCTTGAAGGAGAGCCACCCCAGCCCCCTCCGGAAGAGAGCTCTGATCATGGGAGACATCTGAGCCAAGAGGAAGAGCCTCCACCTCTCTCACTGAAAACCAACAGTGAGGATTCAACATCTCTACCCCCCCAAACCCCATCTCCAGACACACTTTCTCCCCTCTCCCCTCTGCTGGACTTCACTGATCACATGGAAGACCTGGTTAGAGCTGGGACCAAATTTACTCACAGCACCTTCCCTCGCTCCACTCCCATTTTCTCTACCCTAAACCCCCTCCCCGTCCCACCTCCACCACTGGCTCTAAGTCCTCCAGGCACAACCAGCCCTCCTGCTCCGCAATGGCAAAAAAGCCCAGTAAGCTCTGTCTGATATGTGCTGGGTCCAGGCTACAAGGAAAATAGCACTCATGACTCTTCCCAGGACAAGCCGGGCCCAATGTGCTGGTAGTATTCCCCATCCCTGTCTTGATAGGTAACAGAAAAAGTGTGGTGAATGTGTTAAAAAACAGGAAGCACTCAACATATCCTGCAAGTTTAGTACTAATTCCTCGTCAGCTGCAGCCTGTTGAAAAAAGTGGGCCAGATAATGTTTTTAACTCACTAAAATTAGCTTTGTTAAACGTTAGGTCTTTGGCAGGAAAAACATTTTTAATCAATGATTTTATAATAACTCAAAATCTTAATTTCATGTTTTTAACTGAAACTTGGTTGGACCAAGATAACAGTGCAGCTGTCCTTATCGAGTCGACCCCTCCCAACTTCAGTTTTATGAGTGAAGCCAGAGTGCATAAGAGAGGAGGTGGAGTTGCCATTTTGTTTAATGACTCCTCCAATGCAAAAAAGATGTCTTATGGGAATTTTTGTTTCTTTTGAATATGTGGCTCTTCAGCTGAATTCCTCTTCTAGAGCTATTTTTCTAAATATCTACAGGCCCCCTAAATACTGTGCAAACTTTTTTGATGACTTTGGTGAACTGCTGTCTATAATCTGTGTTGACTTTGACTGTGTGGTTATTGTTGGTGATTTTTACATCCATGTTGACAACCCCCAGGACAGAGGGACTAAAGAACTGTTCTGTGTTCTTGATAATTATGGACTGACTCAACATGTGACGGAGGCCACGCACAATAAGGGGCACACTTTGGACTTGGTCATCTCCAAGGGTCTGGACATTCCCAAGGTTGTGGTGACTGATGTTGCTCTCTCTGATCATTCCTGTGTTTTCTTTGAGAGTGCTATCTGCGTGCACGCAAAGGTTAAAACAGAGGTGATCACAAAACGGCATATCACGGAAAACACTAGTAAAGAATTTATTGAGGCTTTCTCCCCGACACCTGCCCTTCCACAGGTCTCAGTCAATGAGCTTGTGGATAATTTCAGTTCTAAAATTACAAATGTTATTGATGTCATTGCACCAGCCAAGGTGAAGGTGGTCTCTGGTAAGAGAAGGTCTCCATGGAGAAATGCCACGCTGGTTAGAACTCAAAAAAGAGAGTGTGGAAAAGCTGAACGCAGGTGGCGGAAAACAAATCTCCAGGTTCATTATGACATCTATAAAGAGAGACTTCACATTTATAATTTAGAGCTGAGAAATGCAAGGCGCTCCTTCTTCTCTGACATCATCACCAAAAACACTAATAATGCACGTGCCCTGTTTGCTACTGTCGACAGGCTAACCAACCCTCCTGTGTCTGTAGCCTCTGACCTTCTATCCACCAGGGCCTGCAATGAATTTGCTTCCTTCTTTGCAGACAAAATTCAAACAATTATACAAGCAATCAGCGCCTCCATGTCAGGTACAGGATATGTCCTGTCCCTGTGTCCACTTAAAAACAATTCATATAGCATGAGACAATTTGATTCTATTAACCATAAAAACCTGGAGGACATAATACAACATCTGAAATCCTCCTCATGCTGCCTTGATATTCTGCCAACAGGTTTTTTCAAAAAGGTGTCTAAATGCATGACCTCAGATTTACTACAAATTGTCAACATGTCTCTCCTCTCAGGTTTTTTCCCACAAGCCCTGAAAACTGCAGTCATTAAGCCACTCTTAAAAAAGAGCAATCTAGATAGTTCACTAATGAACAATTACAGGCCCATATCAAATCTCCCATTTTTAAGTAAAATAATTGAAAAGGCTGTTTTTCAACATCTTAGTGCTTTTTTGGCACTAAATAACTGTTTTGATGTCTTCCAGTCAGGTTTTCGACCACACCACAGCACTGAGACGGCTCTAGTTAAGGTCTTCAATGACATCCATTTAAACACTGACAGTGGCAGAATTTCAGTCTTAGTATTATTGGATCTCAGTGCTGCATTCGACACGGTAGACCACAACATATTACTAGACAGACTTGAAAACTGGGTTGGACTTTCTGGCACAGTACTAAACTGGTTTGAATCCTACTTAAAGGACAGGGACTACTTTGTGTATATAGGTAACTACACATCTGAGCTGACAAAAATGACATGTGGAGTTCCCCAAGGCTCCATTCTGGGACCTCTTTTGTTTAACATTTACATGCTTCCACTGGCTCAGATTATGAAAAAACAACAAAATATGTTACCATAATTATGCAGATGACACACAGATTTACATAACCATTTCACCAGGAGACTATGATCCCATACAGAGCTGAGTAACTGTATTGAGCAGGTCAACGACTGGATGTGCCAGAATTTTCTCCAGTTAAACAAAGATAAGACTGAAATTATTGTTTTTGGATCCAGGGAGGAACGATTGAAAGTCAGTGCTCGACTTCAATCTGTAATGTTAAGAACCACGGATCAAGCTAGAAATCTTGGTGTAGTCATGGACTCAGACCTGAATTTGCGGAGCCATATTAAGACAATTACAAAGTCAGCCTACTATCACCTGAAGAATATATCAAGGAAAAGAGGCCTTATGTCTCAGCAGGACCTGGAAAAGCTTATCCATGCATTTATCTTCAGTCGACTTGACTATTGTAACAGTGTCCTTACAGGGCTCCCTAAGAAATCCATCAGGCAGCTGAAATGTGCTATACAAATAAACTTGCCTTGCCTTGCCTTCACACATAAACTGCTGTCATAACTTATTTCAATGTAGCAATGTAACATTAATTGGCTGTTATAAACACAAATGAAAATATAAATGCAATTAGCTTATATCGGCCAATAATATTGGCCAGCCGATAAATTGGTGTGTGTGGATCAGTATATCAGCCTTTTGTCTGCACTTTAGTGTCACCACAACTTTCACAGCATATTAATCTCAGCACAGAAGGAAAACTGGTGTCTGACCTCAGAGTCTCCAGTCTGCAGTGTGGACTCTCCAGAAAACCAGACAGCAGCTTCACTCCTGAATCCAGCAGCTTGTTCTTACTCAGCTCCAGCTCTCTCAGATGGGAGGGGTTGGACTTCAGAGCTGAGGCCAGAGAAGCACAGCTGATCTCTGACAAACTGCAGCCCCTCAGTCTGGATACAAAATAAATGATGTAACGTTAGAAGACAATGTTCCTGGTTGAAATCATTCAGTGATTAATAATCTGTTCAGAGCTGAAGAAGGTTTAGAATTTAGAAGTTTAGAAAATGGAAACTTCAAACACCTGAACCCAACTGGATGCAGGTTGAAACTGTAAAATACAAAAAGGTAAAAAGAACTCTCATTAATATTAATGACAACGTGCTGCTACTTAAATAAAGATGTAGTAACTTCACCTCTTATGGTGTATTCACATTAAAAGTGAATCCAGCGTTTTGCGCAGCTTCATTACATATAAAGTCAATGCAAATTCATGCGAATATGCTCTGGGCCATGCGGAAGAAGCATTTTTTGTGGCATTCGCTTTCTCTCTCGAGTTCAAATTTTTTCAACTTGAGCGAGAAATTTGCATGACGACATGTTGCAAAAGCCTATCAGATGGTCCGGAAACCACCGACGGCTTCAGAGCGTTATTTGGAGAGGACCAGGCAGAGTGGGGAAGTGAGCTACTAAACTAGGGGGAAGTGCATAAGAAAGATTGCTGCAGCTTTTGGACAAATAAACACCCATAGTCGGTCTGAATTATGCTCTGACATCTACGCTATTTGCTCGCGGGAGGAGCCCGGAGGAAACTACTTTTGTCAAATTAGCTAATTACTTTAGTTTTTGGGATTACAACGTTGATATATCTTCACTCGCGCTTCTCAGCAGCTTCCGTGTATTTCTGGTTTGACTGTTGTTAGCGCCGGTTGGCACCCAGAGCTCTGTTGGACTACTACTTCATATTTATATAAAAACAGACAGTGATGAAGTTGAATTACCTGGTGAGTTCAGAAAACATGTGTCTGTAACTTTTTTCCAGCTATTTTACTGTGAACAAGTTAGCATAGCATAGCCCTGATTGATCCAAACTCATTCAGAAAACAAACATTTAAAAAGTTGTTGTCCTGCTGTCTTGCTGACAGACCTGACAAAGCATGAATTCATATGTTTAACAAATCTGCATCATGTTGTGGTTATTTCGGCATCAGTTTGAGCGGTTGATTGCTATTTAATCAGAGCAAAATGTTTACTTTGGGTTCATACAGCTGCAGTAACCACATGTTGTGTTTATTTGCGTTATCGCGTTGTGTGTGAACACTTGGCAGTTGTCAATGATATAACCCGTGTGAGGAAAGTGTTGTGGAGATTAAATTCACGTTGAATTTGAACACATCATTAAACTCTGCAGCTCCACCAGTGGTTCCATCTATACAAACTCATGTTGTCCAGCCAAACAAAAGAAAAAACCACAGAATCTGATTTAAGATTCCACTCAAGGTCCCGAAGCTTCCAAAGAGGCCAAATGTGTAAGGATGAACTTTGGGGAAATGTGAACAAAAGACATCTACAATATTTCTTTCAGGAATAGTGAAGTCATGAAATCAAAGATTCTTCACTTTAAACTATTCATTCAGTATAAACATCATACAGCTTCATAACAATGTTGGAAAAACAAATACTGAATATATTTGTTATTGTCTGATAGTTGAAATAGAGATTATGTATTTATTCATAGTATTTATGTATTTTTTATCATCATTTATTTAAAAACATGATGTGGAATATGAGCTGAAAATCAGGGGTTTAAAGAGGTTCAGAGTGAAATATCCAATGGAGATGTGTCTTGTTATACTAAGCTTTTAAATGTTGAGCTCAACATTGCTCTGCCCCACTCAATGGACTGGTAAGAAAATAGACTTTAGCATATACTCTATGGATACTCAGAGTGGATTAGAGCCCGACCAATATGGGTTTTTAGGAGCTGATGCCAATATTAAAGTTATAAAGAGCCGATATTTAGATTCTGAAAAAGATTTGGATAGTAGACCCCTTTCCTGTATAAACTACACTTAGAAAAGGCTCATGTTAAAAGCTGTTCCGTATAAGTGCTACAATACCTTTTAGTAAATGGATTATATTAATAAAATAGATAACAGTTTCAACAACTTAACATGTAAAAAATTGCACATGGCCGATAAATCGGTGTGTGTGGATCAGTATAATATCAGCCTTATGTCTGCACTTTAGTGTCACCACAACTTTCACATCATATTAATCTCAGCACAGAAGGACAAAATGGTGTCTGACCTCAGAGTCTCCAGTCTGCAGTGTGGACTCTCCAGAAAACCACACAGCAACTTCACTCCTGAATCCTGCAGCTTGTTCTTACTTAGGTCCAGCTCCCTCAGATGGGAGGGGTTGGACTTCAGAGCTGAGGCCAGAGAAGCACAGCTGATCTCTGACAAACTGCAGCGACTAAATCTGAATAAAGAATAAATGATGGAGAGAAAACAATCAATTTCTAAGCCAATCAGATGTGTTCAGGTTTTACCTACATTCATCCAAATGTCAGCACAACATTCAAACACTAATGCATGTCAACACAGAACAATAACATTCTGCTGATCTCAGGCCAGTCTGGAATTAGAGGATCAATATCAAATCAGTCATGTTGGACTAAAAACTGTTCATTATTTCTTTCATTACATGACCTTCTTCTGACTGTATTTGGCAGATTAGTAAGTTTGTCATTAAAGGGAGACATCATCAACCGCAGAGCCAAATCCAATGATGGAGAGGCAGTTGTCCTACTCAGCCCTGCAGTTGGAGAAGACTGAACGCATTGTATCACGTTAACAGCGAAGGTAAATGCTGCAACTGTGAGCTCCCTATAACTTGGAGGTGAGGGATGTTGTGCAATGGATAAGATGCCTGCCTTTGGTGTGAGAGAACCAGGTTTAATCCCCCACTGTGACCCACCCACTGTGAACACTGCAACAGTCCAGTGAAACTGTCTGCTGTCTGTTTTTATCTGCTCTGATCAGATCTGTCAGTCATGAGAACCAGCCAGGTGAGACGACAGCTCTCCAGAACCCGGATAAACAAGGCCAGGGGACCCAACGACATCCACCCGCGGGTCCAGCCATGAGCCTCAGGAGGCTGATTTGTGCTGTCAGCCATCAGACTCCAAAACACCATAGCACCTAACTGAGAGACTATTCCCGATTTCACTTAATTTCAGACATTTATCTGCTTGTAAATAATTATTGATTGTATAGTGTAAATAGTGTGATACTATTCTATAATACTGCATCTGTTCTTTTAAATTCCTTTGTGCTGCTATGTTGAATGAAATTAACCCTACGGGGGATTAATAAAGTTGTATCTTATCTTCAACAACCTCATTCAGTGTTTTATCTAGGATTTTTTTCAGGGGGGTGGTCAAAGCCTGAAACTACTAGTGTCACGTAGTGTCACTTGCGTTGTCGTCATTGACGCGGCACACTTTTTTAAGCCTGTTTAGGTTCGCCACCTTCTGTGTTCCACTTCCAAATTTTTATTGCTAAAGTTACATTCAGATATTGGGCGATGAAACGATGAATACAACGCTATGAAATCTGTTAAAATTTTTGACAGATTCCGGTAAGTGTTCTGCAATTTTTTTTCTGAATTCTGTGTTTAACAATTTAAGCAGATTTTGTCGAGCAAGAAGCAAATCCAGTTTGTGTTTGTGTGTGTTTGTGTACGTGCGGAAACAGCATTGTATTGGGCGTCCATTTTTAAAATTTGTTTTGGAATATAGCCGAATTATGCATTTTTTTATTATTATTTCAGGGTGGGGTGGGGGGTCAATTTAGGGGTGCGACACTGTCATTCGTATCTCTCACATAAAGGTGAAACTCTTGCAAAAATTAATTTATGTCAGTAATTCAACTTAAAACATCGTGCTTTAAGTTGCTTTAAGGTCAGCAGTCTTCCCCATGATTGTGAATTCCACTGAACCAAACTGAGAGACCAATTAAAGGCTCAGGAACCCTTTGCAGGTGTTTTGGATTAATTAGCTGATTAGAGTATGACACTTTGAGCCTACAATACTGAACCTTTTCACAATATTCTAATTTTCTAAGATTTTGAATTTGGGGTTTTCATAAGCTGTAAGCCATAATCATTGAAATTATATCAAATAAAGGATTAAAATATCTCACTTTGCATGTAATGAGTCTATATAATATTATTTTCACCTTTAAACTTGAATTACTGAAATAAATTAACTTTTGCACGATAGTTCATAGATAGTTCCTGTACTCTGCAGCCTCATCACTACGGACATCTTCACTGACTGATGGACCAAAATGTGAGTCTGTGGTAGATGAAAAACTGTCCTGTGAAACATTTCAACTTTCAGTGAACTGACCTCAGTGTCTCCACTTTACAGTTTGGACTCTCCAGTCCAGCAGACAGCAGCTTCACTCCTGAATCCTCCAGCTCACTGTTGTGACTCAGGTCCAGCTCTCTAAGATGGGAGTAGTTGGACTTCATAGCTGAGGCCACAACTTCACAGTGAGTCTCGGAGAGTCCACAGTCAGAAAGTCTGTCAGGACACATACATTTCACATGATAAAAGACATATCTTGTTTTGATGAACATTTGCTCCTCACATCAGTGGTTTAGCTAATGGTATCTCCCTGTGTTTGACTTGAAACAATAATTGTCATCACTCTCTCTCATACATTTTTTTTGTTTGTTTTGTTTAGTCCTTGTCTGGTCCTTGTTGTCCAGTGTTGAGTGTTCTGCTGTGCCCTGTTCTCTGTGTTCTTAAGTTACCTTGCTTGGATTATTACTTCGCCGTTTTGGATTTCAGCTTTGTTTAGACTGCCTGCATCTGCTAGTCAGACTGAGTATCTGTGTTTTATTTGTAAATATTAATAAATATTTTGTTTAATTATATCCTCTGCCTGTGTCTGCATTTGGTTCCACCCCTAAGTCTGCACTCAGCCACCCATAACAGATGAACATCAGATTAAATATATTATTATACTTTTACTTGAGTAAGTTTGTTATTTTTTCCTCTTACGTTTTATGGGAGTGATTGTACTTTTTCTTGAGTAAAGATTTCAAATACTCTACCCGCCACTGGCCAGCAGCACCAGTACTACACAGGATACACCAGTGCTGACATATTCTGGCAGAATAGAGTCAAATCCAGCGCAGCCCAAAGCCCCAGTTTATGGTATGCATGATGATGAATATTTATATATTTACTCAAGGGCTCAGCTGAAGTGTTTACCTTAAGGAGAGTTAGAGGGTGTGGTCAAGAGTCAGACTACCATTACCATGACAACCAAAAACTGACCGGCTGGAGTGTTCACTAACGATATGCTGTGTTAACATCACTACACTGTAAAGTTTAGTCCACTTTACTGTCTGGAGGGAGCAGCTATTACTTACCCATGATAGGAACTAATGTGCGCGTATCAGCTGCTGTCACGCACTGCACACGATAACTCCCACTACGTTTTATGGTGCGCTTACTTTACCACGTGGCTGTTGGGGGGTGCCTCCGCCGATGCATTGGTAAAACGGCCGTCAGCAAAATGCATGTTGCAGACTGTATATCAGACGGTGGCAGGTGAAAGTGTGACGCGTTTTCTGTCATCTGTCCTCCAACACGGCACGCACAAATGCCATAATGAACATACCTGCTGTAAGTTCTAAGTAAATGACATGATAAATTGGTTAGCTAGCACACAGCGATGTTTATCAGTTTGATGCTCTGACTTACGAGGCGTGGCAGTGCACCTGCACAAGCTTGGAGAATGACATGTGACTTATGGAATTTACTATAGTCATACGTCACCACCCCATTTTAACAACTAAGCAACTTTTGCAACTTTGAGCACAAAATTAAGCTATTTGTCAAAAAATATTTGGCAAACTATGTGGGTAATCAACATTGTAAGGAAATGAGTCGGAAAAAAGGGAAATATCATAGAAATGTCAAAATACACTGGAGGGGGGCTTTAAATGGCTCATTTAATTACGTACTCTACTTGCATAAAATTCTCAAGAATGCTGGAATAAAGGTTTTAAAGACCCGGAGGCCCAACAAATGCTTTGATTGTAGAGTGGGCTGACCAGAAACAAATTCCTGGATCACTTTTTTAAAACTTGTGTCCTGAGGTGTGTAAGTATCTCTGCTACGTGTCCATAAACAATTGAAAATTAGTCAAAATTGTCACACAGAGATGAGCATCCTACAGTATTTTAAAAGGAAGAGGACAGAGGTCACAGGAGTAGTAGAACAAACTGAGAAGGACGAGCTTGTAAGTTGTATGGATAGCTACTAGACATAGTAGTAGACATATTATAAAACTGAGATAGTAAAAGACTTTGTTATTCCAATGACATGTCAACAGAGTTTGTATTGAAGACAGTTCTGTGTTCACAAACATGTGTTGCAGTGAGAGTCAGGGCGAAGTGAGACACAAGAAATATCACAGGTGATAATTAAATACATTTGTGCTGTGGCAGCTACATTAACTAGCAGCTGTTCCATGGTTTTCATGGTATGCAGTTTTGTTCTAGTTATATTACACCCGCGCTCCCTCTCTGAGTTTTTCTGTATCTTCTGTCACTACAAATACCCTCTTTCAGCCACACTAATAAGTATGTTCTGTTTTCAAAAGTAATTACAAATGAGCATTTAAGTGGGGGGCATGCCCCTGAACCCCTCTAGCATTTCAGCACCCTCCCCAGATTCTAATTCGCTCCTATGCCCCTGGTATTACCCCAGAAACATACGATTAAAAAATTATTACAAATAAGTGTGTATTTCATTTGCTATACAACTTAATAGTGATAAAGTTGTAACGAAAAAGTAACGAATGAGTCACACTGAATTTTGGAATCTCTCTGGAGACACCTTGTAGGTAGAAATATTACATCATTACATTTTTGGGAGCTTGCAAAATTAAGTGTGCTGACTTCCTCTTTTCTGTTTTATGGTGCTTTGGTCTTGCACATGGGTAACTAATCAACGTTGACTTTTTTTTAAAACGTTACACCAATGGAATCACAGTATGAAGGGTGTTATTTGTTCATTTTCACATCTGGACTTACAGAGCCTTTCTGCAGTTCCTCACAGCTGGAATCAGTCTCCATCTTCCCTCCTCTGATGTGTTGTACTTCTGCAGGTCCAACTCATCCAGAACCTCCTCTGACATCTGCAGCATGTAGGCCAGAGCTGAGCAGTGGATCTCAGAGAGTTTCTTCTGTGATCTGTCCTCTGACTTCAGGAACTCTTGGATCTCCTGATGTACTGAGTGGTCGTTCATCTCCGTCAGACAGTGGAAGATGTTGATGCTTCTGTCAGGAGAGATCTCATCACTGTTCATCTTCTTCAGGTTGTTGATGATTCTGTGCATGATCCTGGTCTTTGTCTCTTTCTGGATGATTCTTGAACCGGTCATTGTCCAACTCAGCAGTCCTCCTAAGACTCTCTGCTTGGATTCCAGAGAGAGGCCATAAAGGAAGCGAACAAACAGGTCCAGGTGGCCATTTTCACTTTCAAGAGATTTTTCCATTGCTCTCCTCAGAAAGACATTCAGGGACTTGTAACTGTTTGTGTTTCTATAGCCTTTCCCCAGGAAGTCCTCCAGTCTCTCTGTGTCCCTGCTGGTGTAACAGTGGAACATGTAGACTGCAGCCAGAAACTCCTGAACGCTCAGATGAACAAAGCAGTAGACTGTTTTCTGGAAGATCACACTCTCTCTTTTGAAGATCTCTGTACAAACTCCTGAGTACACCGAGGCCTCTGTGACATCAAGACCACACTGCTCCAGGTCTTCTTGGTAGAACATGATGTTTCCTTTCTCCAGCTGTTCAAACGCCAGCCTCCCCAGCTTCAGAAGAACCTCCCTGTCAGCCTTCATCAGCTCCTGTGGACTCGTCTCATGTCCCTCATCGTACTTCTGCTTCTTCCTCTTTATCTGAACCAGCAGGAAGTGTGAGTACAGGTCAGTCAGGGTCTTGGGCAGCTCTCCTCTCTGGTCTGTAGTCAACATGTGCTCCAGAACTGTAGCAGTGATCCAGCAGAAGACTGGGATTAGACACATGATGTGGAGGCTCCTGGAGGTCTTGATGTGTGAGATGATTCTGCTGGACAGCTCTTCATCACTGACTCTCCTCCTGAAGTACTCCTCCTTCTGGGCGTCAGTGAAGCCTCAGTACTTCTGTTACCCTGCCGGCCATCGAAGGAGGGATCTGATTGGCCGCAGCAGGTCGGGAAGTTATCCAGACGAGAGCCGAGGGAAGCAGATTCCCCTGGATGAGGTTTGTCAGCAGCAGGTTGACTGATGACTTCTGTGTGACATCAGACACAACCTGATTGTTGTGGAAATCCAATGAAAGTCTGCTTTCATCCAGGCCGTCAAAGATGAACAACAGTTTACAGACAGCGAGCTTCTCTGCTGGGACCTTCTGTAATGTTGGATGGAAAACATGGAGCAGCGTGAGGAGACTGTGCTGCTCATCTTTGATCAAGTTCAGCTCCCTAAACGAGAGCAGAACCAGCAGACTGACATCTTGGTTTTCCCGAGCCCTCTGCCCAGTCCAGAGTGAACTTCTGCACTGAGAAGGTTTTTCCAACGCCAGCGACGCCGCTGGTCAGAACCACTCTGATGGGTCTCTGTTGGCCAGGTAAGGCTTTAAAGATGTCCTGGCACCTGATTGGAGTGTCATGGAGGGTCTTCTTCTTGGAAGCTGTCTCAAGCTGCCTCACCTCATGCTGGGTATTAACCTCTTCACTCTGTCCCTCTGTGATGTAGAGCTCAGTGTAGATCCTGTTGAGGAGGGTTCCACTTCCTGTTTCCTCACTTCCTTCAGTCAAGCGTTCACATCTCCTCCTCAGACTGATCTTATGTTCATCTAAAACGTCCTGCAGACCACCTCTCACTAAAGAAGAGAAACAATGTGAGATAAAACAAAGAATATGTGCTGATTATTTTCATTACTAATATAAAAACCATCAATATCAGAATATCTGAAGAAGCAGACAGATGTCCAGTCTTACTTTGTACAGAGCTGCTCTGACTGGCTGTCTGCAGTCCAGCTCTGGTTCTGGATCTGTCTCCACACTGGGGACAGGAGGAGTGTCCTGATGAAGCAGACTGGTCCCAGTATGAGGTGATGCACCGTCTGCAGAACCAGTGTCCACAGCTGGTAGAGACTGGATCCTTCAGGACGTCCTGACACAAAGCACAGCAGGACGGCTGCTCCTCCACAGAAACAGGACTCCTCTTCCTCTCTCTGTGAAGACATTTCTTTAGAACTAAAACGATTTGTTGCTTGTTGTTAAAAATCTCCAGATGTGCCCGACACTGTGTAGAAGCTCAGATGGTCACAGAGTAAAAGTGTCGTTACTTTTCTGTTTGAATTCAGCTTTCATTGAGTTTCCTTGAGTTAATTAGCTTTGAACTGTGATTAGAAGTGGTCTAAACCAGTGGTGTAGTCTACGTGATACGCAGGTATACGCCGTATACCCACTAGGAATAGTCAAAGGTTTCCGTATACCCACTTAAAATAGCGAGATGATACGTAACAACATCGTTTTGTGGCAGAACTTCCACACGTTCATTAATAAATTCACCCCGTTTGTGTTGTGAAGCTCTGAACTGACGTTTGCGGCTTCCGTGGCCTGTGACCGGGATCTGATGTCAGCTACCAAACAGCTGCGTGGCGGTCACTCGGCTCAAGTTTGAAATGAACTAATGTGAGTCACTGAAGGAGATGTGAAACGCGAGCAAACGCAAACTACACTCTCTTAGTGTTTTCGTAAGCCTGCAGAAGCTGCTGCCGCTCACCATGTGACACCATGACAGAAACGTTGAAGTTACTGAAACACAGAAAACGAGACAGATGAGGCTGATGTTATCGTAACGTTACCTGGTGAGTGAAAACAGCTTATAGGCCTGTGTTATCATTAACGCTATCAGTAACGGAACTGTAACAGCATTGTTGGTCCATTGGTTTGAATCTAGAAATAGTTAACTAACGTTAATGGATCAGTGAATGCGGATTACTGTGTGTGTGTGTGTGTGTGTGTACAGCTCAGTTCCTGGATGCTTGCTCATGCATTTAAGCTGATAAAGTACATAACCTACATTTTTGGAAGATAAGTGAGCTTGAGAGGATGTGGACCTCTTTTGGTGTCCTCAGTCCTAAAATTCTGTAATGAATGACTTTTGGTGATAGAACTGCACATAGGCCTGTGTTCAATGTTATTACTGCTACTGAAAAGCCTCACAGTATACTCACTAGAAAAAACTAGACTACACCACTGGTCTAAACACACAGCATGTAACAGCGGTGTCACAGGTTCAAGTCCACACGGAGCCTTGTTTGTATGTCCTTCTGTTTCCTGTCACATGAAAACAATTCAAATCTTGTAAAAAGAGAAGTGGTCCAAATCTCCATGTGACCATTTTCTGCCCTTTTTCCATCCACTGCTAACTTTTCCATCAGTGCTGCCCGTGGATGTTTGTTCTTCAGTAACACTGACTGTGAGCTCAGAACACAAGAATCAAGAGAAACAAGTTTGTTCACAAACAAGACTGAGAGAAAATGAAGTAACACAAACACACACACACACACACACACTGTATACAGTATAATAAAGCTACCCAGAACTCTACAGTTTTCTTTTAATCTGTGCTCATTTCCATGGTTACTGCAGATTTAATCAAGCGTCAACCTTCCGTTTCCGGACTGAAGCCAGACCAGAAATGCTTTAAACTGCAATTCATCGAGTGGCCACTTGACCCCCATGTTAAAATGCCCAACATGTTTACAGCCTGGAACAAAAAATGGTTTTAGTGCATATAGCTCATTTTGCCCTTCGTAACAACTGTTAGGGGAGTGATTTTTTTTTTTATAATTTACCGTTTAAATTATATTAAGCCTTAAAGTTCTGCATTATTATTCGTCCTGGGTAATCTCCCAGGGCTGCTGAGCTCACTTCCACCCACCACACACCGAGTGATTGTCCATGTGGGGACAACGATACAGCTTGTAAACAGTCAGAGATGACCAAAAAGCAATTTAATGACGTTATACGCTTTTTAAGTACATGCGGAAAGTCCGTTCTTATTTTGGTCCTATTCCCACACTGGCCCATGGAGCAGGGTGCTTCTACAGAATCCTAAGCCTCTATACCTTGTTAAACTCCACCTGCAGAGCACGCAATATCGGTTTTATAGGAAATTTTAACTTCTTTTGGGGGGCATTCCTCCCTTTTAAAGACAGACAGTCCACCCAAACAGGCTGGGTAGCCAAATGCTAGCGGCTAACTGGCAGCACGCTGTACAATCCGCTCCATGTGAATGACTATTTACATCACACACCCCCTCACTGGAATCTTCCTTGTGTTACTCCAGCTACAGTCCACTGCTGGCCTCATAGATGTCATTACACCACTACAGTTTACCCATACACTGTCATTTAGCCCAGGGCATCCCGCCCACACAGTACACTGAATGTAGACTTCAGTTTTCTAACTCCACTAGCCAAATCATCTACACACACACACTTACACACAGGACCTGCCATAGGTTTGCTCTCTTCATCCGCTCTATTGCCAATAAAGCCCCGCTAGTGAATAACTTCATCACAGATCACAAACTGGATTTTTTACATCTCACAAAAACATGGCGGCCACAGAATGATTTCCTTCATCTAAATTCAGCAGCTCCACCTGGCTTCACGTACATATCCAAGTGCATCCAATACACCATTTTACCACAAGCTGAAATTATGGCTGATATTTGCATGCTTATGTAATTAAAGAAAGTGAAAAGAGCATTGATCCTCACCTGATAATGTCTTCATAAACTTCATGTATTATGTGGTTAAGAATGGACTGTGGTACAGAAACAGTGAGGCTTACATTGTCCCGGTAATGAATTACAGGAGGATAAGACATCATGTAGCACTGTATTTCTTCATGTGGCTGTTGTTTATTACTAAACAAGTAACAATAATATTCAAAAAATATATTTAAATATAATTTCTTAACACATCAATCTAAAGAAACCTAATTTCTTGACTGGCAACTCCCCTCTGTCTCAGATGACATCTTTGTCCTGTCTCAGCTAAACTGCTAGCTTGGGGGGAGGGGTGCAACTCGCAATCCTCACCACCAGAACTTACATACTTAACCTTTGAGAAGAGAAAATGGAACAAGGGAGCAACACCTCGAAATATAATGACAGTCAATAACAATAGACAACATTATGTTTTTGTGTTGTCCTTTGAAGACAGAGAATGTTATATCAGCTGTCGATTGTCAAGTAGCCATAACAATAAATGCTGATTCATGGTAACGTTGAGTTATCTGTTAACGTTAGTCTCCACATAATGTAGTGTGGCAAATTCCCACATATATATTTATTAAAAAAAGTTGAAGCATTTTGAACCTTGTGTAGTATAACCTAAATAACAGAGAAAGAGTTACTTGTACTTGAAGTGTTGTATACTTTCTGGTTAACCAGTACCGTTATTCAATTCAATTCAATTCAAATTTATTTATATAGCACCAAATCACAACAACAGTTATCTCACAGCGCTTTTCATAAAGAGCAGGTCTAGACCGAACTCTGAAGTTATTTACAGAAGCCCAACAATTCCCACCAAGAGCAAGCACCGTTTTAAGCTTGTAACGATGCAGCCATAGGCTACCAAACCCCAAGCAGACAAGCTTTGGGTAGAAGCTACTTCTTCTTACACAGAGTAGCATTTAGCAGGACCTTCACCAACTAAACTGAAAAACAGATTAATTTATTCCTTATTCCTTTATACCCTTGTTTGTTCTAATAATCTGAGATTATTTTTAACATGCAGAGTACTTAATGTCAGAGCGTCTCTCCTTCTTGACAGCCTGTATCTGCTAACTCTACATCCTGTTGGACTGACTGATTTTACCTAAAGCTGTTGGGCTGTAAAGTGGCTAACGGTCCTAAGTCCTGCTGATAGCCGCTAGAGAGAAGAATTAAACTAATTAGAGCAAATAAACTAATTTCCACTGTGGTCCTCCCTCTAGACAGCGAACTACGTCTGACTTAAGGTACCCTGTACAATCAACCCTTACAATATATAGATAAAAAAACCCAATGTTCCTGATAAAAATATGCAAAAATAAAAACTTAGGTCCCCTCACAAGGAATCACACATTATTATATTGATAAAGAATACTCCAAACAACTCCCTCTAAAAACTTTTAAACAACCATCACATGCACGATCAAAACAGCAATCTGCCTTGTTTTTATCTCTGCTTGAAGTTTGTTCCATTTCAAAGCTGCCATGTACAAGAAGGTACTTTGTCCTGAACAGGTCATAAATCTACAAAGTACAATGTCAGTGGCACTGATTCTAGTAGAGAAGCCATGAGAATTCCTAACAAGCTAAAAATATTTTTAAAAAACCTTTGGCACATATCCATGCAAACTCTTTTGTTTTATTCTCAGTCTCAGCTGCCTCAACCTGTTTTCAACCGTCAAACATTTTATTTCCTTGAGTTCAGACGAGCTGACATGAGTCCTGTGGCTGAGGATCAAGATCACAAGTGAAAAAACACGAAATAGAAAATAACATTTTAAAACGTTCTGTACAATTACTAAAGTGTAAACCTCATGGAAACAGTCATCAACACAGACAGCTGAGGAGAGAGAGGTAACAATCATTTTCAAATTAACTCAAGCTTCAGATTTCCAAAGAAGGTTACCATCAACTCGGATGTGACGTCATTCCCAGCTCTGACCTCCGACTTCCGAGGTAAATAGAACGTAGCATGAGAGTCTTCACAGACATCAAGCTTCAGATGTTTAGCTCAGGTTGTTCTTAGTGAGAATGCTTTACTATTATTTTGTCAGGTGTAACTGAAGTGGAAGACAAAATATTATAAACAAATGCAGTTACAATTATTCATTTAGCTTTTATCCAAAGCAACTTAAAATTAACCGCTTATCCTGCGTACAGGGTCCCCGCGACCCGACTCCGGATAAGCGGTTGAAGATGGATGGATGGAACTTAAAATTAATATATATGTCAGAGGTCGCATGCCTCTGGAGCACTGAGGGGTTAAGTGTCTTGGTCAGGGACACACAGGTGGATGGTTCACAGTGAGGATGTTAACAACGATAATTTAGTTTAACATTTGTTAAAGTTAGAAGCCTTCACTGACCTGTACATTTATCTTATGGAATATGGAATAAATAAACTCAGTCTCACATAAGTCTTTAGTACAGACAGTGTTGGTCACGTTACTTTAAAAAAGTAATTAGTTATAGTTACTCACTACTTGTTCCAAAAAGTAACTGAGTTAGTAACTGAATTACTCTGTAATAAAAGTAACTCGTAACCAGGGAAAGTAACTACATGTGTTACTGTTAAAAAAAGCCATATGTTGAAGAATTTGGATTTTTTGAGCAGTTTTCACAAGTCAGTTGAAATATAACAGACAGGTGTTTGTACATAACTTTCGATATTTATTGCATTGCATGTTTTCTTATCCGGTGTCCGCCGACGGACAGAGTTTAGCAGGCAGGCGAGAACAGGAACAGGTGAGCGCCACGTTGCGCCCAGAGAACCTGATACGGAGAGGGCGACCCACCTCCTCACTAGCTGTGTGAGCCAGGGGTGCGTTCGGATTACACAGTTTTTTCAATCAATACATAGTAATGCACCGCATTTAACGTCCAGTAACGTTAACGGCGTTGAAAAGAACGCTGTTATACTTAAACGCCGTTACTTCCAACACTGAGTACAGACTACTATTAAGTTCAGTTTAATACGTTGATTTGGTAGTCTGTTTTCTGATTTTACAAGTAAAAAATAGCCTATTTTAATAAAATCCTACATTACGGTTTCAGTATTCATAGAAAGTTGGCATTCCTCTTTCACTAGTCATATGGTACTAGTTAACTATGCCTTAAAGCCTGTTTACTGAATTTCATGTAATTGTTTTAGTAAAGATTTATCATTGAGTAATGTTTAAACGTCAAACTATCAAGTTCTGGATTGCCTAAAGACACTTTTAATGTTCAACAGATAATGTTTGATTGATCAGATGATCATAAATATCTTCATTATTGAATAAGCTGACAGTTCTTCTCTCTTCTCTTGATAATTGGTTTCTAAAATGGGAGAAAATGATTTTGGAACAACAAATATATGAAACTCAAATATATTCAGTTTACATCAGAGAAAAGCCAACCTCTGATTATTGACTGAATGATCTATTGATTTGTTCTCTCTCTCTTTTTCATGCACCAGAGGCCTGGACCATGAAGCAGGATCTGAGCTTCGTGAGGTGAAGTAACTTCAGGGTTAACCCTGAGTTTTCACAAACACAACGGTGGTTCACTTAATTCTGGGTAGATCGCCATGGTAACTGATGCTGAATGGCTAACCTGCTCTGGAGTAGGTTCTGTTCCAGATAAAGAGTTTATAGAGTTGATTTCTATTATAGCACCTGACTAATCAGCTCTCTGGAAAATTACATCACCATCCGTAGGAGGGTTAGGGACTGTCTTATTGGCTGCATTATGTTTGCTGCGGTGATGTGGTGCAAGTTTTGAACAAGGGTCTCACTTTGTGTTGAAAAGTGGTGGGGACATAGGGGCTCAGATTAGGAGTGTGAAGACACTCGTGAGACATCACAATATGCAATATTAGGTTCAAAAGAGCAAGACGAAAAGATCCTTAAACAATGTTTTAAATATATCCTCAATGTGGCGGGACCTCCCCCCAGGAAATTTTGATCTTTAAATATTTCATTTCTTGCATTCTGGTGAAAGTTCCTACACCAATTTATGGTGAAAATGTTTTATTTATGTAAAAGGAAACACAAAATTCAAGCATTCTGTGTTGCTTTCAGATCTGTTTCTCTTGCATATTAACTTTTCTCATGCAACATCATCCCTGCTGAGGCAACACATATGTAAGCATGATTTAGTCTTCCCTCCTTTTTTGCAAACATGTAATTGCATTACATGTTTGCTGAATGTTTTTCAACAAATTATGTTTTTAAAAAGTGGTGGGGATATGTCCCCAGCATCCCCAGTGACACCTATGCTTTTGTATTGCAATATCATCCCACTGACTGAAGAAGGTTACTGCAGCCTTGTTGGCTACTATCTGTTGATGTGACAGTAAGGTTACTCACCACCTTGAAATGTGTTTTTTATTTGCTCCCAATCTGTTTCACACAGCTTGTCTCAGCTGTTAAATAAAATGAGTTTAATTTTCACATGTAAGGCTGAATATTCGGAGCACATAGTTTAGTGAGCCTGTTGAAATTAAGTTTAATATGAATGTGTATATTTTAGGTTAGTAACTGTCTTGTATTATATAGACTGCTCATGTTGCTCCACCTTTTGCTAATGAGTAAGATTACATTAACCGCTGCAGCCAAACTTCATCGCTCTGTTTTTCCCTGTCTGGGCCTGGATCATCTCCCTCGCCCCTTGTGAACTGAGTTTGTTAATTTTCTACAATAAACCCCCTTTTGATTTGAGAACGTTTGTCTGGCTCTGTTTTGCTTTTGGGTACAGTTTAACATACACCTAACACTTACTTTGAGTCTGAGGGTTCAGGTTCAGTACTGAACTCTGGAGGATGATCATTGGACCGGTCACTCTTCATAGACAGACAGCTGGATCCTGCAGACTCTGCTCTGTCCTCCTCCTCCGTCCTCCTCTTCCTCTTCCTCTTCATCATCTTCTGGACTTCAGTCAGTCTGAGAGGTAAAACAGTGACACTGACTGTGAGCTCAGAACACAAGAATCAGGAAGATCAAGTTTGTCTAAGAGTCACAAGTGAACAGGAAGTAACATACACACACACACACACACACACACACACACTATACAGCACAACAAAACCAGCCAGGACTCTACACTTTTCTTTAAATCTGTGCTTGTTTCCATGGTTACTGCAGGTTTAACGTGTTTTATTGAGCCAATCAGGACTTTGTGTCCACAGATGAATCAAAGTGCTGAGTTCCCTCTGAGGTTTCTTTCCTCTACAGTCCACAGGGAGAAAAGAGACTCAGAGACTTTGACAGTAAAATAATAAAATGTTGGATTAACACTCACCCTGCCTCAGCCTTCAGTTCTCCTCCTTCTGCTCTGGGACTCTAAATGGAGTCTGAACTGACTGAAATCTTTCTGCTTCAGCTTCCTACCTGTCCTAACCTGTTCTCACCTGGATCACCTGACCAGTGTAGCTCCTCCCCTCTGCATTAACAGGAAACCAGCTGAGTTTACCTGTGTGTGTGTGTGTGTGTGTGAAAGGAACTGTGTTCTCTCCAGGGACTGTGCCCTCAAACCCAACATGTTCTTGGCCCACCACCCGACCCTGGACCTGGACTGCCTGTATGA
>JALXJV020000011.1:2531377-2586377 GCA_024633595.2 Lepomis macrochirus | reverse complement strand
TATGAACTGTAGTTTTTGATTTTTGGTATATAAAAACACATTTTCTATTGTTTTCTTTTGCTAGGACCTTTTTGCTTTTGTGTAATCTGAAGTTTACAAAAGAAAATTCCTTTGGGCCTGATGCTCAAAGGTACACAGAGAAAGTCTCATGTTGTTTCCTTGTTTCTTTCTCCTAGAGATCAGTGAGTAATTCCACACTGACGCACATCAGTACAGGGCCATACATCACACTGATGGCGGTGGGATGGCGCAATGGTTAAGACGCCCGCCTTTGGTGTGAGAGACACTTCACCCCTAATTGCTCCTGAGGCGTGCAACCTCTGACATATATAGCAATTGTAAGTGGATAAAAGCATCAGCTAAATATATAAATAAATGTAAACTCATAACTGGAAAAAAGGAGTTCATAACAGGCTGTCCACTCAGATCAGGAAGTGTTTATTGTCTATTTTTATTGTGCAAACTGTGACAGCCTTCAGTGTGTTAAATTTATCACTACAAAAGTCTTTACTGACTTAAAAGCAGCAGAAGACAAGTTAACACTTGAGTCCAGAAGACAAACCGTGGTGAAGATGATGCTGTCAGGACTGGATGAAGGCCGGGGAACCAGAGGAAACATACAGAGGAAAAGGGATTTTAGAAAAGAAGAAACATGAGAGAGAAATTGGATTGAACTCAACATGGATTTTTGATGTGGATTAAACAGAGTGAGACTTAATCTGGACAAGTTTGATTAAAAGTTAGAAGAACAGAGAATAAAAAACAGTGAGAAACTTTACACTTTGTCTTTTTTGCTTTTTATTGAAATTCAGATGTAACTGCATGTAGAAATCACAACTCTATTCAAGGCTCATGAACTGATCTTTAACTTTATTGTTCCAAAGAGAGAAAAGCCTGGAGGGACTCAACCACATAAAACACTAAATACATCAAATATAATAAAAATATTTAAAACAAATACTACAACCCACCACACAAGCTCACACAAAACTCTAGTGTGTAGAGCAATAACCTGCTGTGATCATCATCATCATCATCGTTATCATCAGTGATAATTAAAAAAATCTCTAGCACCACTTTTAAAGGAAAGACTCATCAGGAGAAACTAAATTAAAATTATAATTAATTTTGGCCAAATGAAGTCAGTCAGAAAGAAAGTGTTTACATCATCTGAAGGGGGTTTACAATCTGTACAGCATACGACCCTCTCTGTCTTATAACCTCGATTCTCCCCAAAAAGGAGGAACGCTCAGGAGGAGCAGCGAGCAGGGAACCCTCTCCCAGGAGGGACAAACAGGAAGCAAATGTCATTTGTTCAAAACAGATCAGCAGAAAATCCCAATATTTACACTTGTTGATGATGAAATATAGATAAACTGTTTCCATTCAGTTAATGCTCTGAGGGAAAACAGTGGAAATGCTGACATCTGCTGGCAGAAAGCAGCAGTTATATTAAATTAAACAGAACAAATCTGTAGAGGCACTTTGGGTTCAGAACATCTGAATGAAATGAAGTCCAGGTCCAGGTGGAGTGGTGATGGTGCAGTGGATAAGATGCATGTCGTTGGTGTGAGAGACCCGGGTTCGAATCCACTGTGAGACACCAATGTGTCCCTGAGAAAGCAATAGCAATTGTAAGCTCTCCTCTCCACTCTACATCCCAGTAACATGGCTGCTTCGACCTCTCTGGATCATCAGGACGCAGCAGATCCTCTTTCAACACCACCACCTTTCTCATGTGTACCCAACTGGATTCCAGCTGATGAAAGAAGAAGACAGAGAGCAGAAGTCATAAATCAGAGTTTACAGAGACTCCCTTCATCAGCTGTCAGTCAGTGATGCAGCACATCCAGTATAAAGACCAGCAGGGACTTCAGTCCTGTTCAGACCAGAAGTGGAGCGGCTGTGTAGCGTAGCCAGCTTCCTTTCAGCTCTCATGTTAACGTATTGGAGTGAACACACTGAGACCTGCAGAGACTTTGGCCATCAGCTCTGTTTACTCTGCAGGTTTAACAAGCCACATGCCCTGCCTTGGCTCCTCCCATAAATTACTATGCAAATGACTAGAAATTTGTCCCTGTCACCTTCTAGTGTCACAATGGTAGTCAATGCAGCCGGCTCAGATACTGGTATAATGGCTATGAAATAAAAAAAACGTGGTCTGACATAAAGTCAGTGTCAAAAAAGAGGGGTGAAAAAAGTTTCTCTGACACATATTGTTTGATGCAGCTTGTTCACAAACAAACTAAAAGTCATCCAACGAAGGTTAAAGTCAAGGGCAACTGGACTTGGTTGGTTCCAATATCTTCAACCAAGTCCAGTTGGTCTTGACTTTAATCTTCGTTGGATAACTATGACCTGGATGACTGAGAATCTTCATAGACAAACTAAAAGTCAGAGAGTTTAATAGATATTATTCCAAACAAAGGCTTTATATAGAAAGGTAAACTGTTATGTATTGTTGATCACATCAGACACACACCTGTCGGCTCCCGCTGCAAAGATCTGCACATTGCCTTTAACACCCCAAATCAGTGAAGTGAAGGTCCCACACCCAGGAAGGTTGTGTGCTCTATCTCACGTTGGGAGACATTTTTTTCTCTCTTCAACAAAGTGATTCTGCAGCAACTGTTTCTTAGCCTCATATTCCAGCATGTCCTGCAGTGTTTGTGTTTCGGTGTTCTATCCGTATCCATCAACCTACGGATGCTTTCTCAATTCCCCAGTATCTAAAGGCAGAGGACATTTAGGCTCGCTGACTGCTCTTTCAGAGGTGTGTCAAGAAGGCTACAGACTCTTTTTAATGTCTTGTAGGATTTTTCCTACAAGAGTAAAAGCTTTCAATTCAACTCGAAATAAAGCATTGCTCCAAGCAATCTTCCCACGCTTTTATTCTGTAGGCAAAACCACTGAAGAGGATGTGATTATGTGAGTAACTGTTGCTGTCATCACTGAGATCTATTTCAGCACCACTATAAAAGTATTTATTTATTTAGATTTTTTGCCATCATCAAAGCACCATAATCTGGCCGCACGTCAAAACTGAGAGAAAAACATGTTTCTCTTGTCAATGTTTGTATAAACTTGATCTATTATGTGGTTTATAATGGACTGTGGTGTAACAGTTACAGTGTTTCACACTCTTGGCTCACATTTTCTATATTATCTGTCAGTGGCCAAGTCACAATAACATATGGTTTAAGTGAATGATTAAGTAAATATAATTTCTTAATAAATCTACCTAAAGAAACTTAATTTCCTGACTGGCTACTCTCTGCTGTCTCAGAAGACGACATTTTTTGTGGTATTTTCAGCCACCATAGCTATCCTAGGCTGAAAGGTTAAGTGGCAGTGGTAAACTGGACAGTTCACTGGTAGATACCACTAAACCTTTAAGAATCATAGTCTTTTCACACACATAACACCCCATTAATTCTGTTCCAACTTCTGAAAGTTGCATTCTTGTTGTGTCTGTATAATCACTGTTTGTTTTGTCTCAGAAACACCCCTATTTACCCTTTACTTGTCTTTCCCTTAGTAAATAAATCTTTTAATTACTATCTGTTAATTACTATCGAAGCTTGGAAGCTCAAAAAATGACATTGACATCATATTTGTTTAAAGCCGGAGTTTTAAAACAAATATAGTGTTGATGGGGCCTCAGATGAGCCCTAGTAAATAATAATAGCACAAAGAGTATGGTCTTGATATGCCGTGTAAGGGTGATCTCAGCAAAGAAGAAGTGCTCACTAAAACAGATTTGGACAGATTTGTGAACAGTCTTTGTGAGAAATAGGCCTTTTGTGTACATAGAGAAAGTCTGAGATCTTTGAGTTCAGCCCACAAAAACAAAAGTGTTGCTTTAACAATTTTGTTCAATGTATTTTGCTGGCAGTTAGTGGTGTCTGCTTTTATTGATATTGTGTTGTAATGCAGTGTAGACATCCCATATTAAAGCTGTATTACCCAGGGTACCCCACAGGATTCTCAAAGTAATACTTTACTTTTTAAGACCTTTTTAATACCACCTAGGATGAAATTTAATACCAACTTCACTGCCGTATGATGGAAAATCCATCCATCCATCCATCCATCCATCCATCCATCCATCATCAACTGCTTATCCTGCATACAGGGTTATGGGGGGGCTGGAGCCTATCCTAGCTGACATTGGGCGAAAGGTGGGGTACACCCTGGACATGGGTCGCCAGTCCATCGCAGGGCCACACATTTTCAAACAACCACTCACACTCACTTTCACACCTAAGGGCAATAATGGAGACACCATTTAACCTAGCCTGCATGTCTTTGGATGGTGGGAGTAAGCCGGAGCACCAGGAGAGAACCCACGCGGACACGGGAAGAACATCCAAACTCCACACAGAAAGGCCGGGGCAACCAGGGTTTGAACCCACGACCGTTGTGCTGTGACACAATCATGGAAAATCTGTATGAATTTTAAGCCTGAGAAAATTAGTAAGTAAATTAAATTGAAATTAATAAAACATTTTATAATAATACTCACATTCATATTTAATACATTAAAGCTTTTTGGGGCGTTTGTACTCGGATAATATAAAATGAATCAAGGATGTCACTTTGTGTTGAAAAAAAGGACAACTATTACATGAATACAAAATTTGTCGCACTAAGAACAGTTATGGTGTGAAACCAAATATTTTAGATAAATTGTGCATTTTGAGTTTTTACAATTAGTTATACCTTGGCTAGATATGGTAGTGTAATGTAAAAGAGTATGTTGATGTAAATGCAATTAACTTCAGTGATTGTTCATCCTGGTCTGTTTTTGCATCTAAAGGCTGCTATAGTATTATATAGTAATATAGTTAACTAAATATAGTATTATATAGTAATGGCTTGAAAGCAGCGGGGATAAGGAGTTGGGCTGCAGTTTGTTTTTTCCTCGTCCCGGTGATCAGCGCATCTGGGTGATGTAAGTTTAATGTGCATTAGCATTTTGGAGGTTTCCATTCACATAACGTTACCCTACAACAGTGGCGTAAAGCTGATACACAGACTCCGACCTTGTCTCATACACAACTGTCTCTACGTTGCTATTGTAACGTTAACTGACCAGTAACCTGCAGTGGGTCTTCCATTAGCACTCACCATAGTGTAACTGACTCGCTCACAGATTTGCTTGTTGTGCTAACCTCAGACTTTAATACTTTTAAGGCCTTATTTTTAGAATATGAAATTTAAGACTTTTTTAATACTCGGGTACCCAATAACAAATCACAGGTAAAAATCCTGACACCAATACAAGCTTACAGGTCATCAAACTGGGCACTGTTCAGCCTCAGGTAGCGCTGGAAGTGGCAGTCATCCAGGCGCAGTTCCTGAAGAAGGGGGTGATGCGCTGTGTGCGTATGATATTGTGCACCCAAACCCCACACAGCGGCGTTTGATTTCCAGACGTTTCTGGGACATCCACAACAGGTACAAAGCAGCAACAGTTGATATATCGGCCATGGTTGAAGAAAGAAAAAAATTACGGAAAAAGAAATTGCCATTATTTAGGTGCAAGCTGCAGGTTCACATGCTCGTGAATAAAACGTATTTAAATATGGTACAAGCGTTCAAACTTGCACAAGTAATGCGAGGCGAACATTAATTTCACCTCACATTATCCGTTTTACAACGGAGACCTTTTGCTATGTTTGCACCTCCTGTCCAGACTAAAATGGAGAAGTTTGAAAATGCTGCCAGCCCCCTTTTTCAGAGCTGGAATGATCCTGGAGAAAACACAACACCAGCTTGACCACTCTCACTACAGTGAGACAGATCCATTTCACCAAAGAATTGGACAGCTTACACCACAAACTGGAAACACATCTGCCCAGTACAGTTCTGGAAAAGGCATTCGCCTAAACAGAACGTCAGAGAGAGAGAGAAAATATATGTGGATAAAATTGTCCTGTTGGCGTTTACGAATGATGCACAGCTTCCTCTATATGTAGGCTTACCCTACTTCAACAATGAGCTGCTCCTGTGTTACTACCACAATAATTCTTTGCGTTGTAAATAAAAAAAAAATTGTGTTGGCTGCCCGTGCGACTGCAAAGCAAAGCAATTGGTTTGGTAGGCTACATTCTACTCTATTTAAATGCTCATTTCAGCATCCCCCCCAGGTTCAAAGTCGCTCCTACACTGCTGGGAAAAGGTCACTTATTTTATCAAGAAAGCACAGCTATGTCAATTCACTAAGAGCAAGGAAAGACAGACCTGAAAATTCCAAAACCTACAGTCAAGAGGCAAGAAAAACAGAAGAACTTTCTTGCAGGAAAACGGATGACAACCCCTCATCGCATGAAACAGACAACAGATGGGTGAAGAACTTGTCAGATAGAGTACTCACCCAACCAGAGAAAGAAGTTTTAGCCAATCGATTAAACTTTGCCATCACACCACAGCAGGTACCTATAGTGGACCTCATCACAGCTACAGAATCAACCATAAGGAAAAACAAATTAACAGAAGGAGAACAGCTCAGGCTAAAGGTATCAGCTGCACTATTCAATGTGAAGGCACCCCCCTCCAACATCACCATCCAAGAAAGGAAGGCTATGATATCCCTGAGCAAGGATCAAGACATCACTATCCTACCTGCACTTAACACAGCAGACTACCAGGAAAGAGCCAATGCATTACTTATGGACACAAACGCAGACACTGAGGCGAGACCCAACCAGCGGGTACAAGAAAAAGTCCACAGAATGTCTAGAACAGCTACAGAAAGAAAACACCATCACCTATGAACAGTATTACAGTTTGTATCCTGAAGAAGCCATTCCATGTGTATATGGACTACCCAAGATACACAAAGAAGGAGCCCCCACTCAGGCCTATTTTCAGCATTAGTAACTTGGTGACCTATAACATTGCCAAACACATATGTGCCATCCTAGCCTTTTTGCCTTTTTGGCAACATGCCTTGCCACACAAAAACTCCATAGACTTTGTGAACAGTCAGAGGA
The DNA here is from genome assembly GCA_024633595.2 of Lepomis macrochirus. Classification (NCBI taxonomy): domain Eukaryota; kingdom Metazoa; phylum Chordata; class Actinopteri; order Centrarchiformes; family Centrarchidae; genus Lepomis; species Lepomis macrochirus. The sequence continues at coordinate 2,579,379 of JALXJV020000011.1, read as the reverse complement.
CTGAAACTGAACCCAAATAAAGCCATGATGTCCTATTATGTGATTTTCTTGTTCACATGCATCCCCACCATACAGGCAGTAGAAACCGCTAGGAAACTACAGTACAAGACAACTGTCTAAACATCAGTATCCCCTGGATCCCCTGTTGTCTACAACAACAGTTTGGCTTTCTTGGACTGTGCCATACACATTGAAAAGGGCAGGAGCCTGCACATTGGATTATACGGAAACCCACACACATACCAATACTTAGTCTTCGATTCCCACCACCCACTGGAGCATAAGCTAGGGGTCATGAGAACACTGCACCACAGAGGGGACAACATACCAACAAGTGCCCAAGGCCAAGAAAAGTAAAAGAACCACCTAGATATAGATATGATATCCTAAAGAACTTTGTGAAAACATCCACAAGATTCAGGAAGAACACCAACACTAAAGAAAAAGAATGCCAAACGCAACAACATTATGATTCCATATGTGTCGGAGTATCAGAGAAACTGGTTGATTTTCAACAAGCACATCCCTGTGTTTTTTAAATCCAAGAACACGCTAACACAGATACTGCACCCAAAGGCTGCACACCCAAATACAAGAAAATAAATCTAGTGTATGCAGTCCAATGCAGTGAGGAATGCACAGACCTGTTTATTGGGGAAACTAAACAACCACTACACAAACACATGGCCCAACACAGAAGGCCCAACTCCTTAGGTCAAGACTCAGCAGTTTACTTACATCTGAAGGATAAATGATACTCGTTTGAGGATCACCAGGTGCACATTTTAGACAGAGAAGATGGATGGTTTGAAAGAGGTGTCAAGGAAGCCATTTAGAGAAGGTAGAGAAGCCCAAACTTAACAGGGGAGACGGCCTGCGACACAACTTATTGCCCAATTGTATTTAGGGCTGGAGTGGAATATTCAAATATTTGATTTGGTGTTTTTTCGAGTGCTTGATCTCCGCTGACAGCAGGGAACGTAACGCTCCAGTTCACACCAAACAGAAAACAAAATGAAGCCCTCAGCTGGGTGGGAGCACTTTAAACTTTGTGATGACAGCAGTAGCCTAGTGTGGAAATTACGGCATTTTATACAATTGCTTAATTTTATTACAGATCAAAACAGTCAAATTTCCTACATTTTAAAATTATTCAATTGCTAAACTGTAGGCTGGAAACGAACAAACAACAACATAATTAACGCATTTCCAAAATTGTATTAGGCCGATTGTAGAAGAAGAGCATTTAGTCGCTATAATGAAAGTTGAAAGTGAATTTTGCATAATAACGTGTTATTTGGTTCAGCTATCCCAAAAACACTGTCCGCTCTCCTGGACCCCTGCCCCCAGTTACTATTCCCGTATTCTAACTATTCCCATATTCTGCTCTGGACATGCTCGGATCAGACTCTCTCACTCTAGACTCTGAGCTGAGTTCCTCCTGCTCTGTACAGCAGCCACCAACCCGGTTCGGTACGCATCTATTTTCACTCTGCCTCACTCTTCCGCTGCTCAATATCCAAAGCTTCACTTATTCGCTGTTAATTACTATCGAAGCATTGAAGCACATTTGGGCCAGCCCTTCTTACATTGCTATCCATTCATTATCAATGATGATCGTTCAGACTCGGCCTCCGGTGGATCCAAAGACCATAATGACAGTTGTTACAACATCCAGGAGCACTAATGAACCAGAGGTATTGATTATCTTTGAGTTTCCCAGGAAACTCAACAAACGTAACCTCTTGGTTTCAGGTGAAGATACCAACGATGGTCGTTCAGGCTTGGCCTCGGGTAGTCCTAATGACTGTAACGACTGTCGTTACAGCAACCAGGAACACTAACGAACCAGCAGTATCAACGATCCTGGCAAACGACCGCACTGAGGTTAAATAGCTGAGTTTCCATACCAATCAGAACTGAAGAAGTCTCTTGGTTGAGGGACGAAATGTCTTTCATTATCTTCAACCAATCCAGTTGCCCTTGACTTTAACTTTCTATGGATAAACTATGACCCGGATGAGTGAGAATCTTCACAGCCATCAGTAGTTTAGTGTTGAAATGAGAGAACAAACACTTTGAGATCAGATTTGATGGTACGACATTTGATAAATGAGGACCACTATCTCTTTAGATCTTGTGATGCTGTCAGCTGGAATCCAGCTTTATTTCCTGGAGACATGAACACAACAACAGTCGTCTTCACATCAACTCAAACACATGATCACTGCCTGTTCTCTCTCTCTCTCTCTCTGTCTTTCTGTCCAATCCTGAAGCCTGTCACCATTCTCCTCTCACAGCTTCACTGAGGAAAGCAGCCGCTGAGAAGGTTGGAGGTTTACAGGAAATACTGGATCTCTGCTTTGATACTAACTGTGTTTAGTACAATACTGCTGAAACCAGCATGGACTGACTCCAACCCTCTACTGACCTCAGATTCTCCAGTCTGCAGTGTGGATTCTCCTTCAGATCAGACAGCAGCTCCACTTCTGAATCAGACACGTAGTTGAGACTCAGGTCCAGCTCTCTCAGATGGGAGGGGTTGGATTTCAGAGCTGAGGCCAGAGAAGCACAGCTGATCTCTGACAAACTGCAGAAAATCAATCTGAATAAAGAATAAAAGATGGAGATAAAAATCCATTTCTAATCCAATCAGATGTGTTCAGGTTTTAAATGTGGAGCTCAACATTACTATGTCCTAATCAATGAGCTTTTCCCTAAAATGAGTAGAGGGACTTTGTCATTGTGTTATTGTGGATCATCATAATGTCAGCCTTCTACAGACATCATCCAAATGTCAGCACAACATTCATACACCTATTCATGTCAACACAGATCAATAACATGCTGCCGATCTGAGACCAGTCTGGAATTAGAGGAGAAAAACTATAAAACAAACATTAGTCAGAGGATCCTCTGTATACAGAAGTGACCATTTACCAGAAATGATAAACATTCATTTACTTTAATGACTAACAGCAGAAATTTTCAACAGTTCCTTTAAGATATTTACAACTTTATGGATGGAAGCTATATATAAACATAAATTAGGTGTTTGTTAATTAAACATATCAGATCTACAATAGTAACAGAGAGTCAGTGAACTGACCTCAGAGTCTCCAGTCTGCAGTGTGGATCCTCCAGAAAACCACACAGCAGCTTCACTCCTGAATCCTGCAGCTTGTTCCAGCTCAGGTCCAGCTCTCTCAGATGGGAGGGTTGGACTTCAGAGCTGAGGCCAGAGAAGCACAGCTGATCTCTGACAACCTGCAGCGCCTCAATCTGAATAAAAAAATAAATGACTGAGATAAAAATACCTTTCTGATCAGATCCAATGTCTTCAGGTTTTAAATGTGTAACATCCATAAACCTATTCATGTCAACACAGATCGATCACATGCTGCTGATCTCATATTCCTGGGGTCCAAAAAAGGAGGAGCTCACTAGGGTTGGACCAACAGATGATGCCATCATCGATCGTTTATCGCTGATCGCTAACAGACATCCAAATGTAAGCCGGCATTATGATTGAACGTGGTCATGAAAGGCAAATGTTACTATCAATTGAAAACAAAAGTATGAAGTTGTTCCCAATAACAATACCTTTATTTATTAAAAAAAAAACCAAAAAAACCTTGGGATTTCCATTTTACACTCAAACAAGTTTAATTAAAAACAGTCAAGATTTTACTATGGAAAAAAGTGCTAAATAAATTATAATGAATCTTTTTAATGAACAACACAAGTCTCTCAAGGATTTTGAAATAGCAAGAAATAGTCAGTACCTGATTCCTCTTCTCTTGCTTTTGTGGCACTAAGCTCAGGTGGTTTCATGTGATCCCTAGGTATCTTGTGTCAACCAGTGTTGCTTCACACATTGTCCTCTGGGTGGCCTCACGGCCATATTTGCCTTCTATCTGCTTCAGGATAACATGCTACATAAAAACCTATGATGTCTGTGTGAAAAGCCGCAGCCGCCATGCTGGAACAGCTATGGGATTTCAACGCTGTCAAAAGTCAAGGTCTTTTTTTTCACGGTCTAACCATGTGAAAGTACTGATGGTTGCGGGATTATGCTGAAATATTTTGTTCAGTATGAATGAGCGAATGCAGCATATTGACGGATATTCTGTGTTGCGGGATCTCTGTGTGAAAGCAACTTTATGAATGGAAGTTTTTTATGAACATAAATTAGGTTCAATTGTTAATTAAACATATCAGATCTACAATAGTAACAAAGAGTCAGTGAACTGACCTCAGAGTCTCCAGTCTGCAGTGTGGATCCTCCAGAAAAACACACAGCAGCTTCACTCCTGAATCCTTAAGCTCGTTGTAGTCCAGGTCCAGCTCTCTCAGATGGGAGGGGTTGGACTTCAGAGCTGAGGCCAGAGAAGCACAGCTGATCTCTGACAAACTGCAGCCCTTCAATCTGAATAAAGAATAAATGATGGAGATAAAAATCTATTTTTAATCCAATCAGATGTGTTCATGTTTTAAATGTGGAGCTCAACATTACTATGTCCTAATCAATGAGCTTGTCCCTAAAATAAGTAGAGGGACTTTGTCATTGTGTTATTGTGGATCATCATAATGTCAGCCTTCTACAGACATCATCAAAATGTCAGCACAACATTCATACACCTATTCATGTCAACACAGATCAATAACATGCTGCTGATCTCAGGCCAGTCTGGAATTAGAGAATGAATATTAAATAAGACACATTGGACTAAAAAACAGTTCATTATTTAATTTATCACGTGACCTTCTCACTTTATTTGGGAGCTAAATAGGTGTATGTCATTAAAAGGAGACGTCCACATTTCAAATGTGTCTTAAAACAACAGCCATATGTCATATAGACATTGAAGGGTTATTGGTGGCAGTCATCATTCCACCTGTCCATACTGAGGGTGAAGTGGTCCCTTCCTAACACAACTAGACCAGAAATGAGTTCATAAGTTCAGCTGAAACTAATATGAATCTTCAGGAGTCTGGGTTAGCCAAATCAAGTGGTTGTTTAAAAATTTACTATTTAGGACCAAACTATTTAGGACCAAGACTTGATATGTAGAACTTTGAAGCATAAAATTATGTCAGTAAAGTTTTAGAAGCTCCATGAAGATTAAGCTACAAATCCAACTCACATTTCCTCTTGTTCTGCTGCTCATTAAAACATGTCAAAAGGTGCAGCACTCAGCACAACAAGGACTGGGCTTACTGGAAGTCACAGAAATTACATTCTATTGCTAATAAACGCCATGTTTCATTTCTGGAAATTGAAAAAGTTGGTGACTCTTTACTTTTAATTTAATTTGATTTGTTAGGGAACAGGCTGTTGTTGACCTGAATCAAAAAACAATATATTGTGATGTTGGTCTGTGTTAGGCAGCTGTTTATTACTCTCAGCTCTGGTTTAATGCACACCACACCACAGCAGCTGTGTGGATTGTCTTTGTATCAGCTACATCAGCTTCTGATATCATGAAGATCATCAAAGTTCCTAACTTCACCTTTACTGAGCTTTGCACTCATGTCTTTCTTTTCTTTATCTAACCTGTCTCTCTCTGTCTTTACACAGAAGCTCAAACTCATCAATCATCTTCACTGATCGATGGGCCACAATATGAGCCTGTGGAAGCTAATAAACTGTCTTATGTTCTCAGTGAACTGACCTCAGAGTTTCCAGTCTACAGTTTTGACTCTCCAGTCCAGCAGACAGCAGCTTCACTCCTAAATCCACCAACTCACTGTTGTTACTCAGATCCAGCTCTCTCAAATGGGAGTGATTGGACTTCATAGCTGAGGCGACAACTTCACAGTGAGAGTCAGAGAGTCTGCAGCCAGAAAGTCTGTAAGGACACATACATTTAGCAATATGTTATTGTGAAGGAGGAAACTTTATATTTACTTCATGCATTTGATGACAGAACAGTTTGACATATTCTGTTTTGATGAACATTTGTTCTTCACATCAGTGGTTCAGATAATCATATTTCAGTGTGTTGAAACAATGATTCTCATTTCTAACTCTCATACCTGCATACTTTTAATATTTGTTTTGCTTTAATCTTGCAGATGAAGGGAGATAAAATATAGTTAAAGTTAGGCTTCATTAATGTCCTCATTGAGATCTGATCAGAGATATGTTTGAGTCACAATAAAGCTATCTTGTTTATAAAAACATTTTTACTGTTTTATATTTTAATTGGACCCGAGAATATTTGTAATGAGTTCATCTCAGTGAACAATTGCAGTTGGGAAAAATGATCTGTCTTTGCTAGCAAGTACAGGATCACAAACTACATTAAGTTAAGAACTCAGACCTGCTGATGTAACTCTCTTTTCCGGGAAACAAGACACAAATAGAGACAAACATCATTCTCCTAAAGCACACAATGGTAATGTAGCCTTCCAATACAATTTACCACTAAATAGCTGTTTTGAAGTAACATTTAAAGATGTGTGTGACAGATGACTATGACAAACTATGTTTTAAGGTTTTCTGAGTGGTATGACCAGTGGTGTATTGTATATAGACCTTACATAATGAACCGTCATGTTTATATTACCTTAGAATGAACCATTTCTATCTACATACATCGCTGGTCCTCTTGCATGGAACTCGCTATTTTGTGCCGCCATGTTTCTACAGTAGCCCAAACACACAAACTGGTCTACAGAGCGCACTTCAGCAAGTTCAATACGTATGAAGTAGTTGTAGTAGTAATCGTCTTAGTAGTAATAGTAGTAGTAGTAATAGTAGTAGTAGTGGTAGAAACTTGAAGTTAGCAAAACCAGTGGGCAAGTGCATTCCCGAGGCCACAGTGGTCGACATTGAGTCTTATTTGAAACTACTGTCTAAGGATAAACGTAAAGACAGTGAGATTGTTATTCAGGTCTGCGGTAATGACACCCGATTGCGCAAATCGGAGGTCACTTAGGTTAATGTTGAGTCGGTGTGTACCAGAGATGCTCACAAGTCCCTGAGCTAGAGCCAAAGTCAAATCTCAAGTCCCTGAGCTGAGTCCAATTTAAGTCTCAAGACACTCGTGGTTATAATAAATGTTGTAACACCTGCTGTCCTTCCATCCAGGCTGTTTATAAAACTGCATAGCTATAAGGAATTATGTAACTGTAACCTGTTTTTTACTTATAGAGCACAACCATGTAATGTGCAATGCAACTAATTACAGCTTATAAACTACTGTAAGTCAACACATCACCAAGACTCTCAAACCAGTGTAACGTTAACGAAATAAAAGTGTGACGTTACATGATCAATGTAGCATACCTACTTTGCTGTTTAATAAAATTATTAATATTAATTATTCATAAATATTAAGTCATAAATCCTTGAGGCACCACTGGAAATTCAGTTTGCCTTGGGTCACCGAATTCCTTCATTATGGTATTAATAATTAAACAATTATTCCTAGTGATCAGTTAGTAGTAATTTTTAATTGTCTTAAATCAATCTAATCAATCAGTCAATTTCATATCAAAGGCGTAAATCCTCCTTTACAGTGACTTGGAGTTAAACAATACACACACACAGTTCCTGTGATTACGGTGCTAATTAACTGAAGATAGATACAAATGTGGTTAAATATACATCAAAGAAATAAACAATGACTAAACAGACAGAATGCAAAAAATGAGAGTGATGGTTCAAGGTAAATTGAGTTGTTCTGTTGTGGGGAAGAATTTGATTCTTAAAGAGCAAGATAACTAATAAACGCAGGTTATGTGATAATAACTCGGTTAAATTTGGCTAGGATTAAACGGATTAAAAGACTGTTGGACATCAACTCAACCACAGAATGTAGCGTGTTTTAGCCTTACTGCTTGTTGTTTTCTCAGCCGCCTGGTATTCGGCGGCCCCACGCTGGCTGAGTTTCTTGCAATCTCGGATGAGACGGCTTAACACCCCATCTGCCGGGGTTTTGGTTTAACGAGTGGCCCTGTTAACTGGTGGCCGTCAGCCTAATGCGTCTGTGGTTGTCGTAGATACAACAGCTGTTGAAAACAGGTAGAGAATACGTAGCTGTCCCCGCGAACGCCTCTTTCTGTAGTTCTTCATAAAAAAGTCAAAACATACCTTTCTGATTCGTCTTTGGAGTCGTGTGTGTAAACCTGTCATGTACCACATTGTCATGCTTTTAACGTTGCTTGTTGTTACGGCAAAATGTTGAAAACAGGAAGATGCAAGTTGCGCTTACTGTGAATGTCAAACATTATCTCTAATAAATTTTCTAAATACACATATTTGTCTTTGGAGTCTGTGTCAGTAAACATGTGTCATGTAGAAAAACGATTCAGCTTTTTAAAACGAATAATATAAAAACTTATCATTAGCACAGGATTCAAACTCAGATCAATGTGGGAAAATAAGTCAATGTCAGATTGATATTCCACTAGCCTCTGTTAAGTTAACAGAGGTAACAGCCTTGTTAACTTAACAGCCTTGTTATGTTAAGTAGGCTAACATAAATATTGCCCACTCACAGGATGTGAAAGAGCTGTGGGCGAGTCACACTGAAATTTGGAAGCTCACTGACGAAGACCTTGCTAGTAGAAATGTTGCATCATTAGATTTTTTGGGAGCTTGCAAAATTCAGTGTGCTCACGCTCTGTCACGATGCATTTGTCCTGCACATGTGCAAACACTCCACCTTCACATTAAATAATTTTATATCTTCATCTTGATACAGATAGAATCACAATATGAAGTTCCTGTAAGGTTTTTATTTGTTGATTTTTACATCTGGACTTACCGAGCCTTTCTGCAGTTCCTCACAGCTAAAATCAGTCTCAGTCGTCCCTCCTCTGATGTGTTGTACTTCTTCAGGTCCAACTCATCCAGAACCTCCTCTGACATCTGCAGCATGTAGGCCAGAGCTGAGCAGTGGATCTCAGAGAGTTTCTTCTCTGATCTGTTCTCTGACTTCAGGAACTCTTGGATCTCCTGATGTACCGAGTGGTCGTTCATCTCCGTTAGACAGTGGAAGATGTTGATGCTTCTGTCAGGAGAGATCTCATCACTGTTCATCTCCTTCAGGTTGTAGATGATTCTCTGAGAGATTTCTGGAGTGGTCTTTGGTCGACCCAGCAGGCCTCTTAGGAGTCTCTGGTTGGACTCCAGAGAGAGGCCATGAAGGAAGCGAACAAATAGGTCAAGGTGGCCATTTTTACTTTCAAAGGATTTTATCAAGACCCACCTCAAAAAGACATCTAGAAAAGAAGAACTGATTTTTTGTTGCCAATCTTTTCCCAGGAAGTCCTTCAGTCCCTCTGACTTCCTGCTGGTGTAACAGTGGAACATGTAGACTGCAGCCATAAACTCCTGAACGCTCAGATGAACAAAGCAGTAGACTGTTTTCTGGAAGATCACACTCTCTCTTTTGAAGATCTCTGTACAAACTCCTGAGTACACCGAGGCCTCTGTGACATCAAGACCACACTGCTCCAGGTCTTCTTGGTAGAACATGATGTTTCCTTTCTCCAGCTGTTCAAATGCCAGCCTCCCCAGCTTCAGAAGAACCTTCCTGTCAGCCTCCGTCAGCTCCTGTGGACTCGTCTCATGTCCCTCATCGTACTTCTGCTTCTTCCTCTTTATCTGAACCAGCAGGAAGTGTGAGTACAGGTCAGTCAGGGTCTTGGGCAGCTCTCCTCTCTGGTCTGTAGTCAACATGTGCTCCAGAACTGTAGCAGTGATCCAGCAGAAGACTGGGATGTGACACATGATGTGGAGGCTCCTGGAGGTCTTGATGTGTGAGATGATTCTGCTGGACAGCTCTTCATCACTGACTCTCCTCCTGAAGTACTCCTCCTTCTGAGCGTCCAGTGAAGCCTCAGTATTTCTGTTACCCTGCCGACACTACGAAGGAGGGATCTGATTGGCCGCCCTGGTCGGGAAGTTATCCAGACGAGAGCCGAGGGAAGCAGATTCCCCTGGATGAGGTTTGTCAGCAGCAGGTTGACTGATGACTTCTGTGTGACATCAGACACAACCTGATTGTTGTGGAAATCCAATGAAAGTCTGCTTTCATCCAGGCCGTCAAAGATGAACAACAGTTTACAGACAGCGAGCTTCTCTGCTGGGACCTTCTGTAATGTTGGATGGAAAACATGGAGCAGCGTGAGGAGACTGTGCTGCTCATCTTTGATCAAGTTCAGCTCCCTGAACGAGAGCAGAACCAGCAGACTGACATCTTGGTTTTCCGAGCCCTCTGCCCAGTCCAGAGTGAACTTCTGCACTGAGAAGGTTTTTCCAACGCCTGCGACGCCGTTGGTCAGAACCACTCTGATGGCTCTCTGTTGGCCAGGTAAGGCTTTAAAGATGTCCTGGCACCTGATTGGAGCATCATGGAGGGTCTCTTTCTTGGAAGCTGTCTCAAGCTGCCTCACCTCATGCTGGGTATTAACCTCTTCACTCTGTCCCTCTGTGATGTAGAGCTCAGTGTAGATCCTGTTGAGGAGGGTTCCACTTCCTGTTTCATCACTTCCTGTTTCATCACTTCCTTCAGTCACACGTTCACATCTCCTCCTCAGACTGATCTTATGTTCATCTAAAACCTCCTGCAGACCACCTCTCACTAAAGAAGAGAAACAATGTGAGATAAAACAAAGAATATGTGCTGATTATTTTCATTACTAATATAAAAACCATCAATATCAGAATATCTGAAGAAGCAGACAGATGTCCAGTCTTACTTTGTACAGAGCTGCTCTGACTGGATGTCTGCAGTCCAGCTCTGGTTCTGGATCTGTCTCCACACTGGGGACAGGAGGAGTGTCCTGATGAAGCAGACTGGTCCCAGTATGAGGTGATGCACCGTCTGCAGAACCAGTGTCCACAGCTGGTAGAGACTGGATCCTTCAGGACGTCCTGACACAAAGCACAGCAGGACGGCTGCTCCTCCACAGAAACAGGACTCCTCTTCCTCTCTCTGTGAAGACATTTCTTTAGAACTAAAATGATTTGTTGCTTGTTGTTATGCACTTCATTGAAAAGTGTGGGGGGGATAGTGTCTCAGATCAGGGGTATGATGCTAGACTCAGCTCATGAGAAGTGACGATACATGGTATTGGGTAAATGTGAATTAGAAGAGAATATGTTTTAAAATTATTATTTTAACTTGTTAAAATTAGCCAATGCCAAAATGTATGAGCAGGGAGTCTGGGGGAACACTTTTTTCTACAGTAATATATAGTGGAAATGTTTTTATTTATAGTTTTCATAAATAAAACCTGACTTCCTTCAGAGGGTGCAGTGTAAAGGCCCTCTGTTGAAAAGCTTGTGCTAAACTGGATTGGTAGGTTGCTAGATTTAAAAATTAGAGTACAAATGTATGAAAGATGTGGAATATTTTAAGCTATGCTGGGAAGCTGATCCTGAACTGCATTGCTGGCTTTATTTTGCATGAAGAAGTTGCTGAAGGTCTATGAAAATTTGAAACACGGGAAAGACTCTAAAATAAATTTATTATTTAGGCCCGAGCACAAAACGTGTGAGGTATCTATTGAAAATAAAGGGATTATTGTTTTTACTTCTTCTTTTTCTTTCTTTCTTTTTTGTAAAGTAAGCTCAGTTTTGGGGCCTGCCTATACTCAAAACCTCACCAAACGTTGCACATAATTCAGGCGTGGCAAAGAATTTTGTATTTTATGGGTTTCGAGCTAGCAAGCGCCCCTACAGAGAAGCCCCCGGACAAAGTTTCAACTATGTGTATGAATTTCCTGTGGTACATGTATCATATCCAGATGTACCAAAAAGCGTCTTGGAGCCATTGCCTAAACCCAACAGGAAGTCAGCCATTTTGGATTTAATGGTCATTTTTGGCGATTTACACACTCCTCAGACTTTAACGAACTCCTCCTAGGGATTTAGTCCAATTAAATTTTTGCTGTACACTCTAAACCCATTGACGCATAAAAGTTATTCAAATGGTTGTTACCAGTGGACCAGTTTGCCCGTGGCATGTTGTCAAGTATCGATGATTCGCCATGAAACAGGAAGTTGTTATATCTTCAGTATACGTACTCACATCTGGACCAAATTGGATATGTATATAAAGGGTCCCACCCTGAACACATCCATAGGCCAATATTCACTCAAAGTCACAGCTAAACCTGCTGGCAACCGGAAATGACACAACTGACGCTGTAATGTACTACTCCTAGCAGACTGCACATATCAACTTGAAAACTGTCCCAGGAAACCCGTAACACAATTATGAGACCATGTTGTAAAACTTGTGAAGTTTTGGTTAATGGTGGCGTGGCGTCAAAATTCCACGGTTCACCGTGACACAGGAAGTTGTTATAATTCGACTGTACATGCTCAGATCTTTACAAAATTTTACATGTTTCATAATAGTCCCACCCTGAACACATGTATGCTGACATTCACCCATAGGGATAGAGCCACGTGCTGGCAACAGGAAATGACCTTTAACATAACAGCCCCCATGGCACGTTTCACCAACATGTATGAAATTTCTGTGGTACATTTCCAGTGGATAGCACTGTGGCCTCACAGCAAGAAAATCGCGGGTTCAAACCCCAGTCATCCCGGCCTGTCTGTGTGGAACTGCATGTTCTCCCTGTGTCTGCGTGCATTTGCTCCGGTTTTCCCCACCATCAAAAACATGTTAGGTTCTCCGAACATTTTATCCTGTAATGTACTACTCCTAGCAGGTTGGACGTGTCAATCTCAAAACTGTCCAAGAAAACCCTTAACACATTTATGAGGCCGTGATGTAAAACTTGTGAGTTTTCGGTTAACGGCGTAACTGTGAAGTTCCATGCTTCGCCATGACACAGGAAGCTGTTGTGACTTGACTAAATAATGTAAACGCTAGCCAACGAAGCCATTCCTTGCATGTATGGACTACCCAAGATACACAAAGAAGGAGCCTCACTCAGGCCTATTATAAGCAGCATTAACTCAGCCACTTACAACATTGCCAAAAACATACAGTGGTGTGAAAAAGTGTTTGCCCCCTTCCTCATTTCCTGTTCCTTTGCAGGTTTGTCACACTTAAGTGTTTCGGAACATCAAACCAATTTAAACAATAGTCAAGGACAACACAAGTAAACACAAAAATGCAATTTGTAAATGAAGGTGTTTATTATTAAAGGTGAAAAAAAATCCAAACCATCATGGCACTGTGTGAAAAAGTGATTGCCCCCTAAACCTAATAACTGGTTGGGCCACCCTTAGCAGCAACAACTGCAACCAAGCGTTTGCGATAACGTGCAATGAGGCTTTTACAGCGTCCTGGAGGAATTTTGGCCCACTCATCTTTGCAGAATTGTCCAAATTCAGTTACATTAGAGGGTTTTCGAGCATGAACGGCCTTTTTAAGGTCATACCACAACATCAATAGGATTCAGGTCAGGACTTTGGCTAGGCCACTCCAAAGTCTTCATTTTGTTTTTCTTCAGCCATTCGGTGGTGGACTTGCTGATTTGGTTAGGATCATTGCCCTGCTGCAGAACCCAAGTTCGTTTCAGCTTGAGTACACGAACAGATGGTCGGACATTCTCCTTCAGGATCTCTTGGTAGACAGCAGAATTCATAGTTCCTTTTATCACGGCAAGTCTTCCAGGTCCTGAAGCAGCAAAACAGCCCCAGACCATCACACTACCACCACCATATTTTACTGTTGGTATAATGTTCTTTTTATGAAATGCAGTGTTCCTTCTACGCCAGATATACTTGGACACACACCTTCCAAAGAGTTCCACTTTTGTCTCATCGGTCCACAGAATGTTGTCCCAAAAGTCTTGGGGATCATCAAGATGTGTTGTGGAGAAATTGAGACGAGCTTTGATGTTCTTTTTGCTCAGCAGTGGTTTTCTCCTTGGAACTCTGCCATGCAGGCCATTTTTGCCCAGTCTTTTCCTGATGGTGGAGGCATGAACGCTGACCTTAACTGAGGCAAGTGAGGCCTGCAGTTCTTTGGACGTTGTTGTGGGGTCTTTTGTGACTTCTTGGATGAGTCGTCGCTGCGCTCTTGGGGTAATTTTGGGCGGCCATGTCTTCGCCATTTGTGGATAATGGCTCTCACTGTGGTTCGCTGGATTCCCAAAGCTTTGGAAATGGCTTTATAACCCTTTCCAGACTGATAGATCTCAATTACTTTCTTTCTCAATTGTTCCTGAATTTCTTTGGGTCTCGGCATGATGTGTAGCTTTTAAGGATCTTCTGGTGGACCTTACTGTGTCAAGCAGCTCCTATTTAAGTGATGCCTTGATTGTGAACAGGTGTGGCAATAATCAGGCCTGGGTGTGGCTAGAGAAATTGAAGGTGTGGACAACCACAGTTATAGTATGTTTTAACAAGGGGGGCAATCACTTTTTCACACAGGGCCATGATGGTTTGGATTTTTTTTCACCTTTAATAATAAACACCTTCATTTACAAATTGCATTTTGTGTTTACTTGTGTTGTCCTTGACTATTGTTTAAATTGGTTTGATGTTCCGAAACACTTAAGTGTGACAAACATGCAAAGGAACAGGAAATGAGGAAGGGGGCAAACACTTTTTCAAACCACTGTATCTACCATCTTAGCCCCTTTGGTTGGTAACACGCCTCACCAGAGACTAAACAACCACTACACAAACACATGGCCCAACACAGAAGGGCTAACTCCTCAGGTCAAGAATCAGCAGTTTACTTGCATCTGAAAGACAAAGAACACTTGCTTGAGGATCAACAGGTGCACATTTTAGACAGAGAGGATGGATGTTTTGAAAGAGGTGTCAAGGAAGCTATCTACATCCCGGGTTGAGAACCCGTCGTTGAACAGAGGAGGGGGTCTACGCCATCACTTATCCCCCACTTACAATGCTGTCCTTTCATCATTTCCCAGGAAACTCAACATGCATTTCCTCTTGGCCTCAGGTGAAGATGCCAACGATGGTCGTTCAGACTTGGCCACTGGTGGCTCTAACGACCACAACGACTATCGTTACCACAGTCAGGAGCATTAACGAACCAGCGGTATTGTCGGGTCTGAAATAAGGCCAGGCTGGGCCAGTAAAGGCCTGGACCTCACCCTTCCCAACGTAATAAACTCAACAAATAATACTCTATTAGTTTTCTTCTTTCGCTGATTGCGCTTCCTGCTTTCTCACAGTGCAGACGCTTTTGCTGCTTGCTCCTGCCTCTCCTTGCATTCTTTTGCTTTATTTTCGCTTAAAGTCTCTTTTTTTTTTTTTTTACCCTGCTAGAAGTCAGCAGCTCTTGGATACTTTTAAATCACTGGGACTGTCAGATAAAGTAGGCTCCTGCCATACTTTAAAAACTTTTATGATCTTAGTTTTACGCTGAAAGTGCGGCCTATCAATAGCACTAGCCTGTACCGCAGTGACTGGAGCTATAGCTAATGCTAATTAGCAACAAGATGCCCCCTTCTCAACGGACTGACTTCTACAAACTTCTACAGAAAATTACAGTGCTGGAAACCAAGATCCAAAGGTTAGAAGTGAATGTGGAAGTGAATGGATTATGTGGGAATGACACCACTTTCCGTGGAGCCAAAACAGTGGACAAGAGCATGCTAACACACGGCTAATTAGCACCAACAAGACTACCAAGAAGCAGGAGGCCTGTGTACTGGGTAATAAATCTAAAAGTGGGAGTCCTCCCTGGAACGCTCTGGGTGCAAAGCCTAAGAGTAAATCATTTCCTTGGGAAATGGGAGGACGAGTAACAGGCAGAACCCAGCCCCTGAGATTTGTGATGCGACTGGCTGGCCTGCATTATCATCCAGGCAAAGCCTCTTCAACCCCTGTTCTTAGTAGGACACAGCCGTGGACAGCTGTGAAAGGGAGAGTTAGCAACAAACCTCCCCAACAACCGAAAGTGTGCAACAGCAGAACAGATTTTCACCACTATTGCAGGACCCTGGATCTCCGTCTGATGACCTGGATAACATCCCGTCCTCACACAGAAGGGTAAGGACTGAGAGTAAATCAGACAGTAAAGGCTGCAGCGAAAGCTAACTGGGCCTCAAACTCTGATTGTGGGTGACGCTGCTGTAAACGATGTAAGAAGCATGTGCAGTAAGAACACCAAAGTACTCTGCTTTCCAAAGGATACGGTGTCTGACTTGGCAGAAAGAATCCTGCATATCGTGGCTGAACATCCTACTGTGAAAAACATCATATTGCACATTGGGACCAATGATGTTGTGAAGCAACAGTCTGAAGTGTTGAAAAGGACTTTAATAATCTGTTGAACACAGTCAGCTCATTGAATGCTGAGGTGTTTATCAGTGGCCCTATACCGCCACTCGAAGAGGAGCTGAGAGATTCAGCAGACTGATGGCACTGAACAGGTGGCTCTCAACGGCATGTGCTGTCCATTCAGTGCATTTCACTGAAAACTTTTACAGTCTGTGGGGCCGTAGACATCTTTTAAGGCAGATGGACTTCGCCTTAACAAGTCAGGAGTAAAATTGTTTAGCTCCAACCTGTTTTACTTTCTCGTCACTCATCTGTTCCCTCTGCCAAGGACAAGAGACAAGAGGAATCAAAACAAGAAGAAGACATAACACAACACGCCAGAAACCTTGAAGGAGAGCCACCCCAGCCCCGCCGGAAGAGAGCTGTGATCACGGGAGACATCTGAGCCAAGAGGAAGAGCCTCCACCTCTCTCAACCAACAGTGAGGATTCAACATCTTTACCCCCCCAATCCCCATCTCCAGACACACTTTCTCCCCTCTCCCTCTGCTGGACTTCACTGATCACATGGAAGACCTGGTTAGAGCTGGGACAAAATTCACTCACAAGCACCTTCCCTCGCTCCACTCCCATTTTCTCTACCCTAAACCCCTCCCCGGCCCACCTCCACCACTGGCTCTAAGTCCTCCAGGTTTGACACACGTGTCACAAATACAACGCCCAACCCGCCCTCCCGCTCCGCAATGGCTAAAAAAGCCCAGTAAGCTCTGTCTGATATGTGCTGGGTCCAGGCTACAAGGAATATAGCACTCATGACTCTTCCCAGGACAAGCCGGGGCCCAATGTGCTGGTAGTCTTCTCCATCCCTGTCTTGATAGGTAACAGAAAAAGTGTGGTGAATGTGTTAAAAAACAGGAAACCGGCAAGTTTAGTATTAATTCCTCGTCAGCTGCAGCCTGTTGAAAAAAGTGGGCCAGATTATGTTTTTAACTCACTAAAATTAGCTTTGTTAAACGTTAGGTCTTTGGCAGGCAAAACATTTTTAATCAATGATTTTATAATAACTCACAATCTTAATTTCATGTTTTTAACTGAAACTTGGTTGGATCAAGATAACAGTGCAGCTGTCCTTATCGAAGTCGACCCTCCCAACTTCAATTTTATGAGTGAAGCCAGAGTGCATAAGAGAGGAGGTGGAGTTGCCATTTTGTTTAATGACTCTCCAATGCAAAAGATTTCTTATGGGAATTTTGCTTCTTTTGAATATGTGGCTCTTCAGCTGAATTCCTCTTCTAGAGCTATTTTTCTAAACATCTACAGGCCCCCTAAATACTGTGCAAACTTTTTTGATGACTTTGGTGAACTGCTGTCTATAATCTGTGTTGACTTTGACAGTGTGGTTATTGTTGGTGATTTTAACATCCATGTTGACAACCCCCAGGACAGAGGGACTAAAGAACTGTTCTGTGTTCTTGATAATTATGGACTGACTCAACATGTGACAGAGCCCACGCACAATAAGGGCACACTTTGGACTTGGTCATCTCCAAGGGTCTGGACATTCCCAAGGTTGTGGTGACTGATGTTGCTCTCTGATCATTCCTGTGTTTTCTTTGAGAGTGCTACCTGCGTGCACACAAATGTTAAAACAGAAGTAATCACAAAACGGCATATCACTGAAAACACTAGTGAAGAATTTATTGAGGCTTTCTCCCCGACACCTGCCCTTCCACAGGTCTCTGTCAATGAGCTTGTGGATAATTTCAGTTCTAAAATTACAAATGTTATTGATGCCATTGCACCAGCCAAGGTGAAGGTGGTCTCTGGTAAGAGAAGATCTCCATGGATAAATGCCACGCTGGTTAGAACTCAAAAAAGAGAGTGCCGAAAAGCTGAACGCAGGTGGCGGAAAACAAATCTCCAGGTTCATTATGACATCTATAAAGAGAGACTTCGCGATTTATAATTTAGAGCTGAGAAATGCAAGGCGGTCCTTCTTCTCTGACATCATCACCAAAAACACCAATAATGCACGTGCCCTGTTCAGCTACTGTCGACAGGCTAACCAACCCTCCTGTGTCTGTAGCCTCTGACCTTCTATCCACCAGGGCCTGCAATGAATTTGCTTCCTTCTTTGCAGACAAAATTCAAACAATTAGACAAGCAATCAGCTGCTCCATGTCAGTAACAGGATATGTCTTATCCCTGTGTCCACTTAAAAACAATTCTTATAGCATGAGACAATTTGATTCTATTAACCATAAAACCTGGAGGACATAATACAACATCTGAAATCCTCCTCATGCTGCCTTGATATTCTGCCAACAGGTTTTTTCCAAAAGGTGTCTAAATGCATGACCTCAGATTTACTACAAATTGTCAATATGTCTCTTCTCTCAGGTTTTTTCCCACAGGCCCTGAAAACTGCAGTCATTAAGCCACTCTTAAAAAAGAGCAATCTAGATAGTTCACTAATGAGGAATTATAGGCCCATATCAAATCTCCTATTTTTAAGTAAAATAATTGAAAAGGCTGTTTTTCAACAGCTTAGTGCTTTCTTGACACTAAATAACTGTTTTGATGTCTTCCAGTCAGGTTTTCGACCACACCACAGCACTGAGACGGCTCTAGTTAAGGTCTTCAATGACATCCATTTAAACACTGACAGTGGCAGAATTTCAGTCTTAGTATTATTGGATCTCAGTGCTGCATTCGACACGGTAGACCACAACATATTACTAGACAGACTTGAAAACTGGGTTGGACTTTCTGGCACAGTACTAAACTGGTTTGAATCCTACTTAAAGGACAGGGACTACTTTGTGTCTATAGGTAACTACACATCTGAGCTGACAAAAATGACATGTGGAGTTCCCCAAGGCTCCATTCTGGGACCTCTTTTGTTTAACATTTACATGCTTCCACTGGCTCAGATTATGAAAAACAACAAAATATGTTACCATAATTATGCAGATGACACACAGATCTACATAACCATTTCATCAGGAGACTATGATCCCATACAGGCGCTGAGTAACTGTATTGAGCAGGTCAACGACTGGATGTGCCAGAATTTTCTCCAATTAAACAAAGATAAGACTGAAGTTATTGTTTTGGAGCCAGGGAGGAACGCATTGAAAGTCAGTGCTCGACTTCAATCTGTAATGTTAAGAACCACGGACCAAGCCAGAAATCTTGGTGTAGTCATGGACTCAGACCTGAATTTGAGGAGCCATATTAAGACAATTACAAAGTCAGCCTACTATCACCTGAAGAATATCTCAAGGATAAGAGGCCTTATGTCTCAGCAGGACCTGGAAAAGCTTATCCATGCATTTATCTTCAGTCGACTTGACTACTGTAACAGTGTCCTTACAGGGCTCCCTAAGAAATCCATCAGACAGCTGCAGCTGATTCAGAACGCTGCTGCTCGAAGTCCCTCACTAAGACCAAAAGGTGGATCACATCAGTCCAGTTCTGAGGTCTTTACATTGGCTTCCTGTATGTCAAAGAATTGATTTCAAAATCCTGCTGTTAGTTTACAAAGCACTAAATGGTTTAGGGCCAAAATATATTTCTGATCTTCTGCTTCGTTATGAACCATCCAGACCTCTCAGGTCGTCTGGGGCAGGTCTGCTTTCTGTCCCCAGAGTCAAAACTAAACAAGGAGAAGCAGCTGCTCAGTTATTATGCTCCGTATATTTGGAACAAACTCCCAGAAACCTGCAGGTCTGCTGAAACTGTCAGTTCTTTTAAATCAAGACTGAAGACCTTTCTTTTACCACTGCTTTTAATTAAATATTTTAGATTTTTCTTTTTATTATAACTTACACTGCACTGTAACTTTTACTGTCCTGTTTTCCTTTTTCTTTGTTTTTAGCTTTTTAATGTTGCTTTTAAACGTTTTTATTGTTTTTCCCTGTTGCTTTTATGTTTTATGTAAAGCACTTTGAATTGCCTTGTTGTTGAAATGTGCTATACAAATAAACTTGCCTTGCCTTGCCTTGCCTTGATTCTTTGTAGTCAAAAAACTTCACTGGAGACGATCAAGAGTCGGTGCAAAAGAGTTTATTGTACAAAAAAGACAAATAAACCCGGGTGAATTCCCAGCAGGTCAGGAAAAACACACCGAGGGGTGGTCAGCGTGCATCGCCTTATATTTACCCTTTGCTCCACCCATAAAGTGGGTGTTACACCTTAGCTCCTCCTGTAGGTGTTGCTGACCACTCCTCTAACAATGGTAAATTTCTTATCCTATGGTGCCATCTGGTGGCCTCTTGTGTATATTATTTATCCAAACATATTCAAGTTTAAACCTTTTTAGATGCTTTACTTTAATAGTAATACTAATGTTTGTTATCATATTTATCCCTTTATATATTTTTATATCTCTCAGGATCAGAAATTTACCATTAGGTGTCAACTTTACTCTCACCGGTATTTTTCAAAAGTCTTAAGGCATGTTGTTTATACCATTAAAACTTAAACTTTTTGTCAGTGCATTTTTTTTAAAACAATCATATAACCAATATACTTAGTGAGTGTGTTTACGTGTTTTTTCACACCTTAAAACCGTATCGGACCATCCATGGAGTGCATTCTATTGTCTCACACTGCTGTGCTTTCTAGTCTCAGCAATCCTGCTGCATGCCTCTTTTGGAGAGTGTTCAACAGCCTTCCCTCCCCACTTTTGGCAGCAGGCCTGTGTTGCCGTGCCGTCATCCCATCGATCACACGGTGCTTGACAGTTCTATAATTGAGTTTCCGTGGTTTGTGCGCCTAGTCGTATAATATATGAGTCCACGGTCAGGAGGTCTGAATTAATGAGCCTACAGCGAGCGTACTGGCTCGGAGCCCGACCGCGTGGCTCGAAGCCGGGCTGTAAATCTGAAAGAGTAGAGCCCATGGTGCTTACATTGGCTCGAAGCCGGGCTGTAAATCTGAAAGAGTAGAGCCCATGGTGCTTACATTGACGCTCATGCCGTCGCCAAGCCTCAGAGCCAGATCGTAAATCCGGCTCTACTGAGCACATGTGGTTGCATTGCGTATGCATAGCACGTTCATGGCGCCATGCCTGGTCGTAAATCTGAGATAATGAATTCAGGGGAGTGTATGAGCGCTACACTCAAGATGGAGGCTGAGCACACGGCAATGCATGATCACAAAACACAGGATGGATTTAGAATGGATTAAAATAACATTTCACCACTTACGGTAGGTTTAAACACTTATTAAACACTTATGATATGATAGGTTAAGCACTTATGGTTATAGTTTATGTGATTATAGTTTAAAATAACATAATATGAGTACATGAGTGTGCATCATTATAGTTTAAAATAACATAATATGAGTACATGAGTGTGCATCAAGAATGAGATGGACTATATAGATGCATGTTCCGCAACACAACCCTCAAACTCCTTTTTAGGTGTTTTGATACTGTTTTTGCTATCTTATGCTGCTTTCTGCCATCTTATGCTGCTCTCTCCCTTTGTTCCCTACACACACGAACTTGCTCAAAACTGCTGAGCAGGCAGTGGGTTCGCGGGGAGTGCATATCGTAAATCCTACCCAGCACGCGAACCTGCTCAAAACTGCTGAGCAGGCAGTGGGTTCGTGGGGAGTGCAGTGTCGTAAATCTTGCCTTTGTTCTAGGAGCACACGAACTTGCTCACTCACACACACGTGCAACTTGTTGAGCCTGGGCAGCTAGATTACAGACAGGAGCACACACACCCAAAACTATAGGGGTTTTTAAGACTGTGATCCTAACTTTACACTTATAAAATAACACTTTAAATAACGACTATGCGGACCACCCTTACTCTAGCAATTAATGACAACAATTTAGGCTACAATGCTCCAAAATAATACACAACAGTATCGACGATCCTAGCTAACGATCCCACAGAGGTTATATAGCTGAGTTTCCATACCAGTCAGTCAGAACTGAAGAAGTCTCTTGGATGAGGGACAAAACGTCTTCTAGTATCCTCACTCAAGTCCAGCTGCCCTTGACCTTTAACCTTTGTTTAAGATTTCTTGTTGCAATCAAGTTTTCAGAACATTTTTAACAAATACTTTCAAAAAGTGAGGGTGGGGGAGGGGGAATCAGCCATTTCAAAAAGTTTTACAACTGTTATACAGTCACTCTGGGCAGCTTAGCTGGAGTTAGGTAGCTTTGAACTGAGGTTAAAAGTAGTCTAAATGCATAGCATGTAACAGTGGCGTCACAGGTTCAAGTCCACACGGAGCCTTGTTTGTATGTCATTCTTTTTCCTGTCACTCTCTACTGTAAACTATCAAATGAAAACAATTCAAATCTTGTAAAAAGAGAAGTGGTCCAAATCTCCATGTGACCATTTTCTGCCCTTTTTCCATCCACTGCTAACTTTTCCATCAGTGCTGCCCGTGGATGTTTGTTCTTCACCTTTAGGAACAATATATGGTGGAGAGAATCTGAGCTCAAAGGTCCACTTACTAATGATTCAAAGCAAAGTGTTCATCAAGGTGAGCAAAGCTGAACTACAAATGCTTTTTCACCACATGTTGCACAATTATGATCTGAAGTGAATCAAGATGCATCTGGTGGATCAGAACAGCTGATCTGAGGAAGAGCCAAACAGCTCAGTGTTTAGAGGACAAAGAGGAGAAAATGAAGGACACATTTGAAGCAGATTCTTTCAGATTCTGAATCCTTCTAAATCTTTACAGTGACGTCAACGTGAGGGCAAAAATATATGAAGATGTTTTTGAAGTGTAAATTCTGAAATGGAGGTTCTCAGGTGTTTTGCTCCAGAAATCAAATCAGATCCATCTTAGTTTGAAACAGTATCTGCACTAATAGTTCTGCATCAGGAATATAAATCTGTTAGCACAACATTTTGTCTTCATCCTCAATGCATCATCTTCATCAGCTCAGTTTACAGTAAAAACAGTCTCTTACTTTGAGTCTGAGGGACCAGGTTCATTACTGAAGTGTGGAGGATGATCTTTGGACCAGTCACTCTTCACAGACAGACAGCTGGATACTACAGACTCGGCTCCATCCTCCTCCTCGTCCGCATAAACACTCATCACCCGGTCTTCAGTCAGTCTGAGAAGTAAAACAGTAACACTGAGCTCAGAACACAAGAATAAAGAGAAACAACTGCTGAGTTCACTCTAACACTTCTGGGAGGAGGGAGAGAGAGAGAGAGAGAGTTTGTGTTTGTTTTTTGTTTTGTACTACTACTGACCTATAGTACACACACGTGTATTATTTTATTTCTTTTATTTCATTTATTTAATGAACTGTACAAATAATATTTTTTACATCATCCTTGGAGAATTGGCATATATTGTTCTTCTGACGTTCATGCCAATAAAGCAAACTGAAATTGAGAGAGACAGAGAGAAAGACAGAGGTAGACGGGATAGAAAAGCTTTCTTTGATCTCTCCTTCAAAATGGCTTTTGGTCAAAATGATGGAACTTAAATGAAGTTTAAATATTGTAAACAATCAGTTTTGTTTAAGTTTGAACTAAATGTTCTTTTACAGACTTATAGGGAACACAAACACACTTCATCTCAGCACAGGAGCCCACCATTTTTAACCAGCTAACATTTTTGGGGATTTGAGCCTTAACAGACATCTTGCTTATCATTTTGGGATGAACACCCTCAGATGGATACAGGAGTATGAAAGGTTATCCAGGAAAATTGCAGACTACAGAAACCACCTAAGATTTAACATTGAGATGCCGACAACACAAAATCATACCCAATAGCCTACACTTACGCTCCACGATGAAAGGACACCGAGCAGGTATAATCCTGAAAATTAATAAATACTGACCCGAAAATCCCAAAACCTACAGGCAAGAGCCAGTAACACAAACAAAACAGCAGAAGTGACTTGGAGGAGTAAGGACAGCAATCCAACAACACAGGAAACAGATAACAGACGGTTGAAAAATTGGTCAGATAGGGGACTCACCCAACCAGAGAAAGATGTTTTGGCCAAAGGATTAAACTTTGCCATCACACCACAGCAGCTACCTACAGTGGACCTCATCACAGCCACAGAATCGGCCATTAGGAAAAACAAATAAACGGAAACAGAAGTTGAACAGCTCAGACTAAAGGTATCGGCAGCCCTTTCTAATGCAAAGGAACCCCCTTCCAACCTCACTATCCAAGAAAAGAAAGGCTGTGATGTCACTGAGCAAGGATCAAAACATCACTATCCTACCTGCTGAGAAAGGAAGATGCACGGTAGTCCTCAACACAGTGGACTACCAGGACAAAGTCAACACACTACTTATGGACACAAACACATATGAGACACTGAAGCGGGAGCCAACCAGCGGGTACAAGAAAAAGTCCACAGAATGTCTACAACAACTTCAGAAAGAAAACTCCATCACCCAGGAACAGTATTAACGTTTGCATCCTGGAGAAGCCATTCCTTGCATATATGGACTACCCAAGATACACAAAGAAGGAGCCTCACTCAGGCCTATTATAAGCAGCATTAACTCAGCCACTTACAACATTGCCAAAAACATATCTACCATCTTAGCCCCTTTGGTTGGTAACACGCCTCACCAGAGACTAAACAACCACTACACAAACACATGGCTCAACACAGAAGGGCTAACTCCTCAGGTCAAGACTCAGCAGTTTACTTGCATCTGAAAGACAAAGAACACTTGCTTGAGGATCAACAGGTGCACATTTTAGACAGAGAGGATGGATGTTTTGAAAGAGGTGTCAAGGAAGCTATCTACATCCCGGGTTGAGAACCCGTCGTTGAACAGAGGAGGGGGTCTACGCCATCACTTATCCCCCACTTACAAT
The DNA here is from genome assembly GCA_024633595.2 of Lepomis macrochirus. Lineage (NCBI taxonomy): Eukaryota > Metazoa > Chordata > Actinopteri > Centrarchiformes > Centrarchidae > Lepomis > Lepomis macrochirus. The sequence goes on along the minus strand of JALXJV020000011.1, from coordinate 2,554,335 downwards.
GCTGTCCTTTCATCATTTCCCAGGAAACTCAACATGCATTTCCTCTTGGCCTCAGGTGAAGATGCCAACGATGGTCGTTCAGACTTGGCTACTGGTGGCTCTAACGACCACAACGACTGTCGTTACCACAGTCAGGAGCATTAACGAACCAGCGGTATCGACGATCCTAGCTAACGATCCCACAGAGGTTAAATAGCTGAGTTTCCATACCAGTCAGTCAGAACTGAAGAAGTCTCTTGGATGAGGGACAAAACGTCTTCTAGTATCCTCACTCAAGTCCAGCTGCCCTTGACCTTTAACCTTTGTTGGATCCTTTGTTTAAGATTTCTTGTTGCAATCAAGTTTTCAGAACATTTTTAACAAATACTTTCAAAAAGTGAGGGTGGGGGAAGGGGAATCAGCCATTTCAAAAAGTTTTACAACTGTCATACAGTCACTCTGGGCAGCTTAGCTGGAGTTAGGTTGCTTTGAACTGAGGTTAAAAGTAGTCTAAATGCATAGCATGTAACAGTGGCGTCACAGGTTCAAGTCCACACGGAGCCTTGTTTGTATGTCATTCTTTTTCCTGTCACTCTCTACTGTAAACTATCAAATGAAAACAATTCAAATCTTGTCAAAAGAGAAGTGGTCCAAATCTCCATGTGACCATTTTCTGCCCTTTTTCCATCCACTGCTAACTTTTCCATCAGTGCTGCCCGTGGATGTTTGTTCTTCACCTTTAGGAACAATATATGGTGGAGAGAATAAGAGCTCAACGGTCCACTTACCTATGATTCAAAGCAAAGTGTTCATCAAGGTGAGCAAAGCTGAACTACAAATGCTTTTTCACCACATGTTGCACAATTATGATCTGAAGTGATTTAAGATGCATCTGGTGGATCAGAACAGCTGATCCGAGGAAGAGCCAAACAGCTCAGTGTTTAGAGGACAAAAAGGAGAAAATGAAGGATACATTTGAAGCAGATTCTTTCAGATTCTGAATCCTTCTAAATCTTTACAGTGACGTCAACGTGAGGGCAAAAATATATGAAGATGTTCTTGAAGTGTAAATTCTGAAATGGAGGTTCTCAGGTGTTTTGCTCCAGAAATCAAATCAGATCCATCTTAGTTTGAAACAGTATCTGCACTAATAGTTCTGCATCAGGAATATAAATCTGTTAGCACAACATTTTGTCTTTATCCTCAACGCATCATCTTCCATCAGCTCAGTTTACAGTAAAAACAGTCTCTTACTTTGTGTCTGAGGGTCCAGGTTCATTACTGCTTCTTGGAGGACCAGTTTTGCACCAGTCACTCTTCATAGACAGACAGCTGGATACTACAGACTCTGCTCCCCATCTGTTGGACTGAACTCTGCAAACAACAACATGTTTTTATTCATCACATGAATCCTTGATAATTTCTCTAAACAGGTTTAATAGTTTATTTGTTCTCTTTAGTGAGTTAGTTTCTATGCTCCATTTATTTCGAACAAACACATAAATCTGGTAGGTCTGATAAAACTCTCCGTTTGTCTAAATTAAGACTGAAGACTTTTTACCGCTGCCTTCAATTAAATCAAATGGAATACTAGTTTAATATTTTCAACTTTCACTGTGCTGTTCGCTTTTGAAACTCATTTGGTTTCTCCTGTCTCATAAGTAGTCAGACCAATTCTTTACAAAGCCGAGTAGAATTAAGGTTTTGTCTTCTGTTGTGACTGCTTTTACCAAGAATGTAGCGCAAACAATCTGGATTCACAGTGACTATTGTGAATGAGAGGAAATATAAAGTCCCCTCCAAAAGTATTGGAATGGTAAGGCAAATTCTTTTGTTTTTGTTATTCACTAAAGACATTTGGGTTTAAGATCAAAAGATGAGTATGAGACGAGAGTTCAGAATTTCACGTGGTGGACGTGCTGACGTACTGCGGTAAGCGTGTTGACTCATTTCCGTTTCCGGTGCTTGTGTGTTGGTAGCGTGTTTGCTGCTCTCGCTAAATACCAGATAAAATTGTTAGATTTGTCATTACAGCGGCCAATTGTCCGCTAAACACTTATTCTTACAGTAAGTTTGCCTAAGCATTCCTTTTCATCTTTTGTGACTGCTGTTTAATCTCATAGTTGTTTTCAAAAGTTGGTAGCCAACGCTACCGTACTTTAGCTTAGCCGTTAGCGACTTTAGCTTAGCAGCTAACGATGGCTTCTCCTCCCTCTCTCTCTCCTGCTTTCTCTTACTCGGTGTGTCAGATGTTCAGTTACTCCTCTGCCTCCTTTAGCGGTAATGGTACGTGCAACAAGTGTAGTTTATTTGTAGACATGGAGGCGAGGCTCAGTGAGTTAGAAGTCCGGCTCCGCACCTTGGTAGATCAGCCTACTGTAGCTAGCCAGTCCCCGGTAGTCTGTGCGGACCGGCCTGAGTTAGCCTCTGGTACCCGTTTCCCGGCATTCCCTGAGCAGCCAGGAAAGGGTGGCTGGGTGACTGTCCGAAGGAGGAATAGTCGTAAGCATTCAAAGCTCACAGGACACCACCATTCGCTTCCCGTTTCTAATAGATTTTCCCCACTCAGCGACACACCCGCTGAGAAACCAACTCTGATAATTGGCAGCTCCATTTTGCGAAACGTGAAGTTAGCGAAACCAGCGACCATAGTCAAATGCATCCCAGGGGCCAGAGCGGGCGACATCGAGTCCTATTTGAAACTGCTGGCTAAGGATAAACGTAAATACAGTAAGATTGTTATTCACGTTGGCGGTAATGACTCCCGGTTACGCCAATTGGAGGTCACTAAGATGTCATCTCGATTATGCTTGTTCTGCTTGGTACTGTGGATTATCAGTAAAACTTAAAAATAGTCTGCAAGTGACACAAAATAATGCTATCCGTTACCTGTTAAATGCACCTCCTCGGACTCATATTGGTAAAGATGTTTTTAAAAGCGTAGGTCTGCTACCAGTTCGCATCAGAGTGGAGCAGTTAAAGCTGAATCTTATGTATAAAGTCGCCAATGGTTTTAGCCTAATTATTTAAACTCCTATGTAATAATGGTAAATTCCCAGCATAATTATAACACTAGGGCCAGTGTACGGTCTTGTAAAGTGCCCAGTGTCAACTATGCAGCCAGAAGCTCTTTTTTACACAGGAATAAAATTGTGGAATGATTTACCGCTTTCTCTTAAAAATGTAAATACTATAGGGTCTTTTAGATATCAAGTTAAGGCTTATTTATGGAATAGAGTAGCCAATCTTTTTAATTAGAGTTGTTTGATCATACTTGTGTCTTAGCGTTTCTTTTGAGGAATGTTTTTGCTTTGGATGATTTGTGTTCATTGTTTTACTTTTGTATTGTAACAGTTTCATGTCTGTATGTATTTTTTTAACACCAAGGACCATGTTGGAAATAAGTGTTTACACTTTATCATGTTATCCTTTGGATTATGGTTGTTTGTCTAATCCATAATAAATCAAATCCAATCAAAAAGATTAATGTTGAGTCGGTGTGTTCATATGCACAAACAATGTCGGACACCGTAGTTTTCTCTGGACCCCTGCCCAATCTGACCAGTGATGACATGTATAGCCGCATGTCGTCATTCCGCCGCTGGTTATCAAGGTGGTGTCCAGCCAACGATGTGGGCTTTGTAGATCATTGGCAGACTTTCTGGGGAAGACCTGGTCTGATTCGGAGAGACGGCATCCATCCCTCTTGGGAAGGAGCAGCTCTCATTTCTAGAAATCTGGCCAACTTTATTAGCGGACCAAATCCATGACAACCCAGAGTTGAGACCAGGAGGCAGAGTCGCAGTCTAACACACTTCTCTGCCCTTCTAATTCAGCAGTTACCCACCCAAAACCCTACGCAGAGTCGCGAGTTTAACACACTTCTCTGCTCCTCCGTTCCAGGAGTTACTTAGTGAAAACCCTATAGTGACGGTGTCTGTCCCCCGACCATTGAAATTATTTAAATCAAAAGTAAACAGAAGAGGAGCTGTGCATAAAAACATCATAAAAATTAAAACCACAGGAGCAATAGTGCAAACGAATAGGAGAGTAAAATGTGGACTCTTAAACATCAGATCTATCTCTTCTAAAGGTGAACTAGTAAATGAACTAATATCAGATTATGAAATTGATTTATTCTGTCTTACTGAAACCTGGCTGGGTGATGGAGAATATGTGAGTCTAAATGAATCCACCCCTCCCAGTCATATTAATACTCACATTCCTCGAAGCACAGGCCGAGGAGGTGGAGTTGCAGCTATCTTTGACTCTAGCCTAGTAATCAGCTCTAAACCTAAACTAAATTATAACTCATTTGAAAGCCTTGTTCTGGGTCTGTCACACCCAAACTGGAAATCATTGCAACCTTTTGGAGGGGACTATATATCGTACGAGGTTTGCCTTTTCTCATCAATTTTCCTCTAAATGGTACCATAATTTACTAAATGAATATCATGCTGTGTTGAAGAAGACTTGAAACTAGCAATTGAGACCATAAACTCATTAGGAAAGTGTTTACTAAGGGAATGAATCAGCTGTAAATCAGAAGTAGCCTCATTTTCTCATAGAGTTAAATGTTCATGGTGTGTGTGTGTGTTCGAGTGTGCGTGTATGGGCTTGTTTTACTATATTTGTGGGGTCCAGTAGGTTTGGGCTAAAAGTTAATCGCCGATGAATGATAGAATTCACAATGTGGAGCCGGCATTGTGGTGTTTAGGTGGCTTCATATGATCCCGTTGGTACAAGCGGTGTTGCTTTGCGCATCATCCGCTGGGTGGCATCATGGCCATATTTACCTTCTATCCGCTCTAGGATGATGTGCTACATAAAAATGTATAGCACTTTTTCAAGGTGTTTATGTCACAGTCCAGCTGTTTCACTGTAGACATCGCCCAGCACTAGAGCCCAATATACTTTCAGTTTTCCGATAGCTTCGTGGGGACCAGAATGCGGGACCTCACAAGTTTAAAGGGCTATTAGAGGGTTAAAGGTCCAGTGTGTAATATTTCTATCAACAGAAATGCAATATAAGATCCATAACTATGTTTTCAGTGGTGTATTAAGACCTCACATAATGTTGTGTTTTTATTACCTATTATCTCTACATAACTGTGGGTACCTCTTCTGTGAAGAGTGTCGCCATGTTTCTACAGCAGCTAATAAAATAAACAGCTACAGAACGCATTTCATCATCGCAGTGTACACGACCATCACTACATTAAATGCATACGAAGAAGAAAAGGAAATAATAATAATAATTAACAATCTTTGAGTAGTCTTCTGGTTTATTAAAAGTAAAAAGAGAAGTGACATTTGGACAAATGAAGGAGAACGTGTTATTTAGCACGAGCCAACAGCCTGTGGATCTTCATAAGATGAAGCCAGACGGAGTCGGGACAGATGCCGTCAGATGACGGCAGATAGTCATTTGTGGATTTTCACAGATGGAAGGCTTTGATGTCGGACAGATGTTTTCAAAGCGGTGCTGAAGTTGTCTGTTTTCTGCTTTTCAGGTAATTAAGTTAGTTGGACTTTAGCAATGCAGATGAAAACTGATGTTTGATGGCTTGAGCTAGAAGATGGCCATAATCACAGATAGACGTGATGTGTTTCCCCTGTCACTGGTGTAAAATATGTAGTTGGATTAAATTCATGTAGCCTAGTTATTCTCCAGCGTGTGGTTTGCCTTTTGTGAGACAATCAGCTGATCACTAATTGGCAATAAAACGGTAGCTCCCAGGATGCAAGCTCAGATCAGCCAGCTAAACTTTTACTGCCCTGGTAGATATGTGTATAAAATATGTTGTTGGATTGTAATTTCATGATGGTGAAGGGCAGTGGGGTGGTGATGGCTCAGTGAATAAGACATGCCTTGGTGTGAGAGACCCTGGTTCAAATCCACTGTGAGACCCCAATGTGTCGCTGAGCAAGACACTTAACCCCTAGTTGCTCCAGAGGCATGCGACCTCTGACATGTACAGCAATTGTAAGTCGCTTTGGATAAAAGCATCAACTAAATGAATTAATGTAAAAGTAAATTTCATGTAGGCCTAGTTATTCTCCAGCGCTCTGTCTCATGAAGGTAACGGCACATTTCTGTCCACGTATCAAAGCCAGACAAACAGCTAATGAATATTATTATATATATAAAAAAAGTTATTGGATATTGCTTCCCTACTGTCACACACGTTTAATTTGTACTTTACAGAAACAGTAAGGCTGTTTTCCTGTTATCTGTCATGGTCATACCTGATGCACTAGATGTGATAGCTTTTCAGATGTTTTTCATTTACTTTGGTATGTTAGTCCAGATGAGCCAATGCTCTGGAGATTTAACAAAATGTATGATAACAGAGTAAAATAATGAATTACAGGAGTATGAAACATCACGTAGAACTACATTTATTGATTGATCTATTGTTTAATGAACACGTAACAAAAATATTCACAATGACATATGGTTTTACTGACTAATTAAGTAAATATAATTTCTTAACATATTCATCTAAAGAAACCTCATTTCTTGACTGGCAACTCTCTGCTATCTCATAGGTGAGATCTTTTGTCCTGTCTCAGGCACCTTAGCTATACTACTCGCTTGGCTAGGCTACCACTAGATGTCACTAAACCTAAAACACTGAAACTTTCAACCTTGATTTTTGGTGTAGGATAAGCTTAAGGTTAGGATAAAGGGCTCAGGACAGATCCCGATAGTGCCAGTGTTCTGTATGTGTGTGTTTGTGTGTGTGTGTGTGGGGGGGGTGTTCTGAAGGATCAATATCACTGATCAGACATTATTTGTGAAAACACATTGAAACAAACAGAAAGCAAATAAATAGTACTTCAAGTACACTTGATTAGTTTAAAACCAATATTAGTTCAGAGGATCTTCTGTATAAAGATGTGACCCCTTTGTGGCGTTCTAGAGCACTTGGTGATACGGCTATAAATGAATATTGGTGTGTAGATGTGTTCAGGGCTGAACAGTTATCAATCACGTAAAGGTTTGTGCAGATGAGAGCATGTACGCTGAAGTTACAACCACTTCCTGTGTCATGGCGAAGAGTCGCCACCACCACGCCATTGACTGCAAACTCCCAAGTTTTGCAACATGGCTTCATCAATGTGTTAAGGGTTTTTTGGGACAGTTTTGAAGTTGATATGTCCGAATAACTAGGAGCAGTACATTACAGCATAAAATATGTCATTTCCTGGTGGCACTATGACTTTGAGTGAATATTGGCATATGGATGTGTTCAGGGCGGGACTCATAATGTATTCCAAATTTGGTGCAGATGTGAGCATGTAGACTGAAGTTACATCAACTTCGTGTTATATATCATCAATTTTGGACGCCACGCCACAAGCACGCTGTTCCAAGAAATCTCCTGTTGGGTTTAGGGTATCACTCCAAGAGGCTTTTTGATATGTCTGGACATGATACGTGTATCAAAGAAATTTCGTACTTGTAGGTGAAACGTGCAACGGGGGCTGCTTCGTGAAAGGTCATTTTCTGTTGCCAGCAGGTGGAGCTATGACTGTGGGTGAATGTTGCCACACCTTTTACAACATGGCCTCATCAATGTTTTAAGGGTTTTCTGGGACAGATTTGAAGTTGATATGGCCAACTCGTTAGGAGGTAGGAGTAGTTCATTGTAGCGACACCACACCATGGGCGTACAGCACAAATCTGAAGTTGGTCGGACTAAATCCCTAGGAGGACTTTTTTTAAAGTACAAAGTGTGTAAATCACCAAAAATAATCATTAAATCCAAAATGTTCGATTTCCTGTTTGGTTTAGGCAATGGCTCCAAGAGGCTTTTCTGTATAACTGGACATGATACATGCACCACAGAAATTTTATACACTTTGTCCAGGGGCTGTTCTACAGGGGGCGCTAGCGAGCCATTTTGCCATGCCCATGCAAAAACCCATAAGAAATTTTTTGCCGTGTCTGAATTATTTGCTAAGTTTGGTAAGTTTTCGAGTATGTTTAGGAAGAAAGAAAGCAAGAAAAAATGAAATTATGAACAAAAGGACATTTACAACTTTATGGATGGGAGATATGTATGAACAGAAATTAGGTTCAATTGTTAATTAAACATATCAAATCTAAAATAGTCACAGAGTCAGTGAACTGACCTCAGAGTCTCCAGTCTACAGTGTGGACTCTCCAGAAAATCATACAACAGCTTCACTCCTGAATCCTGCAGCTTGTTGTCACTCATGTCCAGCTCTCTCAGATGGGAGGGGTTGGACTTCAGAGCTGAGGCCAGAGAAGCACAGCTGATCTCTGACAAACTGCAGCACCTCAATCTGAATAAAGAATAAATGATGTAATGTTAGAAGACAATGTTCCTGCTTGAAATCATTCAGTGTTTAATAATCTGCCCAGATCCGAAGGAGGTTTAGAATGTAGAAGTTTAGAAATTGGAACCTCCAAGCACCTGAACCCATCAGGATGCAGGTTCAAACTGTAAAGTACAAAAGGTAAAAAGAGCTCTCATTAATATTCCTGACAACGTGCTGCTATTTCAATAAAGACGTAGTGACTTAGCCTCACACTCTGCAGATCGACCAGTGGCTCCATCTATACAAACTCATGTTGTGCAGCCATACACAAAGAAAAACCCACAGAAACTGATTTAAGATTCCACTCAAGATCCCAAAGTTTCCAAAGATGCCGAATATATCAGGATGAACTTTGGCGAAATGTGAACAAAAGACATCTACAATATTTATTTTAGGAATAGTGGAGTCATCAAATCAAAGCTTCTTCACTTTAAACTATTCAGTCAGTATAAGCATCATATAGCTTCATAACAATGTTGGAAAAACACATACTGAATATATTTGTTATTGTCTGATAGTTGTAGATTATTTATGTACCACAGTCAATGGACTAAACCACTGAAGAAGAAAATGGACTTTAAGATACTCAGTGTGGATCAGTATAATATCAGCCGTATGTCAGCAGTTTAGTGTCACCACAACTTTCACATCATATTACGCTCAGCATAGAAGGAAAAAATGGTGTCTGACCTCAGAGTCTCTAGTCTGCAGTCTGGACTCTCCAGAAAACCACACAGCAGCTTCACTCCTGAATCTTGCAGCTTGTAGTTATCACTCAGGTCCAGCTCTCTCAGATGAGAGGGGTTGGACTTCAGAGCTGAGGCCAAAGATGCACAGCTGATCTCTGACAAACTGCAGCACCACAATCTGAATAAAGAATAAATGTTGGAGATAAAAATCCATTTCTAATCCAATCAGATGTGTTCAGGTTTTAAATGTGGAGCTTAACATTACTATGTCCTAATCAATGAGCTTTTTCCTAAAATGAGATCTACAATAGTCACAGAGTCAGTAAACTGACCTCAGAGTCTCTAGTCTACAGTGTGGATCCTCCAGAAAATCACACAGCTGCTTTACTCCTGAATCCTGCAGCTTGTTGTCACTCAGGTCCAGCTCTCTCAGATGGGAGGGGTTGGACTTAAGAGCTGAGGCCAGAGAAGCACAGCTGATCTCTGACAAACTGCAGAGCTCCAATCTGAATAAAGAATTATTCAATTATTCAATTATTGCGTTTAATAATCGGTTCAGAGTGGAAGAAGTTTCAAAATGTAGAAGTTTAGAAAATTGAAATGCCAAACACTTGAATCCAACATTATGCAGGTTCAAACTGTAAAATACAAAAAAGTAAAAAGAGCTCTCATTAATATTAATGACAACATGCTGCTACTTAAATAAAGAAGTAGTGACTTAACCTCAAACTCTGCAGCTTCACCAGTGGCTTCATCTATACAAACTCATGTTGTGCAGCCAAACACAAAAACCCCCCAAAGAAACTGATTTGTGATTCGACAAAGTTTACAAATATGTCAGGATGACCTTTGGGGAAATGTGAACAAAAGACATCTACAATATTCCTTTAGGAATAGTGGAGTCATAAAACTATTAAGTCAGTATAAGCATCATACAGCTTCCTAACAATGTTGGAAAAAGCAAATACTGAATGTATTTGTTATTGTCTGATAGATGAAATAGAGATTATTTATTTATTCATTGTATTTTTGGATTGTTATTATTATTTATTTTTAAAACATGTTATGGAATGTAATCTGAAAATCAGGAACTTAAGAAGTTCAGAGTGAATCCAGTGGAGATTTTTGTTGTTATATTAAGGTTTTAAAGATTGAGCTGAGCATTGCTCTGCCATAGTCAATGTGCCATGGTGTTCACTCAACGGGACAAAGAAGTAAACGTAAATATTCCCATTAGAACCCTGTCATTGATTCAGTTTGAGGCCATGCCTCAAAGGTTTTTGACCACCCCGACCACAGTGGTGACACATCTTGACGTTTGTCGGAATTCCAGCAAGGAGCTCGTACAGTGGTGAATTACTTTGTGTAACTCTGTTTTTCAGCTACAGCACCCACTCACAACCTTGTGCATTTCTCAGCTGTCTCTGCTGCTCCAGTCTCTTATTGAATCTGCCGCAGAATGTAATTTTATCGACCAGGATTTAACCATGATGTCTGGATTTCCTCTAGAGCCGCTTCCTGAGCTCTGTACTGTCTGGGCCTTAGATGGCCATATCCTAGCCCATGTCACCCAGACCACTGAACCTGTGAAGTTAATCCTATCTGGCAATCAATTCAATTCAATTCAATTTTATTTATATAGTGCCAAATCACAACAACAGTTATCTCACAGCGCTTTTCATAAAGAGCAGGTCTAGACCGTACTCTGAAGTTATTTACAGAAGCCCAACAATTCCCACCAAGAGCAGCACTAGGCGACACAGGCAAGGAAAAACTTCCTTTTAAGAGGCAGAAACCTTGAGCAGAACCATGGGTCAGGGTGGGGGGGCATCTGCCTCGACCGAATCACAATGAAAACATTTCATTTAAGTTTATCTCTGCCCCTCAGACACTATCATTTTAGGATTTCACTGGCTAAAACTTCCTAACCCCCATATCAATTGGACTGGCCGCAGAATCTTGGGCGGGAGCCTTACTGTCACTTACTAGCAGAGTGCGCGGCTTCCCCACTCAACTCTGAGCCTCTCAACTTAACCAATGTTCCCTCAGAATATCAAGATTTGAAAAGAGCCTCTACAATCTCTCTCGACCCGAAAGGTCGAGAGAGATTGTAGAAAACGGGGAAAAAAACGTTTCCAGACTACAGCCATTCAGCGAGTACAAGCATAGTTGATCCACATCCAACCTCAGCCAGCGGGCTACTAGCACAGACCTAGACTTTTTTAGCAGCTCACACAGACCCGAGTGAAACACATCCAGACTCAGCCAGTCAACGCACAGCTAGAGATGTACAGCCAGCATCAGATACAAGCCGCTAATGTAACAGTTGCTGCTCCACTAAATGACCCAGCAGATTGGCCCCTAGTCTAAACATCAGTCTGGTGCTAGGTGTAGGAGGAGAGCCCCATAGCAGACCAGTTCTGGTTTTGTGCTGTGAGAAGGGCTGAGCGATATGGCCAAAAATGTAATCACAAAAAAATTCATATCATTTCACATTGATAATTATCATGATAAATATCACATCAATATTTTTTCAAGATTAAAAATTGATTTTTGACAGGTTGGTTAATTGGGGATTTAAACTATTCTTTCTGGTCAGAACACTTGTCTGTGCCTTGCCACACGCCAAACAGTCCTTTCACCAATCTGACATAAAACATTCAAAACAAAAGGTTTTTTCAACAAATATGCATGAGTAAAATTAAGTAAAATCTTTTTTTCAGTCCCTTTTCCTCAACAAAATAAATATGTTTTTAAAAATGAAGAGCTATTTCGTTCGTGATTTAAATGAATTAAATCAAACATTTACTTAAGCATTATGGAATATCCGTGATTTTTTTGTGGTTTTATTGCCTAATTTAAAAGATTTTCATACTTTGGTACTTTTTTACTTAACTTGAATAACATTTTGATGTGGTATCTGTCGTTTTACTTTAATATGAAAATTGGGTTTTCCCACCACTGGGATCAGTATATCAGTCTTATGTCTGCACTTTAGTGTCACCACAACTTTCACATCATATTAATCTCAGCACAGAAGGAAAACAGGGTGTCTTACCTTAGACTCTCAAGTCTACAGTGTGGACTCTCCAGAAAACCACACAGCAGCTTCACTCCCGAATCCTGCAGGTAGTTGAAAGTCAGCTCCAGCTCTCTCAGATGGGAGGGGTTGGACTTCAGAGCTGAGGCCAGAGAAGCACAGCTGATCTCTGACAAACTGCAGGAACTCAATCTTAATAAAGAATAAATGGAGATAAAAATCAATTTATCATCAGATCTGTTTAGGTTTAAATGTGGAGCTCAACATTACTATGTCCCAGCGGTATGGGGACTCGAGTCACATGACTTGACTTGAGTCAGACTCGAGTCACAAATTTGAAGACTTGAAACTTGGTTGACTAAAATACAAGAAAAGACATGAATTAAGACAGATAACTTGAAAATGATGACTTTTTTGTTAAATACTGGCATTCGCTTGTTCCAACATTTGCAGCATAATCCATCAACCATGTGTCTCGAACATGCACTAAAAGACATGAGTCCTTTGTGCATGCAAACATAAATATATGCTATGCTATGCAATGCTTACTTGTTTCAACAAAGTACAACTAACAGCTAGAATCAAGAAACAGACACGTAACATTTACTCATTTGGCAGACGCTTTTATCCAAAAGAACTTACATTTGAGGAACAATATAGAAGCATCAACAATGCATCAAATACAGCGCAAGATCTACAACTGACAATACATATTAGTAGTAGCCGGGACAGAGATTGCTTTGTGTGAAGGGATGGCAGAGCCAGGCGCCCTTTCGTGGAGGAGCGCAGTGGCCCAGATGGAACGTAAGCTTGTATTATGGAGTTCAGATAGATGTGTGCAGATCCAGAAGTAGCTCTGTATGCTAGCATTAGTGACTTGAATTTGATTTGGGAGGCCATGGGGAGCAAGTGGAGGTCACAGAGTAAAGGAGTGACATGAGTCCTTTTGGGCTGATCTAAATCCAAATGCGCTGCTGCATTCTGAACTATTTGTAGGGGTTTCACTGCACAAGCTGGAAGACCCGCTAGGAGGGCATTGCAATAGTCTTCTGTACCATAAGCTGGGTGGCATACTGAGTGAGGTTGGGCCTGATTTTTCTTATGTTGTATAAAACGGCACAACCGAGAGACAGCAGCAATATGGTCTGAAAAGGACAGCTGATCATCAAACATTACACCCAAGTTTCTCACCACCCTGGTTGGAGTGATGGTTGAGGAGTCTTTGCCAGAGATGCCCACTACTGAGAGTGCGGATGGCAGGATCCTGTGATTGACTATGTCAAACACAGCTGATAGCTCAAGCAGGATAAGAACCGAGGATTGGGCTGCAGCTTTAGCTGATCTTAGGACATCTGTTACAGACAGAAGAGACATTTCAGTTGAGTGGCCGCTCTTAAAACCAGACTGATATCGATCCAGGAGGTCATTCCGTGAGAGGAATTCTGAGACCTGTTTGAATACTGCCCGTTCGATAGCTTTGGATAAAAATGGTAGAAGTGAAACTGGCTGATAGTTCTTAACTTGAGTTGGGTAAAGTGAGGGCTTTTTTAACAAGGGTTTAACCTGAGCCCTTTTGAAAGCGGTTGGGAAGGTTTCCAAAGCCAGAGAAGTATTTATCATGAGTGATTGCCGGGACCGCCGTAGGAGATATAGCTTGGAGGAGATTCATAGAAATCGGGTCCAGTGGACATGTAGTGGGGCGTCTACGGGTCAGGAGTCCTGATACTTCACTCTCCATGAGAGGAGTAAACGAGGTGAGTGAAGTGCTATTGGCCTGGGAGGACAGAGGAAATGATGTAGTAGGACTGCTACATGTTAGCCTTGGTGTTGAGCCTTTTGCGCCCTGCCGTGCTCACACAGTGGGAGCTGACCAGAGTGGGAATAGACCAGTTGATTTTGAGTGATTTAGAGAATTGGCTAGTTACAGCCGCCACTTTGGCAGTGAAGAAGGCAGCAAAGGTATCAGCAGACAGGTTTTTGGGTGGTGGAGGTGGAGAAATATGTAGTAGAGCTTTAAAAGTGAAAAATTTCCTTGAGTCATTATTTGAGATCAATACGGAGCCCATGGATGGTATCAGTTTGCCACAGGTAGGACTGGTTCAGGCAAGCAGGTTTGGTGGATAGAGGACACAAGCTATCCAGGCATGAGTGAGCTCAGTATAGAGCACAAATATTGTGCAGCATCATTGACCTCGAGTGAGGAAAATGGCTCCAAGTTCTTCTTTGCCCAGGGCCTCCAAATCACTAAAACCGCCCCTGCATGTTCTCTACATGTTACTTAACCACCAGGTATTTCAATTGAAGATGCACAATCAAAATAAATTACTGTACACTGTATGTCAGCCATGACAGGAAGGAAGCACATTAGAAAAGGACAAAGACTGATGAGCAGAGGATCACATTATAATATAACAGGTCATTTGAGAGTCAAGTCATGGCAATCAGTAATATAATAAATAAATAAATGGTTCACTGCAGTGTGTTATTCAGTCAGTGCTCAAATCAAAGCTTACAGTTCAGCCACCAATGAATGAGTTCAAATCTCCACAAGAGTCCATATCTCAACAAAAACCTCTTCTGGATCCCAGCAAGAAAAAAAAATACTGAGGATGCTGTGTTTGTGTGCTGGCATTTCATTTGTTTGATAATGTTATTTCACTGATTGTAACTGTTGAAGTTACTGACGATAATCCTACGATACATAAACTAGAGTCCATGGCTTTTAGTTTACAGTGTGCCATCAATTTGTAATAATTACTTTTTTCTTTTCCAACTTATTGTTTAAGTGACCTGTTGGCCTGTGTTAGACTGCTGTTTATTACTCTCAGTGGTTTAATGCACACCACACCACAGCAGCTATGTGGGGTTTCTCTGTACCAGCCACAGCAGCTTCTGATATCATGAAGATCATCACAGTTCCTAAATTCACCTGTACTGAGCTTTTCTTTATCTGACCTGTCTCTCTCTCTGTTTACACAGAAACTATTGTTTTTTATCTGCTGTCATCATATCTTCAACAACCTCATTTATATCCCTTACACACTTTAGAGCAGGGGTCAGCAAGTAAGTCTGGCATCTGGCCAAATGTTTTTCATGTCATTAGATGGCAGGCCAGAACATAGTCAAATGACCATTTATATTTAACCATTTACTGTGTGATTAGCTCAGTTGGTAACACACAAGACTGCCTTTTGGAGGGTTGTGTGTTCAATCCTCACTTGCTGCTTGCATTTTTACCTCCTTTTTCAACAAATTGATTGCGAAGAGATCATATTACATATTCACATTTAAGCATGTGCAGGAGTGTGTGCCTCCCGGCAATTAAGGAAGGGATTATTTGAGTAACTTTTGCAGATATGACTGAGATCTGTTTCAACACCAGCTATAATTTTTTTTTTTTTTGCCGCTATCAAAGTAATCTGAAAACTGTGGTGTCAAACATTTAGTTTTTCTACTTGTACAGTCAGTGAACTGACCTCAGAGTCTCCCGTCTACAGTTTGGACTCTCTATTCCAGTAGATAGCAGCTTCACTCCTGAATCCTCCAGGTCACTGTTGTTACTCAGGTCCAGCTCTCTCAGATGGGAGGGGTTGGACTTCAGAGCTGAGGCCACAACTTCACAGTGAGTCTCTGAGAGTCCACAGTCAGAAAATCTGCCAGGAAACATGAATCACAAAATATGTTAATATGAAAGAGGAAACTTTATATTTACTTTATGCGTTTGAAACAGTTTGAGATATATCCTGTTTTGATGAACATTTGTTCTTCACATCCGCGTTTCAGTTAATGTTATCTCACCGTGTTTGACATGAAACAATAATTATAATTTCTTTCTCTCATACTTGCAAACTTTCAATCATTGTTTTGATTTAATTATGCAGATGAAGGCAGAGAAAATGTAGTTACAGTTAGGCTTCATATTGTTTGTTTTTACTGTTTTCTATTTTTAATTTGATCCCAGAATATTTGCAAAAAGTTCAGCTCAGTGGACAGTTCCAGCTGGGAAAGATGATCCATCTTTGCTAGCTAGGTCGGGTTTACAAAACTATTTTCATTTAAAAACTTGCATATGTAATTTTCCCCTTTTAGGGAACCAAGACAGAAAAGGCACAGATAGAAACGACCATCACTCTAAAAGCACACAATGGTAATGTAGCCTTCCAATACAATTTTTTACTAAAAAGCTGTTTTGTAGCTGACTGGACAGATGACTGGATGACATTTGTTGTCAACATTTTTCGCTGAGCACAAAAATGCAATAAACAAACCAACACATAGTATCATGACATAGACCTTTGGTGTGTAAAAAGTCAGGACCTTTGCTTAATTGAATACACTCAGATGTTTGCATGACAAGTGTAATCGTTACACTATGTTACAGTATGTATTATTCTGCATTTAGCAAAAGTTACATACTCGCTAAAGATGTAAAGAATCAAACAATATAAGCACCTTTATTTAACTGTGTTTTTTTTTGTTCAATTTGATGGTCAAGGGGGCGAGGCATCTCCTAACATCCTCCATGCTCATTATAACTTTATAAACCTTTGGAAGATACTGCTTAAAACAATCTTAATGCTGCTTGTCACAAAACCTCAACCATAATCTCTTAAATCTTGTCTGTTTTATATGTCAGTTTGATCACTGGCCAGGTAATGATTGGGAACAGGCAGCAATGTGCTGTATAGATTGGCTACTGATAAAGGTGGGTGGCCATAGAGCAGGTGAATTACACCGTACTGATTCAAGATCAGTTTTTGTAAGAATAAGTTGGGATGAAAATAATGGAATTAACTTAACTTTAGAAAAGAAACACAAAAAGACAGAGATGACGTCAGTCAGCAAACAGAACGAGGTAACTCCACTTCAAGGTCAACGGCAGTTGCAGGTACCATTATCTCTTCTGAGCATGCACTATGGGAATCGATTACAGAGAGCATCCAGGAGGAAATTTTTCTGTACCTAAAAATTATTATGAAGTGTATAGCTTATTTGCTATACAACTATAGTGTATAAGATTACAAAATTCAATGTGCTGAATTCTTTCATTTCTGTCTTGCACATGTGGAAACAATCCACCGTCACATTAAAGAATTTTATATCTTTAACGTGTCACCTCACAGCATGAATGTACTGTAAATGTGTTATATGTTGATATTCACATCTAGACTTACCGAACCTTTCTGCAGTATCTCAGAGCCGGAATCAGTTTCTGACATTCCTTCTCTGATGTGTTGTAATTCTTCAGGTCTAACTCATCCAGAACCTCCTGATGTTCTGAGCAGTCGTTCATCTCCGTCAGCAATTGGGAGATGTTGATGCTTCTGTCAGGAGAGATCTTATCACTATTCATCTTCAGCTTGTTGATGGCTCTCCAGAAGCTGCTGGAACTGGTCTTTGTCCGACCTAGCAGAGAGCTGCCCGTGGATGTTTGTTCTTTACCTTTAGGAACAATATATGGTGGAGAGAATCTGAGCTCAAAGGTCCACTTACTAATGATTCAAAGCAAAGTGTTCATCAAGGTGAGCAAAGCTGAACTACAAATGCTTTTTCACCACATGTTGCACAATTATGATCTGAAGTGATTCAAGATGCATCTGGTGGATCAGAACAGCTGATCTGAGGAAGAGCCAAACAGCTCAGTGTTTAGAGGACAAAGAGGAGAAAATGAAGGACACATTTGAAGCAGATTCTTTCAGATTCTGAATCCTTCTAAATCTTTACAGTGACGTCAACGTGAGGGCAAAAATATATGAAGATGTTCTTGAAGTGTAAATTCTGAAATGGAGGTTCTCAGGTGTTTTGCTCCAGAAATCAAATCAGATCCATCTTAGTTTGAAACAGTATCTGCACTAATAGTTCTGCATCAGGAATATAAATCTGTTAGCACAACATTTTGTCTTCATCCTCAATGCATCATCTTCCATCAGCTCAGTTTACAGTAAAAACAGTCTCTTACTTTGAGTCTGAGGGACCAGGTTCATTACTGAAGTGTGGAGGATGATCTTTGGACCAGTCACTCTTCACAGACAGACAGCTGGATACTACAGACTCGGCTCCATCCTCCTCCTCGTCCGCATAAACACTCATCACCCGGTCTTCAGTCAGTCTGAGAAGTAAAACAGTAACACTGAGCTCAGAACACAAGAATAAAGAGAAACAACTGCTGAGTTCACTCTAACACTTCTGGGAGGAGGGAGAGACAGAGAGAGAGAGTTTGTGTTTGTTTTTTGTTTTGTACTACTACTGACCTATAGTACACACACGTGTATTATTTTATTTCTTTTATTTCATTTATTTAATGAACTGTACAAATAATATTTTTTACATCATCCTTGGAGAATTGGCATATATTGTTCTTCTGACGTTCATGCCAATAAAGCAAACTGAAATTGAGAGAGACAGAGAGAAAGACAGAGGTAGACGGGATAGAAAAGCTTTCTTTGATCTCTCCTTCAAAATGGCTTTTGGTCAAAATGATGGAACTTAAATGAAGTTTAAATATTGTAAACAATCAGTTTTGTTCATCCTCAATGCATCATCAGCTCCATCAGCTCAGTTTACAGTAAAAACAGTGTTTTTGGGTGTGAGGGTCCTCCTCTGCCTCCACGCAAACACTTCTTCTGGACTTCAGTCAGTCTGAGAGCTGAAACAGTAAAACTGACTGTGAGCTCAGAACACAAGAATCCACAGAAACAAGTTTGTTCAAGAGTCACAATAGTGATTCACAAAATTAACACACACACACACACACACACACACACACACACACACACACACACACACACACACACACACACAGTATAAAAACAGTCAGAACTCCACCTGGTCACTTTTCTTTAAATGTCTAATCTTTTCCATGGTTACTGCAGGTTTAATGTGTTTTATTGAGCCAATCAGGGCTTTGTATCCACAGATGAATCAAAGTGCTGAGTTCACTCTAACATTTCTTTCCTCTACAGTCGACAAGCTACACATTATAACACATTATAAAAATGTCATCCACAGAGACAAAACACATTCTTCAAAACTGTTGAGCAACACAGGAAAGGTAAAAAAAACTTATTTCCACTGTGGTCCTCCTGTTGTCTGATGACTTCAGGTACCCTGTACAATCAACCCTTTTACAGTCTACAGATAAAAAAACTAAAACATCCTGATACAAATGTGCAGAAATAAAAACAGATGCATTCCTACACACAAATAAATGCATGGACATCTGGAGTCCGCTCAAAAGGAGCCACACATTATTGGTAAAGAATGATCGAAACAACTGCAAAGCTGCAGTGGACAAGAAGGTGTTTTGTCCTGAACAGGTCTTAAATATACAATGTACAATGTCAGTGTGGCTGACTCTGGTAGAGAAGCCAGGAGGATTCCTGACAAGCTAAAAATATTTTCTAAATACCATGCCACCTTTCCATGCAAACTCTTTTGTGTTACTCGCAGTCTCAGCAGCCTCACCCTGTTTCAGCTGTCAACCATTTTATTTCCTTGAGTTCAGACGAGCTGACATGAATCCTGTGGCTGTGGTTTAAGACTGGAAGTGATTAAAAAGTTTTGAACAATTATTCAAATGTAAACCTCATGGAAACAGGCACCTGAGGGCAGAGGAGAGAGGCAGAGAGGCAACAGTCATTTCTAAATGAACTGAAGCTTCAGATGTTTAGCTGAGGCTGTGATGAGTGAGAACTTTTTACTGGCCTGATAATTTAGTTTTACATTTGATAAAATTACAAGATGCCTTCACTGACCTGTACAACAGCAGATTTTTCTTATGGAATATGGAAAGAATAAACTGAGTCTCACAAGTCACTTTTCTGTTTTACTTTAAAGTCTTTAGTAAAGACTAATATTAGTTTAAGTTCAGTTTAATATATGTGTTTATTTAGTAGTCTGTTTT
The DNA here is from genome assembly GCA_024633595.2 of Lepomis macrochirus. NCBI lineage: Eukaryota > Metazoa > Chordata > Actinopteri > Centrarchiformes > Centrarchidae > Lepomis > Lepomis macrochirus. The sequence goes on along the minus strand of JALXJV020000011.1, from coordinate 2,534,372 downwards.
CTGATTTTACATGTAAAAAATTTATATTAAACCCAATTTTACCTTTTCAGTGTTTAGTTTGGCAATCCTCCTCCACTAGGCTTAAAGACAACAATAGCTCCCTTTTTCATGCGTCTACCAAATAGGCAATCTGGGTACGTGCCCATGCAACCTTGGGAGGAGAGGGGCCCTCTGTGATGGAGGTTGTTTACAAAAGATGTAAACTCAAAGGGATTTCAGCCTTTCAGAATCTGGCGGCTAACTCTCCAGCATCACGGAGGGTAAAAAATGCTGGTGGAAAAACTTGCTATTATATTATTATTACATAGTCACAGAAAAACATATTGCTTTGCTTGTTGCTAGCTGGACTTTGAGGACTTGATCAGCTACTTTCGAAGAAAAAGACAAGAACATAAGAACTTCAAAAGGTGAGAGCTATTGTGCTATCGGTAAATTAAGTAATTTAGGCTGATATAATCTGTTGTGATAATGATTTGTTTTGCTGAGTTTATATGCTGTTTGCATAGCATGTGTATTGCATCATTATGGTGTGACGCTTCTATAAATTTAGTTAATTTGTCAAGTGCAGTATTGGAGTGTGTGAAGTTGCCTGGCTCACAAACTGCACTCAGCACTGTTGTGTTAGGGCATTGTTGTATCTTCAGTCAGTCATGTTTCAGGATTACTACTCGGTGAACACTATTTTTCCATAGTCTTTAGCCACACACTACCTTGGGATGATTGAATTTGTTGTATTATTGTATTGTGATTGGTAAGTGAGATGACTGGAAGTTTAAATAGCATAATTTTGGTGGGCCTTAGCATTGTGTGTGTGTGTCTGTGGAGTCTGTCTGGTGGGGTAAAGGGCCTGTCAGGTGCCTGTAGTTTGCTGGGTGTCAGTAGCTTTGTTATCAAAGGTGTGAGTGTTAGGGAGGGTAGGAAGGCCCTTCAGAGCTTCAGTCTCCAGGGGCCCCTGGGGGTACTAATGCGGCCCTGACCAGAGGCCTGTATCATGAAGCAGGGTTTGAGCTTAGCAAGGTAACTTCAGGGTTAACCTTGGGTTTTCAGAACCACAGCAGTGGTCTTAATTCTTAATTCTGGGTAGATCATCAATGGTAACTGATGCTGATTGGCTAACCTGCTCCAGACCAGGTTCTGTTCCAGATATAGAGTTTATAGAGTTGATCTCTATAATAATGCCTGACCAATCAGCTCTCTGGAAAATGGCATCACCATCCATAGGAGATCTCACAGACTGTTTTATAGGCTGCTTTATGTTTGCTGATGTGGAGAAACTTCGGTACAGTGATATCATCCCGCAGAGGCTGAATGAAGTACTAAAGCCTTGGTGACTACTACTTGTTGTAGGATTTTAAAATGTGACAGTAAAGCCTCGTACAGACTACAGCACTTCACACTACACAACTCACCGTCTTGTGACAGGAGTCTTGAAGACGATGAGGTGTTCACACTACATAAGTGATCAGTGACAGGGGGTAACACACCGCAGGAGCTGACAGCGGCTGTGTCACCTGACGCTGGTCTCCAAACCACTTTTTGGCAAAAAAACATGTGAAATGTCAAATGTGAAATGTACGATCCTGCACACGAAACAGCTGTTTGTTTTTATAAAAGATAGCGATTATGCTATAATCACAGTGACTGTGAGCTCAAAACCCAGGAATGAAGAGAAACAGGTTTGTTCAAGAGTCACAAAACTGAGAGAACGGGAAATACCACACACACAGACAGACAGATAGACACACACACACACACACACACACACAAACACAGTATACAGTACAATAAAACAGCCAGAACTCTACAGTTTTCTTTAAATCTGTGCTTGTTTCCATGGTTACTGCAGGTTTAATGTGTTTTATTGAGCCAATCAGGACTTTGTGTCCACAGATGAATCAAAGTGCTGAGTTCCCTCTGAGGTTTCTTTCCTCTACAGTCCACAGGGAGAAAAGAGACTCAGAGACTTTGACAGTAAAATAATAAAATGTTGGATTAACACTCACCCTGCCTCAGCCTTCAGCTCTCCTCCTTCTGCTCTGGGACTCTAAATGGAGTCTGAACTCTTTCTGCTTCCTACCTGTTCTCACCTGGATCACCTGATCAGTGTAGCTCCGCCCCTCTGCAGCTACAGGAAACCAGCTGAGTTTACGTGTGTGTGTGTCTCTTATGCAGAGAATCCATTAAACTAACTTAAAAAGAAGTATAAAGAAGTATATCTGATATTTATATACTTCTCTATATACCACTATCTTTATTTATATCCATTTTGCCTTTTGTGCACTGTGTGCAACTGTGACACAGAATTTCCCCTCAGGGATCATTAAAGTATTTCTGATTCTTATTAATGTTTGATTTCACTAAAGCAGTTTTATTAAGGCAATTCATCCTGAGCTGAACTCAAAGATCTAAAACTTTCACTTTGTACACAAAAGGCCTGTTTCTCTCAAATATTGTTCACAAATCTGTCAGAATCTGTGTCAGTGAGCTCTTCTCCTTTGCTGAGATAATCCATCCACCTCACAGGTGTGGCATATCAAGATGCTGATCAGACCGCATGGGGCCTGCACAGCAGGCTCATGATACACTGGGCAACTTTTTGAGCAATGTTGCTGGGTAATCTTGCTAGAGATCCAAATGGTGCAGTTCCATCACACAGCACAATGCCACAGATGTCACAAGTTTTGAGGGAGCGTGCAGTTGGCATGCAGACTGCAGGAATGTCCACCAGAGCTGTTGCCTGTGAATTGAATATTCATTTCTCCACCATGAGCCGTCTCCAAAGGCGTTTCAGAGAATTTGGCAGTACATCCAACCGGAATCACAACCGGATACCAAGTGCAACCACACCAGCCCAGGACCTCCACATCCAGCATCTTCACCACCAAGCTCATCTGAGACCAGCCACCCGGTCAGCTGCTGCAACAATCGGTTTGTATAACCAAAGAGTTTCTGCACAAACTGTCAGGAACCGTCTCAGGGAAGCTCATCTGCATGC
>JALXJV020000011.1:2353379-2530877 GCA_024633595.2 Lepomis macrochirus | reverse complement strand
GCCATCATGGGCCACTCGATCCGCAACGCTGACTTCAGCAAACGGCTCACATACATGACGAGCATGCAGAGGAGTTTCCCTGAGACGGTTCTTGACAGTTTGAGCAGAAACTCTTCGGCTATGAAAACTAATTGTTGCAGCAGCTGTCCGGGTGGCTGGTCTCAGATGACCTTGGTGGTGAAGATGCTGGATGTGGAGGTCCTGGGCTGGTGTGGTTGCACCTGGTCTGCGGTTGTGAGGCCGGTTGGATGTACTGCCAAATTCTCTGAAACGCCTTCGGAGACGGCTCATGGTGGAGAAATGAATATTCAATTCACAGGCAACGGCTCTGGTGGACATTCCTGCAGTCTGCATGCCAACTGCACGCTGTCTCAAAACTTGTAACATCTGTGGCATCGTGCTGTGTGATGGAACTGCACCATTTGGATCTCTAGCACACCTGTGCGGTCCCCATGCTGTCTGATCAGCATCTTGATATGTCACACCTGTGAGGTGGATGGATTATCTCAGCAAAGGAAAAGAGCTCACTGACACAGATTCTGACAGATTTGTGAACAATATTTGAGAGAAACAGGCCTTTTGTGTTCACAGAGAAAGTCTTAGATCTTTGAGTTCAGCTCAGGATGAATTGCCTTTATAATTCTGTTGACTGTAAATAAAAAAACTGCTTTAGTGAAATCAAACGTTAATAAGAATCAGAAATACTTTAATGATCCCTGAGGGGAAATTCTGTGTCACAGTTGCACACAGTGCACAAAAGGCAAAAGGGATATAAATAAAGATAGTGGTATATAGAGAACTATATAATTATCAGATATACGTCTTTGTACTTCTTTATAAGTTAGTTTAAAGTATTCTCTGCATAAGAGACACACCTACATACACACACACACACGTAAACTCAGCTGGTTTCCTGTAGATGCAGAGGGGCGGAGCTACACTGATCAGGTGATCCAGGTGAGAACAGGGAGGAACCTGGATCTGAAAGAGTTCAGTCAGTTCAGACTCCGTTTAGAGTCCCAGAGCAGAAGGAGGAGAACTGAAGGCTGAGGCAGGGTGAGTGTTAATCCAACATTTTATTATTTTACTGTCAAAGTCTCTGAGTCTCTTTTCTCCCTGTGGACTGTAGAGGAAAGAAACCTCAGAGGGAACTCAGCACTTTGATTCATCTGTGGACACAAAGTCCTGATTGGCTCAATGAAACACGTTAAACCTGCAGTAACCATGGTTTTATTTTACTGTCTGTGTGTGTGTGTGTGTGGTATTTCCCGTTCTCTCAGTTTTGTGACTCTTGAACAAACCTGTTTCTCTTCATTCCTGGGTTCTGAGCTCACAGTCACTGTTACTGTCACTCCCTGCTACCTACGTGTGCTGATCCATCCTTTCACCCAGATTCTTTGTCTTTATAATCGCTATCTTTCATAAAAACAAACAGCTGTTTTGTGTGCAGGATTGTACATTTCATGTTTGACATTTCACATGTTTTTTTGCCAAAAAGTGGTTTGGAGACCAGCGTCAGGTGACACAGCCGCTGTCAGCTCCTGCGGTGTGTTACCCCCTGTCACTGATCAGTCATGTAGTGTGAACACCTCATCGTCTTCAAGACTCCTGTCACAAGACGGCGAGTTGTGTAGTGTGAAGTCCTGTAGTCTGTACGAGGCTTTACTGTCACATTTTAAAATCCTACAACAAGTGCGGGGTGGTGGTGGCGCAATGGACAGACCGCCTTTGGTGTGAGAGACCTGGGTTCAATCCCCCCATTGTGACCATCCACCATTGTGTCCACCTGAGCAAGACACTTAACCCCTTGTTGCTCCAGAGGTGTGCGACCTCTGACATGAATAGCAATTGTAAGTCGCTTTGGATAAAAGCGTCAGCTAAATGTCAGTAGTAGTCACCAAGGCTTTAGTACTTCATTCAGTCTCTGCAGGATGATATCACTGTACAGAAGTTTCTCCACATCAGCAAACATAAAGCAGCCTATAAAACAGTCTGTGAGATCTCCTATGGATGGTGATGCCATTTTCCAGAGAGCTGATTGGTCAGGTGTTTTTATAGAGATCAATTCTCTAAACTCTACAGCTGGAACAGAACCTGCTCCGGAGCAGGTTAGCCAATCAGCATCAGTTACCATTGATGATCTACCCAGAATTAAGAATTAAGACCACTGCTGTGGTTCTGAAAACCCAAGGTTAACCCTGAAGTTACCTTGCTAAGCTCAAATCCTGCTTCATGATACAGGCCTCTGGTCAGGGCCGCATTAGTACCTCCAGGGGCCCCTGGAGACTGAAGCTCTGAAGGGCGTTCCTACGCTCCCTAACACCCACACCCTTGATAACAAAGCTACTGACACCCAGCAAACTACAGGCACCTGACAGGCCCTTCAACCCACCAGACAGACTCCACAGACACACGCACACAAAGGCCCACCAAAATTATGCTATTTAAACTTCCAGTCATCTCACTTACTAATCACAATACAATAATACAATGAATTCAATCATCACAAGGCAGTGTGTGGCTCAAGACTATGGAAAAATAGTGTTGACTGAGTCCTGAAACATGACTGACTGAAGATACAACAATGCCCTAGCACAACAGTGCTGAGTGCAGTTTGTGAGCCAGACAACTTCACACACTCCAAAAGCCAGCATATACTGACAAATTAACTCTCACACAGGTTTATAGTAGCATCACACCATAATGATGCAATACACATGCTATGCAAACATCATCTAAACTCAGCACAACAAATCATTATCACAACAGATTATATCAGCCTAAATTACTTAATTTACAGATAGCACAAAAGCTCTCACCTTTCGAAGTTCTTATGTTCTTGTCTTTTTCTTTGAAAGTAGCTGATCAAGTCCTCAAAGTCCAGCTAGCAACAAGCAAAGCAATATATTTTTCATAATATAATAGCAAGTTTTTCCTCCAGCATTTTTTACCCTCCCTATGCTGGAGAGTTAGCCGCCAGATTCTGAAAGGCTGAAATCCGTTTGAGTTTACATCTTTTGTAAACAACCTCATCACAGAGGGCCCCTCTCTTCCCAAGGGTGCATGGGCACGTACCCAGAATGCCTATTTGGTAGATCTGGCTCAGCCTCTGGTGCATGAAAAAGGGAGCTATTGTTGTTTCATTGGAGATGTTGTTGATTGCTTTTTTAATTGTTTCTTCTTTTTATTTCTGAATTGCTCGTTCTTTTTATCAGCCTGGCTCATTTTTCTCTTCCACTTTGTTCTACTGAGATTTTTATTATTACTAACTGACAAAAACTTGTACATAGAAAATACTTGTTCCTAACATAGTTGTTCATTGAAGAGTGTATAAAAACTGCATGATCATCTGATCAATCAGGCCGGTCATTATCTGTTGATCATTAAAAGTGTCTTTAGTCAATCCAAAACTTCATAGTTTGACATTTGAAAAAATAAACAGATATTTAAAAGTTACTCTTTAATGATAAACTTCTACAAAAATAGTGACATAATATCCACAAAAGAAGTCTTTAAGCCTAGTGGAGGAGGATTGCCAAACTAAACACTGAAAAGGTAAAATTGGGTTTAATATAAATAGGCAATTTTTTAAAATCAGAAAACAGACTACTAAATAAACACATATATTAAACTGAACTTAAACTAATATTAGTCTAAAGACTAAAGTCTTTATAGTAAAACAGAAAAGTGACTTGTGAGATTTTCTTTCCATATTCCATAAGAAAAATCTGCTGTTGTACAGGTCAGTGAAGGCATCTTGTATATTTATCAAATATAAAACTAAATTATCAGGCCAGTAAAAAGTTCTCACTCATCACAGCCTCAGCTAAACATCTGAAGCTTCAGTTCATTTAGAAATGACTGTTGCCTCTCTGCCTCTCTCCTCTGCCCTCAGGTGCCTGTTTCCATCAGGTTTACATTTGAATAATTGTTCAAAACTTTTTAATCACTCCTAATCTTAAACCACAGCCACAGGACTCATGTCAGCTCTTTGGAACTTAAGGAAATAAAATGGTTGACAGCTGAAACAGGGTGAGGCTGCTGAGACTGACAGTAACACAAAAGAGTTTGCATGGAAAGGTGGCATGGTATTTAAAAAATATTTTTAGCTTGTCAGGAATCCTCCTGGCTTCTCTACCAGAGGCAGCGACACTGACATTGTACCGTGTAGATTTAAGACCTGTTCAGGACAAAACACCTTCTTTTATACTGCAGCTTTGCAGTTGTTTCAATCATTCTTGATCAATAATGTGTGGCTCCTTTTGAGCGGACTCCAGATGTCCATGCATTTGTAGGAACGCATCTGTTTTTATTTCTGCACATTTGTATCAGGATGTTTTAGGTTTTTTATCTGTAGACTGTAAAAGGGTTGATTGTACAGGGTACCTGAAGTCAGCTGTAGCTCTGCCATCTTAATCAGACAACAAGAGGACCACAGTGGAAATAATTTTTTTTACCTTTCCTGTGTTATCCTCAACAGTTTTGAAGAATGTGTTTTGTCTCTGTGGATGACATTTTTATAATGTGTTATAATGTGTAGCTTGTCGACTGTAGAGGAAAGAAATGTTAGAGTGAACTCAGCACTTTGATTCATCTGTGGACACAAAGCCCTGATTGGCTCAATAAAACACATTAAACCTGCAGTAACCATGGAAAAGATTAGACATTTAAAGAAAAGAGACGAGGTGGAGTTCTGACTGTTTTTATACTGTGTGTGTGTGTGTGTGTGTGTGTGTGTGTGTGTGTGTGTGTGTGTGTGTGTGTGTGTGTGTGTGTGTGTGTGTGTGTGTGTGTGTGTGTGTGTGTGTGTGTGTGTGTGTGTGTGTGTGTGTGTGTGTGTGTGTGTGTGTGTGTGTGTGCTACTTCCTGTTCTATTGTGACTCTTGAACAAACTTGTTTCTGTGGATTCTTGTGTTCTGAGCTCACAGTCAGTGTTACTGTTTCACCTCTCAGACTGACTGAAGTCCAGAAGAAGTGTTTGCGTAAGGCAGAAGGGGACCCTCACACCCAAAAACACTGTTTTTACTGTAAACTGAGCTGATGAAGATGATGCATTGAGGATGAAGACAAAATGTTGTGCTAACAGATTTATATTCCTGATGCAGAACTATTAGTGCAGATACTGTTTCAAACTAAGATGGATCTGATTTGATTTTTGGAGCAAAACACCTGAGAACCTCCATTTCAGAATTTACACTTCAAGAACATCTTCATATATTTTTGCCCTCACGTTGACGTCACTGTAAAGATTTAGAAGGATTCAGAATCTGAAAGAATCTGCTTCAAATGTGTCCTTCATTTTCTCCTCTTTGTCCTCTAAACACTGAGCTGTTTGGCTCTTCCTCAGATCAGCTGTTCTGATCCACCAGATGCATCTTGAATCACTTCAGATCATAATTGTGCAACATGTGGTGAAAAAGCATTTGTAGTTCAGCTTTGCTCACCTTGATGAACACTTTGCTTTGAATCATTAGTAAGTGGACCTTTGAGCTCAGATTCTCTCCACCATATATTGTTCCTAAAGGTCAAGATCAAACATCCACGGGCAGCTCTGCTGGGTCGGACAAAGACTAGTTCCAGCAGCTTCTGGAGAGCCATCAACAACCTGAAGATGAATAGTGATAAGATCTCTCCTGACAGAAGCATCAACATCTCCCAATTGCTGACGGAGATGAACGACTGCTCGGAACATCAGGATGTTCTGGATGAGTTAGACCTGAAGAATTACAACACATCAGAGAAGGAATGGCAGAAACTGATTCCGGCTCTGAGATACTGCAGAAAGGTTCGGTAAGTCCAGATGTGAATATTAACATATAACACATTTACAGTACATTCATGCTGTGAGGTGACACGTTAAAGACAAACTTCTTTAATGTGACGGTGGATTGTTTCCACATGTGCAAGACCGAAATGAAGGAAGTCAGCACATTGAATTTTGTAATCTTATACACAATAGTTGTATAGCAAATAAGCTATACACTTCATAATAATTTTTAGGTACAGAAAAATTTCCTCCTGGATGCTCATGGTTATCGATTCCCATAGTGCAGGCTCAGAAGAGATGATGGTACCTGCCACTGCCGTTGAGCTTGAAGTGGAGTTACCTCGTTCTGTTTGCTGACTGACGTCATCTCTGTCTTTTTCTGTTTCTTTTCTAAAGTTAGCTACAGTTAACATACTGAGGCTGAGCATAGCTGGTAGAGTAGACACTAGACAGTGCTTCCAAGCTAACACTGGCTAGCTCGACATCCTCCTCTTCATTTCTTGCTTTTTCAAAAAAGGTACTTATTAGCGGGTCATTTTATATTAGAGCTGATTCTTTCCCTTGGACGCTCCGCCAGGCTTTTAGTTGCTCCTGCTTCCATTTTCCACAAACACTAAAGTTACACTTGCATATGCAAGCTATCTGACCATGGATGAGTTACAAATTAATTCCATTGTTTTCATCTCAACTTTTTCTTACAAAAACTGATCTTGAATCAGTACGGTGTAATTCACCTGCTCTATGGCCACCCACCTTTATCAGTAGCCAATCTATACAGCACATTGCTGCCTGTTCCCAATCATTACCTGTCCAGTGATCAAACTGACATATAAAACAGACATGATTTAAGAGATTATGGTTGAAGCAGCATTAAGATTGTTTTAAGCAGTAAGCCTAGGGATTTAAAATAAGATGTCATCTTCCAAAGGTTTATAAAGTTATGAGCATGGAGGATGTTAGGAGATGCCTCACCCCCTTGACCATCAAATTGAACAAAAAACACCACAGTTAAATAAAGGTGCTTATATTGTTTGATTCTTTACATCTTTAGCGAGTATGTAACTTTTGCTAAATGCAGAATAATACATACTGTAACATAGTGTAACGATTGCACTTGTCATGCAAACCTCTGAGTGTATTCAATTAAGCAAAGGTCCCGACTTTTTACACACCAAAGGTCTATGTCATGATACTATGTGTTGGTTTGTTTATTGCATTTTTGTGCTCAGCGAAAAATGTTGACAACAAATGTCATCCAGTCATCTGTCCAGTCAGCTACAAAACAGCTTTTTAGTAAAAAATTGTATTGGAAGGCTACATTACCATTGTGTGCTTTTAGAGTGATGGTCGTTTCTATCTGTGCCTTTTCTGTCTTGGTTCCCTAAAAGGGGAAAATTACATAGGCAAGTTTTTAAATGAAAATAGTTTTGTAAACCTGACCTAGCTAGCAAAGATGGATCATCTTTCCCAGCTGTAACTGACCACTGACCTGAACTTTTTGCAAATATTCTGGGATCGGGGTGGGATGGCGCAATGGTTAAGACGCCTGCCTTTGATGTGAGAGACCTGGGTTCAATCCCCACTGTGTCTCTGAGCAAGACACTTAACCCCTACTTGCTCCAGTGGTGTGTGACATCTGACATTTATAGCAATTGTAAGTCGCTTTGATAAAAGCGTCAGCTAAATGAATAAATGTAATGTAAATGTAATCAAATTAAAAATAGAAAACAATATGAAGCCTAACTGTAACTACATTTTCTCTGCCTTCATCTGCATGATTAAATCAAAACAATGATTGAAAATTTGCAAGTATGAGAGAAAGAAATTATAATTATTGTTTCATGTCAAACACGGTGAGATAAGATTAACTGAAACGCGGATGTGAAGAACAAATGTTCATCAAAACAGGATATATCTCAAACTGTTTCAAAGTAAATATAAAGTTTCCTCTTTCATATTAACATATTTTGTGATTCATGTTTCCTGGCAGATTTTCTGACTGCGGACTCTCAGAGACTCACTGTGAAGTTGTGGCCTCAGCTCTGAAGTCCGACCCCTCCCATCTGAGAGAGCTGGACCTGAGTAAGAACAAGCTGCAGGATTCAGGAGTGAAGCTGTTGTCTGAGCTTGTGAAGAGTCCACACTGCAGACTGGAGACTCTGAGGTCAGTTTACTTTCTGTAATGAATGAATGACCTCAGTAACAACAGTGACCTGGAGGATTCAGGAGTGAAGCTGCCATCTACTGGAATAGTGTCCAAACTGTAGACTGGAGACTCTGAGGTCAGTTCACTGACTGTACAAGTAGAAAAACTAAATGTTTGACACCACAGTTTTTCAGACTACTTTGATAGCGGCAAAAAAAATATTTATAGCAGCTGATGTTGAAACAGATCTTAGACTCAAAGTTACTCAAATAAACCCTTCCTCAATCGCTGGGAGGCACACACTCCTGCACATGCTTAAATGTGAATATGTAATATGATCTCTTCGCAATCAATTTGTAAAAGGTAAAAATGCAAGCAGCAAGTAAGGATTGAACACACAACCCTCCAAAAGGCAGTCTTGTGTGCTACCAACTGAGCTAATCACACACAGTAAATAGTTGAATATAAATGGTCATTTGACTATGTTCTGGCCTGCCATCTAATGACATGAAAAACATTTGGCCAGATGCCAGACTTACTTGCTGACCCCTGCTGTAAAGTGTGTAAGGGATATAAATGAGGTTGTTGAAGATATGCTGACAGCAGATAAAAACCAGTAGTTTCTGTGTAAACAGAGAAAGAGACAGGTCAGATAAAGAAAAGCTCAGTACAGGTGAATTTAGGAAATGTGATGATCTTCATGATATCAGAAGCTGCTGTGGCTGGTACAGAGACAACCCACATAGCTGCTGTGGTGTGGTGTGTATTAAACCACTGACAGTAATAAACAGCAGTCTAACACAGGCCAACAGGTCACTTAAATAATAAGTTGGAAAAGAAAAAAGTAATTATTACAAATTGATGGCACACTGCAAACCCCGAATAACTTGAGAACAATCAAAATATTTGTGGAAACCTATTACATCAATAATATTTTTGAGTAAACATTAACTTAAATATAATAATTACATTTTCGAAAACCTTTCATTTCTGCATACTAAATTACATCATTTAGTAAGGATTCATTGATGCTCATTAAAAATAAAATTCACTTACACAATAAATGTAACTGTGCACAAATTATACTTTGGGGGAAATCTACTTGAAAAAATGTATTGTGCTAGAATCAAACACTAATGGAAACTCATTTAACCAATTTTCTTGTCAACTTTTGTTTCTTGTCAAATTTACAAAATGCCCATTTTCATTCCATTATTACAATTCAAGTTCTCTTTATCACCAATCATTATCAAAATCTCAATCAGTTGCAACCAAAAAAAATATCAAAAATTTCTCCTGTTATTTCTACATTTCACAGAAACAAAATATGTCACAGTGAAAATTTTATCCATCAAATTTCTCTTTCTGGTAAGGCACATCTTCCTTAAAGCTGAAACGACTAAGTCACTGACTACTTGATCAGGTAATGCAGTCCCATAAAATAGAGCACTTCACACAAATTCCTCACCTTCAGGTCTGAATAGGCCTCTCCCTGGCTCAGCTTCCTCTGTGCTGGACCCTGACTCTGCAGTGCAGCTACATATGAATGGTAATAACATCAGTAATAAATATAACTAACAATAATACATTTTCTAACTCTATCTATGGATTTATATGCACATTTCCAAACATACATTGGATAGCTGGAGTGACATTTTCTGCTTCAATTTAGGTGGGATTGCTCAGCTGATTCCTCTTAGCATTCATTGGCAAATTTCACATAAGGCGCCTCTTTAAGCTGCCACAGCCTACCTGTCTGCCCTTGCTACTTCCTCTGCAAAATCTCATTAAGCAACCAAAATGAGAATGACTGGACTATCTGCGTACACGCTTCATCTTACCCCTGCTTGTAGTCCTGTCCATGATGCAGATCCGGCAGTGCAGAGGCTCCTGGAAGATTTCAAAACAATATAGAGCTCCAGTTGGGACTTCTCACAAAAAGACTTTTGAGTTCAAGGAAAACCTCCATATCACCCTCCAGTGGAGATCACTTGACATTCAGTCCAGTTCCTCCGGGGAGGGGTTCCATTCGTTCCTCTGCTGCCACAATATTTCCCTGACCTGGGAAAGCATCCCAAACGACCATGGTTGTGTTTCCACTGGAAACACGACCATGGTCGTGTAATACTATGTGTAATACCTCCTGGTATTACACATAATTCATGTGCTACTGCAGCTGGAGGCTCTCTACGGCACTATGCAGATATATATTTAAAGACAGTGTGTACGGAAAGTATTCAGACCCCTTTAAATTTTTCACTCTTTGTTTCATTGCAGCTATTTTTTGTATAAATAATGTATAAAAATGTTTACATTTTTGCCAGTTTATTAAAAACGAAAAACTGAAATATCACATGGTCATAAGTATTCAGACCCTTTGCTCAGTATTGAGTAGAAGCACCCTTTTGAGCTAGTACAGCCAGTCTTCTTGGGAATGATGCAACAAGTTTTTCACACTTGGAAGTGGGGATCCTCTGCCATTCTTCCTTGCAGATCCTCTCCAGTTCCATCAGGTTGGATGGTGAACGTTGGTGGACAGCCATTTTCAGGTCTCTCCAGAGTTGTTCCGAAGCCACTCCTTTGTTATTTTAGCTGTGTGCTTAGGGTCATTGGCTTGTTGGAAGGTGAACCTTCGGCCCAGTCTGAGGTCTTGAGAATCTGGATGAGGTTTTATTTCAGGATATCTCTGTACTTGGCCGCATTCATCTTTCCTTCAATTGCAACCAGTCGTCCTGTCCCTGCAGCTGAAAAACACCCCCATAACATGATGCTGCCACCATGTTTCACTGTTGGGATTGTATTGGGAAGGTGAAGAGCAGTGCCTGGTTTTCTCCACACATACCGCTTAGAATTAAGGACAAAAATTTCAATGTTGGTCTCATCAGACCAGAGGATCTTATTTATCAAAGTCTGGGAGTCCTTAACGTGTTTTTTGGCAAACTCTATCCTTTCATAGGTCTTGCACTGAGAGGCTTCCGTCGGGCAACTCTGCCATAAAGCCTTGAGTGGTGGATTGCTGCAGTGATAGTTGACTTTGTGGAACTTTCTCTCGTCTCCCGACTGCATCTCTGGAGCTCAGCCATAGTGATCTTTGAGTTCTTCTTTACCTCTCTCACCAAGGCTTTTCTCCCACGATTGCTGTTGTTTGGCTGGACGGCCAGGTCTAGGAAGAGTTCTGGTCATCCCAAACTTCTTCCATTTAAGGATTATGGAGGCCACTGTGCTCTTAGGAACTTTGAGTGCTGCAGAAATTGTTTTGTAACCTTGGCCAGATCTGTGCCTTGCCACAATTCTGTCTTTGAGCTCCTTGGGCAGTTCCTTCGACCTCATGATTCTCCTTTGCTCTGACATGCACTGTGAGCTGTAAGGTCTTATATAGACAGGTGTGTGCCTTTCCTAATCAAGTCCAATCAGTTTAATTACACTCAGCAAGACTCCAATGAAGGAGTAGAACCATCTCAAGGAGGATCAGAAGAAATGTACAGCATGTGAGTTAAATATGAGTGTCACAGCAAAATGTGAAACAAAATATTTTTGTAAGCTAAAGTCTAAGCCATGGAGTCTAGTTTTTGTATCATAGGATTATCGCCAGTAACTTCAACAGTTACACTCAGTGAAATAAATTATCAAACAAATGAAATGCCAGCACACAAACACAGCATCCTCAGTATTTTTTTTCTTGCTGGGATCCAGAAGAGGTATTTGTTGAGATATGGACTCTTGGACTCGAGATTTGAACTCATTCATTGGTGGCTGAACTGTAGGCTTTGAATTGAGCACTGACTGAATAACACACTGCAGTGAGCTATTTATTTATTATATTATATTACTGATTGCCATGACTTGACTCTCAAATGACCTTTCTGTTATATTATAATGTGATCCACTGCTCATCAGTCTCTGTCCTTTTCTAATGTGCTTCCTTCCTGTCATGGCTGACATACAGCGTACAGTAATTTAATTTGATTGTGCATCTTCAATTGAAATACCTGGTGGTTAAGTAACATGTAGAGAACATGCAGGGGCAGTTTTGGTGATTTGGAGGCCCTGGGCAAAGAAGAACTTGGAGCCATTTTCCTCACTCGAGGTCAATGATGCCGCACAATTTTTGTGCTCTACACTGAGCTCATGCCTGGATAGCTTGTGTTCTCTATCCACCAAACCTGCTTGCCTGAACCAGCCCTACCCGTGGCTAACTGATACCATCCATGGGCTCTGTACTGATCTCAAATAATGACAGAATTAGCAGTGCCACAGACTCAAGGAAATTTTCCTCTTTTAAAGCTCTACTAAATCTTCCTCCACCTCCACCACCAACAGACCTGTCTGCTGATACCTTTGCTGCCTTCTTCACAGCCAAAGTGGCAGCTGTAACTAGCCAATTCTCTGGTCAGCTCCCACTGTGTGAGCATAGCAGGGCGCAAAAGGCTCGATACCAAGGCTAATATGTAGCAGTCCTACTACATCTTATCCTCTGTCCTCCCTGGTCAACAGCACTTCACTCACCTCATTTACTCCTCTCATGGAGAGTGAAGTATCAGAACTCCTATAGACGCTCCACTACATGTCCACTGGACCCGATTTCTGTGAATCTCCGCCAAGCTATATCTCCTACCGTGGTCCCGGCAATCACTCGTGATAAATACTTCTCTGGCTTTGGGAACCTTCCCAACCACTTTCAAAAGGGCTCAGGTTAAGCCCTCAATTGACTAACTCAAGTTGAGAACTATCATCCAGTTTCACTTCTACCATTTTTATTCAAAGCTATCGAATGGCCAGTCTTCAAACAGGTCTCAGAATTCCTCTCACGGAATGACCTCCTGGATCGATATCAGTCTGGAGTGGCCACTCTACTGAAATGCCTCTTCTGTCTGTAACAGATGCCCTAAGATCAGCTAAAGCTGCAGCCCAATCCTCAGCTATTATCCTGCTTGAGCTATCAGCTGCGTTTGACATAGTCAATCACAGGATCTTGCTATCCGCACTCTCAGCAGTGGGCATCTCTGGCAAAGACTCCTCAACCATCACTCCAACCAGGGTGGTGAGAAACTTGGGTGTAATGATTGATGATCATCTGTCCTTTTCAGACCATGTTGCTGCTGTCTCTTGGTTGTGCCGCTTTATACAACATAAGAAAAATCAGGCCCAACCTCACTCAGTATGCCACCTAGCTTCTGGTACAGAAAATTATTGCAACGCCCTTCTAGCAGGTCTTCTAGCTTGTGCAGTGAAACCCCTACAAATAGTTCAGAATGCAGCAGCACATCTGGTTTTTGATCAGCCCAAAAGGACTCATGTCAGTCCATTACTTTGTGACCCCTACTGGCTCCCAAATCAAATTCAAGTCACTAATACTAGCATACAGAGCTACTTTTAGATCTGCACACATCTATCTAAACTCCATAATCCAAGTTTACGTTCCATCTGGGCCACTGCGCTCCTCCACGTACGACACCTGGCTCAGCCATCCCTTCACACAAAGCGATCTCCGTCCCGGCTACTACTAATATGTATTGTCAGTTGTAGATCTCGTGCTGTATTTGATGCATTGTTGATGCTTCTATGTTGTTCCTCAAATGTAAGTTGCTTTTGGATAAAAGTGTCTGCCAAATGAGTAAATGTTATGTGTCTGCTTCTTGATTCTAGCTGCTAGTTGTACTTTGTACTTTGTTTGCATGCACAAAGGACTCATGTCTTTTAGTGCATGTTCGAGACACATAGTTGATGGATTATGCTGCAAATGTTGGAACAAGCGAATGCAAGTATTTAACAAAAAAGTCAAGTCATTTTCAAGTCATCTGTCTTAAGTCAAGTCTTTACTTCTATTTTAGTCAACCAAGTTTCAAGTCTTCAAATTTGTGACTCGAGTCTGATTCAAGTCAAGTCATGTGACTCGAGTCCCCTAATGTTGAGCTCCACATTTAAACCTAAACAGATCTGATGATAAATTTTTATCTCCATTTATTCTTTATTCAGATTGCGTTCCTGCAGTTTGTCAGAGATCAGCTGTGCTTATCTGGCCTTAACTCTGAAGTCCAACCCCTCCCATCTGAGAGAGCTGGACCTGAGTTTCAACTACCTGCAGGATTCGGGAGTGAAGCTGCTGTGTGGTTTTCTGGAGAGTCCACACTGTAGACTGGAGACTCTAAGGTAAGATACCATGCTTTCCTTCTGTCTTCAGATTAATATTATGTGAAAGTTGTGGTGACACTTAAGTGCAGACATAAGACTGATATACTGATCCCAGTGGTGGGAAAAGTACCCAGTTTTCATTTTAAAGTAAAACGACAGATACCACATCAAAATGTTATTCAAGTAAAGTAAAAAAGTACCAAAGTATGAAAATCTTTTAAATTAGGCAATAAAACCACAAAAAATCACAAATGTTCAATAATGCTTAAGTAAATGTTTGATTTAATTAATTTAAATTACAAACGAAATAGCTCTTCATTTTTTAAAGATATTTATTTTGTTGAGGAAAAGGGACTGAAAAAAGATTTTACTTAATTTTACTCATGCATACTTGTTGAAAAAACCTTTTGTTTGAATGTTTTATGTCAGATTGGTGAAAGGATCCACTGTTTGGCGTGAAGTGTTCTGACCAGAAAGAATAGTTTAAATCCCCAATTAACCAACCTGTTGGAGCAAAAATCAATCTTTAATCTTGAAAATATTGATGTGATATTTATCATGATAATTATCAATATCAAATGATATGAATTTTTTTTTTGATTACATTTTTGCATTTTTGGCCATTTCGCTCAGCCTATCTCACAGCACAAAACCAGTCTGCTATGAGGCTCTCCTCCTACTCCTAGAACCAGACTGATGTTTAGACTGGGGGCCAATCTGCTGGGTCATTTAGTGGAGCAGCAACTGTTACATTAGGGTCTGAGCTGCTTGTATCTGATGCTGGCTGTACATTTCTGGCTGTGCGTGGACTGGCTGAGTCTGGATGTGTTTCACTCAGGTCTGTGTGACCTGCTAAAAAAGTCTAGGTCTGTGCTAGTAGCCCGCTGGCTGAGGTTGGATGTGGATCAACTATGGTTGTACTCACTGAATGGCTGTAGTCTGTACTTGTACTTGCTGATGATCCAACATCTAATGACAAACATCAGCAAAGCCACTGTAAATTATAAATAACAAACCTTGCCAGATACTAATGCTATCAACTGCATCAGGTCCATTCAAACTGGCTCCCCGAGTTTCCTTTAATCCATTTTCAGGTAAAAGGTAAAATACTATTTATACTATGAATTGACTGAATACACGATGCTTATTACTAACTAAGAGATGTGCAATCGCACAGAGCTTTTCTAAGCTGCAGTTTACACTATGGCCCATCGGCATTAATCAAACATAAAAAATAGCTGTATCTCACTCTTAACATTCTTCAGTCAAAGTCTGGCAAACAACCAACACACAGACAGACAAGGGATGCACAACATCGGCATATTAACGTAACATTACTGTTATCTGCTGACAGATTTTGAGGAGAGAACCTGAATTTACCTGACTGCTGTTCCTGCAGTTCACTCTCATTAAGTTTTTTTTCTTCTCATGCCCAGAAGGATAGTCCTTCATCCTTTCATCAAAGTTCTAAACATTAACACTGGCTTTCACCTTTGACAGGAAAGTGAGGTGGGGCCATCCAGCTCAGCGCAAGAGTGACTTGATTACTATCCAGACGTATGCCGTTGTCGCATCAGCTGTGCGAAGTTGATATACCGAGTTGACATTATAAGTTATACATTTGCATGCAGCACCTTCACCCAGGTGCTGCATGCTTTTTCCCCGTTTTCTTTGGTGAGTAGCGAGGTCTCGTGCAGAATGCAACAGAGTAAAAACTTATTTGGCTTCGCTATAGCGAAGTGAAAAGTTGCAACAACTAGAAATAATGTTTTCACTAAAGGGATTCAAGAGCGGACACAGGGAAGATGTCAACACTTTAGGCAGGTTTATTTTCTATGTGCACAGAGAAAACCAGGGGCTTGGGTATGGGGCGGATCATAAAGACTGACAGTGGAGCAAAGAGACTGACAAAAGTCTCTCCATATCTTGGTGATGAACTAAGGCTTTCTGTCCGAGACAGTCTCCAAGGGAATTCAATGGAGGCTGACAACTTGTTAGACATGGTCAGCTGTTACACAGGCTGTGGTCAACTTCGGGAGAGCAACAAAATGGACCCATTTGGAAGTATTGTGTCATTACCTAGGGATGGAGGAAATTAAGTGACAGTCCAAAGCTAAATGCGACCAAGGTCGACCAGGCACAGGCAAAGGGGCTCAACAAAGGGAGGGCGGGTAGGGTGGTGGGGGGGGCGATGTGAGAACAGATAGTGTGGGCAGACACAAACTCCTGTGTGCCAGTCTCCATAGTGGGCCACCAGAAGCTCCTTTTAAGCAGGGACAAGGTCCTCCAGTACACAGGTTGGCATGCCAAACGTGAGCTGTGGACCCACTGCAGGACCTGAGAATGGACAGAATCTGGAACAAACAAATGGTTAGTAGGACCGTTACTAGGATCTGGGTGAGTCCTTTGAGCCTCTTATACGACAGACTCGATCTCCCAGGAAATGGCCGCCACTACACAACTGGGAGGTAGGATGGTGTCCGAGCTGGGGGCATCCGAAGGTGATGCTTAAAGCGACCAAAAAACAAGGCCCAGCATGCCTGCCGAGAGTTGAGACTCTCTGGCGTTCTGAATGTATGAAGGGTTGTTCTGTGAAGCCAATGCCGCCACTCTTCTAGTGCTAACTTCACTGTCAAGAGTTCCCTATTCCCCACATAATAATTCCTCTCCGCAGGGTTAAGTTGGCAGGGGTGCATCTTTTGATCGGGGCCTGAACGCTGAGATAACACAGCCCCCACCCCACTGTCTGATGTGTCAACCTCATAGTTCGTGAACCCCAAAAAATGCAGTAGTTTTTACCTGCAACTGCCCCCTTCCAATGATGTAGCCCAAACAGCTTACAGGAACTGAAGTGAAATTCACACTCAGCCTTTACGTAAAGCCTGTTCTTCATCAGCTGCTGACAAACTTGGCGGACGTAAAAAAAAACATGCTCTACAGGATCACTGGAAAAACTTAAAATGTCATCCAAATAAACAAAAACTAATCAGTTCAGGAAGTGATGAAGTGGTAAGCATTTCGGAGATCCAGCTTGGAAAAAAACGTGACCTGCTGCTGGGGTTCAAAAGATGAATTGATTAGTGGCAGAGGATACTTGTTTTTAACAGTGATGTTGTTGAGGGAGTCAATACAGGGGCGGAGAAACATATCTATCTCACTCACAAAAAAGAAGCATGCACCAACAGGAGATGAGGAAGGGCGGATCAGACCTGCTTTCAGGGAGTCCAGGATGTAAATCTCCATGGCCTCTCTTCCGGGGCGAGAGAGATTGTAGAGTCTCTTTTCAAATCATGATATTCTGAGGGAACATTGGTTAAATTGAGAGGTTCAGAGTTGAGTGGGGAAGCCGCGCACTCTGCTAGTAAGTGACAATAAGGTCCCGCCCAAGATTCTGCGGCCAGTCCAATTGATATGGGGGTTATAAAGTTTTAGCCAGTGAAACCCTAAAATGATAGGGTCTGGGGGGGCAGAGATTAACTTAAATGAAATGTTGTCATTGTGATTGCCAGATAGGATTAACTTCACAGGCTCAGTGGTCTGGGTGGCATGGGCTAGGATATGGCCATCTAAGGCCCAGACAGTACAGAGCTCAGGAAGTGGCTCTAGAGGAAATTCAGACATCATGGCTAAATCCTGGTCGATAAAATTACATTCTGCGCCAGAATCAATAAGAGACTGGAGCAGCAGAGAAAACTGAGAAGTACACAAGGTAGTGAGTGGGTGCTGTGGCTGGGAAACAGAGTTACACAAAGTAATCCACCACTGTACAAGCTCCTTGCTGGAATTCCGACAAACGTCAAGATGTGTCACCACTGTGGTCGGGGTGGTCAAAAACCTTTGAGGCATGGCCTCAAACTGAATCAATGACAGGGTTGTAATGGGAATATTTACATTTACTTCTTTGTCCCGTTGAGTGAACACCATGGCACATTGACTATGGCAGAGCAATGCTCAGCTCAACATTTAAAACCTTAATATAACAAGAAAAATCTCCACTGGATTCACTCTAAACTTCTTAAGTTCCTGATTATATTCCACAACGTGTTTTTAAATAAATAATAATAAATATCCAAAAATACAATGAATAAATAAATAATCTCTATTTCAACCATCAGACAATAACAAATATATTCAGTATTTGCTTTTTTCCAACATTGTTAGGAAGCTGTATGATGCTTGTACTGACTTAATAGTTTTATGACTCCACAATTCCTAAAGGAATATTGTAGATGTCTTTTGTTCACATTTCCCCAAAGTTCATCCTGACATAAACTTTGTCGAATCTTAAATCAGTTTCTTTGGGGTTGTTTTGTGTTTGGCTGCACAACATGAGTTTGTATAGATGGAGCCACTGGTGGAGCTGCAGAGTTTGAGGTTAAGTCACTACTTCTTTATTGAAGTAGCAGCATGTTGTCATTAATATTAATGACAGCTATTTTTACCTTTTTGTATTTTACAGTTTGAACCTGCATCATGTTGGGTTCAAGTGTTTGGCGTTTCAATTTTCTAAACTTCTACATTTTGAAACTTCTTCCACGCTGAACCGATTATTAAACACTGAATGATTTCAAGCAGGAACATTGTCTTCTAACGTTACATCATATTCTTTATTCAGATTGAGTTACAGTGGTTTGTCAGACATCAGCTGTGCTTCTCTGGCCTCAACTCTGAAGTCCAACCCCTCCCATCTGAGAAAGCTGGAGCTGAACTACAACAACCTGCAGGATTCAGGAGTAAAGCAGATGTGTGATTTTCTGGAGAGTCCATACTGCAGACTGGAGACTCTCAGGTCAGTTAACTGACTATTTTAGATCTGATATGTTTAATTAACAATTGAACCTAATTTCTGTTCAAAGCAGATCAAAGCATGTTACCAAATGCAGCTTTGCATTTGTAAATACAGGATCAATATAGTTTTTCTCCTCTAGTTCCAGACTGGCCTGAGATCAGCAGCATGTTATTGATCTGTGTTGACATGAATAGGTGTATGAATGTTGTGCTGACATTTGGATGATGTCTGTAGAAGGCTGACATTATGATGATCCACAATAACACAATGACAAAGTCCCTCTACTCATTTTAGGGAAAGGCTCATTGATTAGGACATAGTAATGTTGAGCTCCACATTTAAAACCTGAACACATCTGATTGGATTAAAAATAGATTTTTATCTCCACCATTTATTCTTTTTTCAGATTGTGGCACTGCAGTTTGTCAGAGATCAGCTGTGCTTCTCTGGCCTCAGCTCTGAAGTCCAACCCCTCCCATCTGAGAGAGCTGGAACTGAGTGACAACTACAAGCTGCAAGATTCAGGAGTGAAGCTGCTGTGTGGTTTTCTGGAGGATCCACACTGTAGACTGGAGACTCTGAGGTCAGACACCATTTTTTCCTTCTATGCTGAGCGTAATATGATGTGAAAGTTGTGGTGACACTAAACTGCTGACATACTGGCTGCTATTATACTGATCCACACTGAGTATCTTAAAGCCTAAAGTCCATTTTCTTCTTCAGTGGTTTAGTCCATTGATTGTGGTACATAAATAATCTACAACTATCAGACAATAACAAATATATTCAGTATTTGTTTTTCCAACAGTGTTATGAAGCTATATGATGCTTATACTGACTGAATAGTTTAAAGTGAAGAAGCTTTGATTTGATGACTCCACTATTCCTAAAATAAATATTGTAGATGTCTTTTGTTCACATTTCCCCAAAGTTCATCCTGACATATTCAGCATCTTTGGAAACTTTGGGATCTTGAGTGGAATCTTAAATCAGTTTCTGTGGGTTTTTCTTTGTGTTTGGATGCACAACATGAGTTTGTATACTGTAGATAGAGCCAGTGGTCGATCTGCAGAGTTTGAGGTGAAGTCACTACGTCTTTATTGAAATAGCAGCACGTTGTCATTAATATTAATGAGAGCTCTTTTTACCTTTTGTACTTTACAGTTTGAACCTGCATCCTGATGGGTTCAGGTGCTTGGAGGTTCCAATTTCTAAACTTCTACATTCTAAACCTCCTTCAGATCTGGACAGATTATTAAACACTGAATGATTTCAAGCAGGAAAATTGTCTTCTAACATTAAATCATTTATTCTTTATTCAGATTGAGGTGCTGCAGTTTGTCAGAGATCAGCTGTGCTTCTCTGGCCTCAGCTCTGAAGTCCAATCCCTCCCATCTGAGAGAGCTGGACCTGAGTGACAACAAGCTGCAGGATTCAGTAGTGAAGCTTTTGTGTGATTTTCTGGAGAGTCCACACTGTAGACTGGAGACTCTGAGGTCAGTTCACAGACTCTTTGTTACTATTGTAGATCTGATATGTTTAATTAACAATTGAACCTAATTTCGGTTACATTATTTTCGGTACATAACTTCCATCCATAAAGTTGTAAATGTCCTTTTGTTCATATTGTCATTTTGTCTTGCTTTCTTTCTTCCTAAACGTATTCGAAAACTTACCAAACTTAGCACATAATTCAGACACGGCAAAATATTTCCCCCCGGACAAAGTGTATGAAATTTCTGTGGTGCGTGTATCATGTCCAAACAGAATATCGGACGTCATCTGACGGCATCTGTCCCGACTCCGTCTGGCTTCATCTTATGAAGATCCACAGGCTGTTGGCTCATGCTAAATAACACGTTCTCCTTCATTTGTCCAAATGTCCCTTCTCTTTTTACTTTTAAAAACCCAGAAGACTACTCAAAGATTGTTTATTATTAATTATTATTATTATTTCCTTTTCTTCTTCGTATGCATTTAATGTAGTGATGGTCATCTACACTGCCGGAATAATACAAGCAGAAGAAGAACACTGTGATGATGAAACGCGCTCTGTAGCTGTTTATTAGCTACAGTAGAAACATGGCGACACTCTTCACAGAAGAGGTACCCAGAGTTATGTAGAGATAATAGGTAATAAAAACACATCATTTAGTGAGGTCTTGATACACCACTGAAAACATAGTTATGGATCTTATATTGCATTTCTGTCGATAGAAATATTACACACCGGACCTTTAACCCTCTAATAGCCCTTTAAACTTGTGAGGTCCCGCATTTTGGTCCCCACGAAGCTACCGGAAAACTGAAAGTATATTGGGCTCTACTGCTGGGCGATGTCTACAGTGAAACAGCTGGACTGTGACAAAAACATCTTGAAAAAGTGCTATACATTTTTATGTAGCACATCATCCTAGAGCGGATAGAAGGCAAATATGGCCTTGATGCCACCCAGAGGATGCTCAAAGCAACACCGCTTGTACCAAGGGGATCATATGAAGCCACCTAAGCACCACAATGCCGACTCAACATTGTGATGTCTGTCATTCATTGGCGATTAACTGTCTTTTAGCCCAAATCTACTGGGCTCCCAGTTTTTGGACCCCACAAACATAGTAAAACAAGCCCATACACGCACGGTCGAACATACACACCACAAACATTTAACTCTATGAGAAAATGAGGCTACTTCTCAGCTGATTTATTCCCTCATTAAACACTTTCCTAATGAATTTATGGTCTCAATTGCTAGTTTCAAGTCTTCTTCAACACAGCATGATGTTCTTTTAGTAAATTATGGTCCCATTTAGAGGAAAATTGACGAGAAAAGGCAAACCTTGTACGATATACAGTCCCCTCCAAAAGTATGGGAACGGTAAGGCAAATTCCTTTGTTTTTGTTGTATACTGAAGATATTTGGGTTTATTCTCAAAAGATGAGTATGAGACAACAGTTCAGAATTTCAGCTTTCATATCCTGGTATTCACATCTAGATGAGTTAAACGAATCAGGACATACCACCCTTTGTTTGAACCCACCCTAGCCATTTTCCAAGTGAGCAAAAGTATTGGAACATATGATTGACAGATGTTTCTTGTTGTCCAGGTGTTGCCTTTTAGGTTGATTGTCCAAACATTAAACAGCTCTGCATGATTAGTCTAAGTTTTCATCCTTAGTTCAAACCTATAAAGACTGAATTTAAAAAGAGGATAAACCAACATGAATACCAGAGAGCTGTCAATGGGAGAAAAGCAAGCCATTGTCAAGCTGAAAAAGAAGGAAATCGAGCAGAGCCATTGGACAAACATTGGACAAACATTGGAACGAACAATTTGGAACGTCCTGAAAAAGAAAGAAAATACTGGTGTACTGAGCAACAGATGTCCAACAGGTCGGCCAAGGAAAACAACAGTAGCTGATGGCAGAAATATGGTGGGAGCTGTGAAGAAAAGCCCCAAAGTCTGGGAAAAGAAAGGAAGTGCTTATGATCCAAAGCGTACAAGCTCATATGTGAAGCATGGTGGAGGTAATGTCATGGCTTGGGCATGCATGGCTGCTTCTGGAAAAGGCTCATTAATATTGAACAATGATGTAACTGATGATGGCAGCAGCAGAATTAATTCAGTTGTGTACAGAAACATTTTGTTTGCTAATTTATGGAGAAATGCATTGAAACTAATCTGGAGGAAGTTTATCATGCAGCCAGATAATGAGCCAAAGCACACTGCCAAAAAAGCAAAGGACTTCAGGAGAAAAAGTGGAAGGTTTTAGACTGGCCAAGTCAATCACCTGACCTTAACCCAATAGAGCTGCATTTCACCTCCTTAAGAGGAGACTGAATGGAGAGACACCCCGAAACAAACAAGAACTGAAAGAAACTGCAGTAAAAGCCTGGAATATCATCACAAATAAAGAATGTAACAGTTTGGTGAACAGTTACGATGGGTCTCAGGCAGTGGTGTAGTCTACGTGATATGCAGGTATACGCCGTATACCCACTAGGAATAGTCAAAGATTTCCGTATACCCACTTAAAATAGCGAGATGATACGTAACAACATCGTTTTGTTGCAGGACTTTCACACGTTCATTCATAAATTTACCCCGTTTGTGTTGTGAAGCTCTGAACTGACGTTTGCGGCTTCCGTGGCCTGTGAGCTACCAAACAACCACACAGCTGTGTGGCGGTCACTCGGCACAAGTTTGAAATTAACTAATGTGAAACACTGAAGGAGATGTGAAACGCGAGCAAACGCAAACTACACTCTTTCAGTGTTTTCGTAAGCCTGCAGAAGCTGCTGCCGCTCTGTGTGACACCATGACAGGAACGTTGAAGTTACTGAAACAGAGAAAACGAGCCAGATGAGGCTGATGTTACCGTTACCTGGTGAGTGAAAATAGCATATAGGCCTATGTAATCATTAACGCTATCAGTAACGGAACTGTAACAGCATTATTGGTCTTTTGGTCATTATTGAATCTAGAACTACTTAACGTTAATGGATCAGTGAATGCGGGTTACTGTGTGTGTGTGTGTGTGTGTGCTCATGCATTTAAGCGGATAAAGTATATAACCTAAGTTTGACAATGGTTTTTGGAAGATAAGTGAGCTTGTGAGGATGTGGACCCCTTTTGGTGTCCTCAGTCCTATTATTCTGTATTGAATGAGTTTTGGTGATAGAACTGCACACAGGCCTGTTCATTGTTATTACTGCTACTGAAAAGCCTCAGCATTCCATTATTGTTAATAACAGTTGCAACTTGTGAAATGTGCATTGAAAATTGCCAGATGATAAAACCAGATTTACAGTGGGTACGGAAAGTATTCAGACCCCTTTAAATTTTTCACTCTTTGTTTCATTGCAGCCATTTTCCAAAAATCAAAAAAGTTCATTTTTTTTCTCAGTAATGTACACTCAGCACCCCATCTTGACAGAAAAAAAAACAGAAATGTAGAAATTTTTGCAAATTTATTAAAAAGAAAACTGAAATATCACATGGTCATAAGTATTCAGACCTTTTGCTCAGTATTTAGTAGAAGCACCCTTTTGATCTAATACAGCCATGAGTCGTTTTGGGAAAGATGCAACAAGTTTTTCACATCTGGATTTGGGTATCCTCTGCCATTCCTCCTTGCAGATCCTTTCCAGTTCTGTCAGGTTGGATGGTAAACGTTGGTGGACAGCCATTTTCAGGTCTCTCCAGAGTTGCTTAATTGGGTTTAAGTCAGGGCTCTGGCTGGGCCATTCAAGAACAGCCACGGAGTTGTTGTGAAGCCACTCCTTCGTTATTTTTGTGGTGTGCTTAGGTTCATTGTCTTGTTGGAAGGTAAACCTTCGGCCCAGTCTGAGGTCCAGAGCACTCTGGAAAAGGTTTTCGTCCAGGATATCCCTGCACTTGGCCACATTCATCTTTCCCTCGATTGCAACCAGTCGTCCTGTCCCTGCAGCTGAAAAACACCCCCACAGCATGATGCTGCCACCACCATGCTTCACTGTTGAGACTGTATTGGACAGGTGATGAGCAGTGCCTGGTTTTCTCCACACAAACCGCTTAGAATTAAGGCCAAAAAGTTCTATCTTGGTCTCATCAGACCAGAGGATCTTATTTATCACCATCTTGGAGTCCTTCAGGTGTTTTTTAGCAAACTCCATGCGGGCTTTCATGTGTCGGGCCACTCTGCCATAAAGCCCCGACTGGTGGATTGCTGCAGTGATGGTTGACTTACTACAACTTTCTCCCATCTCCCGACTGCATCTCTGGAGCTCAGCCACAGTGATCTTTGGGTTCTTCTTTACCTCTCTCACCAAGGCTCTTCTCCCCGACAGCTCAGTTTGGCCGGACTGACCAGCTCTAGGAAGGGTTCTGGTCGTCCCAAACGTCTTCCATTTAAGGATTATGGAGGCCACTGTGCTCTTAGGAACCTTAAGTGCAGCAGAATTTTTTTTGTAACCTTGGCCAGATCTGTGCCTTGCCACAATTCTGTCTCTGAGCTCTTCAGGCAGTTCCTTTGACCTCATGATTCTCATTTGCTCTGACATGCACTGTGAGCTGTAAGGTCTTATATAGACAGGTGTGTGGCTTTCCTAATCAAGTCCAATCAGTATAATCAAACACAGCTGGACTCAAATGAAGGTGTAGAACCATCTCAAGGATGATCAGAAGAAATAGACAGCACCTGAGTTAAATATGAGTGTCACAGCAAAGGGTCTGAATACTTATGACCATGTGATATTTCAGTTTTTCTTTTTTAATAAATTTGCAAAGATTTCTACATTTCTGTTTTTTCTGTCAAGATGGGGTGCTGAGTGTACATTACTGAGAAAAAAAATGAACATTTTTGATTTTTGGAAAATGGCTGCAATGAAACAAAGAGTGAAAAATTTAAAGGGGTCTGAATACTTTCCGTACCCACTGTATATAACATCTAAGGCTAAATGTAGCTGAGTTAGATGGTGATTAATACTAAACATGAGACATTTCACAACGTTGGTGCAGAAAATGTCTCCAGAATGCAGGAAATGAAATGTTTAATGCTCAAAATCTTCTGGGGAATTACCCCCAGACCCCCCAATCATGTACTCATCGATGAATATTTTTAAAAATACTATTAAAATATCTTCTAGTCTTGATCTCGTGACCTCAATATCCTGGATTCTCACATCTCAAGTGTTTTGTCACAACTCTAATCTGAGCCCTAAAATGTCCCCACCACATTTGGACACAAAGTGATGCCCTTTCCTACTTGTAACTCTCATTGGCGGTTAAAGTCTTTGCGTTGTTGATAACACACAGCCTAAGCAGTCCTTCAGAATGCTCTCTATTACATGTACATGAAGACTATTAGTGAGGGTAGTGGCGCTTATGGGATGTCACGCTGGAACGGGGTTGGGGGGATCACTTTATACTCACTAGAAAAAAATAGACTACACCACTGGTCTCAGGCTTGAGATTGTTATTGCAAGCAAGGGTTGTGCCACCAAATATTAAATGTTATTTACTTTAAGATTATTTGTTCCAATACTTTTGCTCACTTGAAAAATGGGTGGGTTCAAACAAAAAGTGGTATGTCCTGAGTTGTTTAACACATCTAGATGTGAATACCAGGAAATAAAAGCTGAAATTCTGAACTCTTGTCTCATGTTCATCTTTTGATCTTAAACCCAAATGTCTTCAGTGAACAATAAAAACAAAAGAATTTGCCTTACCATTCCAATACTTTTGGAGGGGACTACATTTCCTCTCATTCACAATCGTCACTGTGAATCCAGATTGTTTGTGCTACATTCTTGGTAAAAGCAGTCACAACACAGGACAAAATCATAATCCTACTCAGCTCTGTAAAGAATTGGTCTGATTACTTATGAGAGAGGAGAAACCAAAAGAGTTTCAAAACCGAACAGCACAGTGAAAGTTGAAAATATTAAACTAGTCTTCCATTTGATTTAATTAAAGGCAGCTGTAAAAAGTCTTTAGTCTTAATTTAGACAAACGGAGAGTTTTATCAGACCTGCAGTTTTATGTGAGTTTGTTCGAAATAAATGGAGCATAGAAACTGACTTACTAAAGAGAACTAATAAACTACTAAACCTGTTTAGAGAAATTATCAAGGATTCATGTGATATGAATAAAAACATTTGTTGTTTGCAGAGTTCAGTCCAACAGATGGGGAGCAGAGTCTACAGTATCCAGCTGTCTGTCTATGAAGAGTGACTGGTGCAAAACCGGTCCTCCAAGCATCAGTAATGAACCTGGACCCTCAGACTCAAAGTAAGAGACTGTTTTTACTGTAAACTGACCTGATGGAAGATGATGCATTGAGGATGAAGACAAAATGTTGTGCTAACAGATTTATATTCCTGATGCAGAACTATTAGTGCAGATACTGTTTCAAACTAAGATGGATCTGATTTGATTTCTGGAGCAAAACACCTGAGAACCTCCATTTCAGAATTTACACTTCAAGAACATCTTCATATATTTTTGCCCTCACGTTGACGTCACTGTAAAGATTTAGAAGGATTCAGAATCTGAAAGAATCTGCTTCAAATGTGTCCTTCATTTTCTCCTCTTTGTCCTCTAAACACTGAGCTGTTTGGCTCTTCCTCAGATCAGCTGTTCTGATCCACCAGATGCATCTTAAATAACTTCAGATCATAATTGTGCAACATGTGGTGAAAAAGCATTTGTAGTTCAGCTTTGCTCACCTTGATGAACACTTTGCTTTGAATCATTAGTAAGTGGACCTTTGAGCTCAGATTCTCTCCACCATATATTGTTCCTAAAGGTGAAGAAGAAACATCCACGGGCAGCACTGATGGAAAAGTTAGCAGTGGATGGAAAAAGGGCAGAAAATGGTCACATGGAGATTTGGACCACTTCTATTTTTTAGAATATTTAAATTGTTTTCATGTGATAGTTGACAGTAGAGAGTGACAGGAAACAGAATGACATACAAACAAGGCTACGTATGGACTTGAACCTGTGACACCACTGTTACATGCTATGCATTTAGACTACTTTTAATCTCAGTTCAAAGCTACCTAACTCAAGCTAAGCTGCCCAGAGTGACTGCATAACAGTTGTAAAACTTTTTGAAATGGCTGATTCCCTCTCCCCCACTCTCACTTTTTGAAAGTATTTGAAAACTTGATTGCAACAAGAAATCTTAAACAAAGGATCCAACAAAGGTTGAGGTCAAGGGAAACTGGACTTCTTCAGTTTTGACTGACTGGTAGGAAAACTCTGCTATATAACCTCTGTGGGATCGTTAGCTAGTATCGTCGATACCGCTGGTTCCTTAAAGCTCCTGACTGTGGTCGTCGAGATCGTTAGGGCCATCCGGGGCCAAGTCTGAACGACCATTGTTGGCATCTTCACCTGAGGCCAAGGGGAAATACTTGTTGAGATTCCTGGGAAATGATGACCCCCTCCTCTGTTCAACGACGGCTTCTCATGTAGATGGCTTCCTTGACACCTCTTTCAAACCATCCATCCTCTCTGTAATGTGCACCTGTTGATCCTCAAACAAGTGTTCTTTGTCTTTTAGATGTAAGTAAACTGCTGAGTCTTGACCTGAGGAGTTAGCCCTTCTGTGTTGAGCCATGCGTTTGTGTAGTGGTTGTTTAGTCTCCCCAATATCCAGGTCTGTGCATTCCTCACTGCATTGGACTGCATACACTAGATTGTTTTTCTTGTGTTTGGGTGTGCGGCCTTTGGGGTGTCTTAGTGTGTTCTTAGGGTTAAAAAACATAGGGATGTGGGTGTTTGTTGAAAATCCTCCGGAGTTTCTCTGATACTCCAGACATGTATGGAATCACAATGTTGTTGCGTTTGACCTTCTTCTCCTCGGCCCCTGTAGGGATGTTCTTCCTAGATCTTGTAGCTTGTAGCTCACAAAGGTCCATTTAGGGTATCCACAGGCTCTACGTGCCCCCTTCAGTTGGTTCTGTTCCTTCTCTCTGGCTTTTGCACTGGTTGGTATGTGGTCCGCTCTGTGGTGCTGGGTTCTGATGACCCATAGCTTCAGTGTTCCAGTGGTCTGTATTGGTCTGTGTGGGGGGGTTTCCTGTACACCACCATTTGCAGGCTCCTGTCCTCTTCAATGTGTACAGCCGGTCCAAGAAAGCCAAACTGTTGTTGTGGACATCTTCTCATGTGAAGCTGATGTTACTGTCCACAGAGTTTATGTCTTCTGTGAAGGCCTGCACTTCTTGGGTTTTAATTTTGGCCCAAGTGTCATCCACATATCTGTACCAGTGGCTCGGTGCTGTTCCTCTGAAGGAGTTGAGGGCTTTTCCCTCCACTTCTTCCATGTAGATGTTAGCCACAATAGGTGACACTGGTGAGTCCATGGCGCAACCATGGTTTTGTCTGTAGAATTTTCCGTTGTACTGGAAATAGGTGGTGTTTAGACAGAGGTCAAGTAATTTACAGATCTGGTCAGGGCTGAGGCTAGTTCTGTTGTCCAGGGTGTTGTCTTGTATTAGCCGTTTCCTTACGGATTCTACTGCCTCCATGTTGGGGATGCACATGAACAAAGAGGTCACATCATAGGACACCATGGTTTCATCTGGGTCCAGTTTCAGTCCTCGGCCTTTGTTTACAAAGTCAATGGAGTTTTGGACGTGGTGAGGCATGTTACCAACCAAAGGGGCTAAGATGGTAGATATGTGTTTGCCAATATTGTAAGTGATTGAGTTAATGCTGCTGATAATAGGCCTAAGTGAGGCTCCTTCTTTGTGTATCTTGGGTAGTCCATATATGCAAGGAATGGCTTCTCCAGGATGTAAACGGTAATACTGTTCCCGGGTGATGCGGTTTTCTTTCTGAAGTTGATGAAGACATTCTGTGGACTTTTCTTGTACCCGCTGGTTGGCTCCGCTTCAGTGTCCCATATGTGTTTGTGTCCATGACTAGTGTGTTGACTTTGTCCTGGTAGTCCACTGTGTTGAGGACTACCGTGCATCTTCCTTTGTCAGCAGGTAGGATAGTGATGTTTTGGTCCTTGCTCAGTGACGTCACAGCCTTTCTTTTCTTGGATGGTGAGGTTGGAAGGGGGGTGCCTTTGCATTAGAAAGGACTGCCGATACCTTTAGTCTGAGCTGTTCAACTTCTGTTTCTGTTTATTTGTTTTTCCTAATGGCCGATTCTGCGGCTGTGATCAGGTCCACTGTAGGTAGCTGCTGTGGTGTGATGGCAAAGTTTAATCCTTGGGCCAAACGTCTTGCTCTGTTTGGGTGAGTCCCCTATCTGACAATTTTTTCAACCATCTGTTATCTAACGAAGGTTGAAGTCAAGGGCAACTGGACTTGGTTGAAAGATACTGGAAGACGTTTCGTCCCTCATCCAAGGAACTTCTTCAGTTCTGACTGACTGGAAGGGAAACTCAGCTATTTAACCTCAGTGGGGTCGTTTGCCAGGATCGTTGATACTGCTGGTTCGTTAGTGTTCCTGGTTGCTGTAACGACAGTCGTTACAGTCGTTAGGACTACCCGAGGCCAAGCCTGAACGACCATCGTTGGCATCTTCACCTGAAACCAATAGGTTACGTTTGTTGAGTTTCCTGGGAAGTGATGAAAGGACAGCATTGTAAGTTGGGGATAAGTGGTGGCGTAGACCCCCTCCTCTGTTCAATGATGGCTTCTCGACCCGTGTGTAGATGGCTTCCTTGACCCCCCTTTCAACCAAGTCCAGTTGCCCTTGACTTTAACCTTTGTTGGATAACTATGACCTGGATGACTGAAAATCTTCATAGACATCTGTTATCTGTTTCCTGTGTTGTTGGGTTGCTGTCCTTACTCCTCCAAGTCACTTCTGCTGTTTTGTTTGTGTTACTGGCTCTTGCTTGTAGGTTTTGGAATTTTCAGGTTAGTATTTATTAGTGGTGGGCCGTTATCGGCGTTAACGGCTGCGTTAACGTGAAACTCTTATCGGGCGATAAAAAAATTATCGCCGTTAATCTATTCTCAAAGTTGGGTTGGGAGCTGGGTCTATACTACGCAAGCTATGATGACTTTCACCTTGATACCTTAGCGCAGATGTATACAGAATTGCACTGTAGGGGCCGAGAACAAGTCTTCGATCTGCCTACTGTCAAATTACCACATCAAACGTGACGTGCTAACATGGATGCAGCTGTTGCTGCGTTCCATTTACCTCGGAGGTCGGTCACACCCGAGTTGACGGCGTTCGGTTCCAAACTTCGCTTCGGCCAGCTGTTTGTTTACAACTAGCCAGGTTAGTTATTGATACGCCGGTTGATTAAAAAGCGCGTATAGCGGTATTTCCTCACACTAACTGTAGCAACACGTCCACAGACAGCTGTTGGACAGCACTTTGTGTACGAACATTTCTGAAGCCGCCGGTGTTGTGCCGAATTCTGCCTGCCTGCCGAGAATCGCATGCACCTCGCGGGTGCTAACGGTCATCTATGCTGAGAAAAGAGGTGGATGCAAATCTCGGCAGCGAGCCTACAAAATCTGATCTGCCGAATTATGCATCCACCTCTTTAGGTCTGTGCTCATTGATCAAACAGCTTTATCACCATATATGTACTGAATGTCAAGGAATGGTCCTTCTAGCCTAGTGTATTAAAATATTAAAGACTCTAAGCGTTCATAAAATATATACTTCAAATCAATTTATCACCATTGATGAAGTCCACAAAGAATTTTACAGCATTTAAAAGCATTATTTGGAGGTGCATGCAATTCTCGGCAGGCAGGCAAAACTTCGACACAACACCTGGTTTGCACCTTGTGCAATGCAGAATTAGTTTACTGTAGGAGTTCTTCCAGTCTCAAGTAGCCTACCACCTAAGCGCTAAAGCACATCACAAGCTACACACAAGTACATCTTATTGAACATGATTTATTTTCATCACCAATTATCATAGTAGAACAGCTTTCTCAAGCAGTTTGTGATGCATTTGGAAACAGGAGATGAGCCCCTGGTCTAATGCGCCACCTGGCTTGAAACCTGGCTTGAAACCCGTTAAGCACACATATTTTAAATGCTTTGGCAGAATTCAAATGAGCCATTTTAATCTAGATTAATCTAGATTAATTTCAAAATTAATCTAGATTAATCTAGATTAAAAAAATTAATCTATGCCCACCCCTAGTATTTATTAATTTTCAGGATTATACTGGCTCTGTGTCCTTTCATCATGGAGCGTAAGTGTAGGCTATTGGGTATGATTTTTGTGATGTCGGCATCTCAGTGTTAAATCTTAGGCGGTTTCTGTAGTCTGCAATTTTCCCGGCTAACCTTTCATACTCCTGTACCAATCTGAGGGTGTTCATCCCAAAATGATAAACAAGATGTCTGTGAAGGCCCAAATCCCCAAAAATGTTAACTGGTTAAAAATGGTGGGCTCCTATGCTGAGATGAACTGTGTTTGTGTTCCCTGTAAGTCTGCTAAAGAACATTTAGTTTGAACTTAAACAAAACTCATTGTTTACAATATTTAAACTTTATTTAAGTTCCAACATTTTGACCAAAATCCATTTTGAAGGAGAGATCAAAGAAAGCTTTTCTATCAAGTCTACCTCCTTGTGTCTCTCTGTCTCTCTCAATTTCAGTTTGCTTTATTGGCATGAACGTCAGAAGAACAATATATGCCAAATCTTCAAGGATTATACAAAAAATATATTTCTACAGTTCATTAAATAAATGAAATAAAATAAATAAAATAATACACGTGTGTGTACTACAGGTCAGAAGTTGTACAAAACAAAAACAAACACAACTTCTCTCTCTCTCCCTCCTCCTAGAAGTGTTAGAGTGAACTCAGCAGTTGTGTCTCTTGATTCTTGTGTTCTGAGCTCAGTGTTACTGTTATACCTCTCAGACTGACTGAAGACCAGGTGATGAGTGTTTATGCGGACGAAGAGGAGGAGGGAGCAGAGTCTGTAGTATCCAGCTGTCTGTCTGTGAAGAGTGACTGGTCCAAAGAACATCCTCCACTCTTCAGTAATGAACCTGGACCCTCAGACACAAAGTAAGAGACTGTTTTTACTCCAAACTGACCTGATAGAAGATAAACTCCAGGAAAGCCAAACTGTTGTGGTGGACATCTTCTCATGTGAAGCTGATGTTACTGTCCAAAGATTTTATATCTTCTGTGAAGGCCTGCACTTCTTGGGTTTTTATTTTGACCCATGTGTCATCCACATATCTGTACCAGTGGCTCGGTGCTGTTCCTCTGAAGGAGTTGAGGGCTTTTCCCTCTATTTCTTCCATGTAGATAGATATTAGCCACAATAGGTGACATTGGTGAGTCCGTGGCGCAACCATGGTTTTGTCTGTAGAATTTTCCGTTGTACTGGAAATAGGTGGTGTTTAGACAGAGGTCAAGTAATTTACAGATCTGGTCAGGGCTGAGGCTAGTTCTGTTGTCCAGGGTGTTGTCTTGTATTATCTGTTTCCTTAGAGATT
Source organism: Lepomis macrochirus (assembly GCA_024633595.2). Taxonomy (NCBI): domain Eukaryota; kingdom Metazoa; phylum Chordata; class Actinopteri; order Centrarchiformes; family Centrarchidae; genus Lepomis; species Lepomis macrochirus. The sequence continues at coordinate 2,498,103 of JALXJV020000011.1, read as the reverse complement.
CTGCTGCCTCCATGTTGGGGATGCACGTGAATAAAAGGTCACATCATAGGACACCATGGTTTCATCTGGGTCCAGTTTCAGTCCTCTGACTTTGGACGTGGTGAGGCATGTTACCAACCAAAGGGGCTAAGATGGTAGATATGTGTTTGCCAATGTTGTAAGTGACTGAGTTAATGCTGCTGATAATAGGCCTAAGTGAGGCTCCTTCTTTGTGTATCTTGGGTAGTCCATATATGCAAGGAATGGCTTCTCCAGGATGTAAACGGTAATACTGTTCCCGGGTGATGCGGTTTTCTTTCTGAAGTTGATGAAGACATTCTGTGGACTTTTTCTTGTACCCGCTGGTTGGCTCCCGCTTCAGTGTCCCATATGTGTTTGTGTCCATGACTAGTGTGTTGACTTTGTCCTGGTAGTCCACTGTGTTGAGGACTACCGTGCATCTTCCTTTGTCAGCAGGTAGGATAGTGATGTTTTGGTCCTTGCTCAGTGACGTCACAGCCTTTCTTTTCTTGGATGGTGAGGTTGGAAGGGGGTGCCTTTGCATTAGAAAGGACTGCCGATACCTTTAGTCTGAGCTGTTCAACTTCTGTTTCTGTTTATTTGTTTTTCCTAATGGCCGATTCTGCGGCTGTGATCAGGTCCACTGTAGGTAGCTGCTGTGGTGTGATGGCAAAGTTTAATCCTTGGGCCAAACGTCTTGCTCTGTTTGGGTGAGTCCCCTATCTGACAATTTTTTCAACCATCTGTTATCTAACGAAGGTTGAAGTCAAGGGCAACTGGACTTGGTTGAAAGATACTGGAAGACGTTTCGTCCCTCATCCAAGGAACTTCTTCAGTTCTGACTGACTGGAAGGGAAACTCAGCTATTTAACCTCAGTGGGGTCGTTTGCCAGGATCGTTGATACTGCTGGTTCGTTAGTGTTCCTGGTTGCTGTAACGACAGTCGTTACAGTCGTTAGGACTACCCGAGGCCAAGCCTGAACGACCATCGTTGGCATCTTCACCTGAAACCAATAGGTTACGTTTGTTGAGTTTCCTGGGAAGTGATGAAAGGACAGCATTGTAAGTTGGGGATAAGTGGTGGCGTAGACCCCCTCCTCTGTTCAATGATGGCTTCTCGACCCGTGTGTAGATGGCTTCCTTGACCCCCCTTTCAACCAAGTCCAGTTGCCCTTGACTTTAACCTTTGTTGGATAACTATGACCTGGATGACTGAAAATCTTCATAGACATCTGTTATCTGTTTCCTGTGTTGTTGGGTTGCTGTCCTTACTCCTCCAAGTCACTTCTGCTGTTTTGTTTGTGTTACTGGCTCTTGCTTGTAGGTTTTGGAATTTTCAGGTTAGTATTTATTAGTGGTGGGCCGTTATCGGCGTTAACGGCTGCGTTAACGTGAAACTCTTATCGGGCGATAAAAAAATTATCGCCGTTAATCTATTCTCAAAGTTGGGTTGGGAGCTGGGTCTATACTACGCAAGCTATGATGACTTTCACCTTGATACCTTAGCGCAGATGTATACAGAATTGCACTGTAGGGGGCGAGAACAAGTCTTCGATCTGCCTACTGTCAAATTACCACATCAAACGTGACGTGCTAACATGGATGCAGCTGTTGCTGCGTTCCATTTACCTCGGAGGTCGGTCACACCCGAGTTGACGGCGTTCCGGTTCCAAACTCGCTCGGCCAGCTGTTTGTTTACAACTAGCCAGGTTAGTTATTGATACGCCGGTTGATTAAAAAACGCATTGTGCGGTATTTCCTCACACTAACTGTAGCAACACGTCCACAGACAGCTGTTGGACAGCACTTTGTGTACGAACATTTCTGAAGCCGCCCGGTGTTGTGCGAATTCTGCCTGCCTGCCGAGAATCGCATGCACCTCGCGGGTGCTAACGGTCATCTATGCTGAGAAAAGAGGTGGATGCAAATCTCGGCAGCGAGCCTACAAAATCTGATCTGCCGAATTATGCATCCACCTCTTTAGGTCTGTGCTCATTGATCAAACAGCTTTATCACCATATATGTACTGAATGTCAAGGAATGGTCCTTCTAGCCTAGTGTATTAAAATATTAAAGACTCTAAACGTTCATAAAATATATACTTCAAATCAATTTATCACCATTGATGAAGTCCACAAAGAATTTTACAGCATTTAAAAGCATTATTTGGAGGTGCATGCAATTCTCGGCAGGCAGGCAAAACTCGACACAACACCTGGTTTGCACCTTGTGCAATGCAGAATTAGTTTACTGTAGGAGTTCTTCCAGTCTCAAGTAGCCTACCACCTAAACGCAAAGCACATCACAAGCTACACACAAGTACATCTTATTGAACATGATTTATTTTCATCACCAATTATCATAGTAGAACAGCTTTCTCAAGCAGTTTGTGATGCATTTTGGAAACAGGAGATGAGCCCCTGGTCTAATGCGCCACCTGGCTTGAAACCTGGCTTGAAACCCGTTCGCACACATATTTTAAATGCTTTCGGCAGAATTCAAATGAGCCATTTTAATCTAGATTAATCTAGATTAATTTCAAAATTAATCTAGATTAATCTAGATTAAAAAAAATTAATCTATGCCCACCCCTAGTATTTATTAATTTTCAGGATTATACTGGCTCTGTGTCCTTTCATCATGGAGCGTAAGTGTAGGCTATTGGGTATGATTTTGTGATGTCGGCATCTCAGTGTTAAATCTTAGGCGGTTTCTGTAGTCTGCAATTTTCCCGGCTAACCTTTCATACTCCTGTACCAATCTGAGGGTGTTCATCCCAAAATGATAAACAAGATGTCTGTGAAGGCCCAAATCCCCAAAAATGTTAACTGGTTAAAAATGGTGGGCTCCTATGCTGAGATGAACTGTGTTTGTGTTCCCTGTAAGTCTGCTAAAGAACATTTAGTTTGAACTTAAACAAAACTCATTGTTTACAATATTTAAACTTTATTTAAGTTCCAACATTTTGACCAAAATCCATTTTGAAGGAGAGATCAAAGAAAGCTTTTCTATCAAGTCTACCTCCTTGTGTCTCTCTGTCTCTCTCAATTTCAGTTTGCTTTATTGGCATGAACGTCAGAAGAACAATATATGCCAAATCTTCAAGGATTATACAAAAAATATATTTCTACAGTTCATTAAATAAATGAAATAAAATAAATAAAATAATACACGTGTGTGTACTACAGGTCAGAAGTTGTACAAAACAAAAAACAAACACAACTTCTCTCTCTCTCTCTCCCTCCTCCTAGAAGTGTTAGAGTGAACTCAGCAGTTGTGTCTCTTGATTCTTGTGTTCTGAGCTCAGTGTTACTGTTATACCTCTCAGACTGACTGAAGACCAGGTGATGAGTGTTTATGCGGACGAAGAGGAGGAGGGAGCAGAGTCTGTAGTATCCAGCTGTCTGTCTGTGAAGAGTGACTGGTCCAAAGAACATCCTCCACTCTTCAGTAATGAACCTGGACCCTCAGACACAAAGTAAGAGACTGTTTTTACTCCAAACTGACCTGATAGAAGATAAACTCCAGGAAAGCCAAACTGTTGTGGTGGACATCTTCTCATGTGAAGCTGATGTTACTGTCCAAAGATTTTATATCTTCTGTGAAGGCCTGCACTTCTTGGGTTTTTATTTTGACCCATGTGTCATCCACATATCTGTACCAGTGGCTCGGTGCTGTTCCTCTGAAGGAGTTGAGGGCTTTTCCCTCTATTTCTTCCATGTAGATAGATGTTAGCCACAATAGGTGACATTGGTGAGTCCGTGGCGCAACCATGGTTTTGTCTGTAGAATTTTCCGTTGTACTGGAAATAGGTGGTGTTTAGACAGAGGTCAAGTAATTTACAGATCTGGTCAGGGCTGAGGCTAGTTCTGTTGTCCAGGGTGTTGTCTTGTATTATCTGTTTCCTTAGAGATTCTACTGCCTCCATGTTGGGGATGCACGTGAATAAAAGGTCACATCATAGGACACCATGGTTTCATCTGGGTCCAGTTTCAGTCCTCTGACTTTGGACGTGGTGAGGCATGTTACCAACCAAAGGGGCTAAGATGGTAGATATGTGTTTGCCAATGTTGTAAGTGACTGAGTTAATGCTGCTGATAATAGGCCTAAGTGAGGCTCCTTCTTTGTGTATCTTGGGTAGTCCATATATGCAAGGAATGGCTTCTCCAGGATGTAAACGGTAATACTGTTCCCGGTGATGCGGTTTTCTTTCTGAAGTTGATGAAGACATTCTGTGGACTTTTCTTGTACCAGCTGGTTGGCTCCCGCTTCAGTGTCCCATATGTGTTTGTGTCCATGACTAGTGTGTTGACTTTGTCCTGGTAGTCCACTGTGTTGAGGACTACCGTGCATCTTCCTTTGTCAGCAGGTAGGATAGTGATGTTTTGGTCCTTGCTCAGTGACGTCACAGCCTTTCTTTTCTTGGATGGTGAGGTTGGAAGGGGGTGCCTTTGCATTAGAAAGGACTGCCGATACCTTTAGTCTGAGCTGTTCAACTTCTGTTTCTGTTTATTTGTTTTTCCTAATGGCCGATTCTGCGGCTGTGATCAGGTCCACTGTAGGTAGCTGCTGTGGTGTGATGGCAAAGTTTAATCCTTGGGCCAAACGTCTTGCTCTGTTTGGGTGAGTCCCCTATCTGACAATTTTTTCAACCATCTGTTATCTAACGAAGGTTGAAGTCAAGGGCAACTGGACTTGGTTGAAAGATACTGGAAGACGTTTCGTCCCTCATCCAAGGAACTTCTTCAGTTCTGACTGACTGGAAGGGAAACTCAGCTATTTAACCTCAGTGGGGTCGTTTGCCAGGATCGTTGATACTGCTGGTTCGTTAGTGTTCCTGGTTGCTGTAACGACAGTCGTTACAGTCGTTAGGACTACCCGAGGCCAAGCCTGAACGACCATCGTTGGCATCTTCACCTGAAACCAATAGGTTACGTTTGTTGAGTTTCCTGGGAAGTGATGAAAGGACAGCATTGTAAGTTGGGGATAAGTGGTGGCGTAGACCCCCTCCTCTGTTCAATGATGGCTTCTCGACCCGTGTGTAGATGGCTTCCTTGACCCCCGTTTCAACCAAGTCCAGTTGCCCTTGACTTTAACCTTCGTTGGATAACTATGGCCTGGATGACTAAGAATCTTCATAGACATCTGTTATCTGTTTCCTGTGTTGTTGGGTTGCTGTCCTTACTCCTCCAAGTCACTTCTGCTGTTTTGTTTGTGTTACTGGCTCTTGCTTGTAGGTTTTGGAATTTTCAGGTTAGTATTTATTAGTGGTGGGCGTTATCGCGTTAGCGGCTGCGTTAACGATGAAACTCTTATCGGGCGATAAAAAAATTATCGCCGTTAATCTATTCTCAAAGTTGGGTTGGGAGCTGGGTCTATACTACGCAAGCTATGATGACTTTCACCTTGATACCTTAGCGCAGATGTATACAGAATTGCACTGTAGGGGGCGAGAACAAGTCTTCGATCTGCCTACTGTCAAATTACCACATCAAACGTGACGTGCTAACATGGATGCAGCTGTTGCTGCGTTCCATTTACCTCGGAGGTCGGTCACACCCGAGTTGACGGCGTTCCGGTTCCAAACTCGCTCGGCCAGCTGTTTGTTTACAACTAGCCAGGTTAGTTATTGATCGCCGGTTGATTAAAAAAACGCATCGTGCGGTATTTCCTCACACTAACTGTAGCAACACGTCCACAGACAGCTGTTGGACAGCACTTTGTGTACTGAACATTTCTGAAGCCGCCGGTGTTGTGCGAATTCTGCCTGCCTGCCGAGAATCGCATGCACCTCGCTGGTGCTAACGGTCATCTATGCTGAGAAAGAGGTGGATGCAAATCTCGACAGCGAGCCTACAAAATCTGATCTGCCGAATTATGCATCCACCTCTTTAGGTCTGTGCTCATTGATCAAACAGCTTTATCACCATATATGTACTGAATGTCAAGGAATGGTCCTTCTAGCCTAGTGTATTAAAATATTAAAGACTCTAAACGTTCATAAAATATATACTTCAAATCAATTTATCACCATTGATGAAGTCCACAAAGAATTTTACAGCATTTAAAAGCATTATTTGGAGGTGCATGCAATTCTCGGCAGGCAGGCAAAACTCGACACAACACCTGGTTTGCACCTTGTGCAATGCAGAATTAGTTTACTGTAGGAGTTCTTCCAGTCTCAAGTAGCCTACCACCTAAGCGCTAAAGCACATCACAAGCTACACACAAGTACATCTTATTGAACATGATTTATTTTCATCACCAATTATCATAGTAGAACAGCTTTCTCAAGCAGTTTGTGATGCATTTTGGAAACAGGAGATGAGCCCCTGGTCTAATCGCCACCTGGCTTGAAACCTGGCTTGAAACCCGTTCGCACACATATTTTAAATGCTTTCGGCAGAATTCAAATGAGCCATTTTAATCTAGATTAATCTAGATTAATTTCAAAATTAATCTAGATTAATCTAGATTAAAAAAAATTAATCTATGCCCACCCCTAGTATTTATTAATTTTCAGGATTATACTGGCTCTGTGTCCTTTCATCATGGAGCGTAAGTGTAGGCTATTGGGTATGATTTTGTGATGTCGGCATCTCAGTGTTAAATCTTAGGCGGTTTCTGTAGTCTGCAATTTTCCCGGCTAACCTTTCATACTCCTGTACCAATCTGAGGGTGTTCATCCCAAAATGATAAACAAGATGTCTGTGAAGGCCCAAATCCCCAAAAAATGTTAACTGGTTAAAAATGGTGGGCTCCTATGCTGAGATGAACTGTGTTTGTGTTCCCTGTAAGTCTGCTAAAGAACATTTAGTTTGAACTTAAACAAAACTCATTGTTTACAATATTTAAACTTTATTTAAGTTCCAACATTTTGACCAAAATCCATTTTGAAGGAGAGATCAAAGAAAGCTTTTCTATCAAGTCTACCTCCTTGTGTCTCTCTGTCTCTCTCAATTTCAGTTTGCTTTATTGGCATGAACGTCAGAAGAACAATATATGCCAAATCTTCAAGGATTATACAAAAAATATATTTCTACAGTTCATTAAATAAATGAAATAAAATAAATAAAATAATACACGTGTGTGTACTACAGGTCAGAAGTTGTACAAAACAAAAAACAAACACAACTTCTCTCTCTCTCTCTCCCTCCTCCTAGAAGTGTTAGAGTGAACTCAGCAGTTGTGTCTCTTGATTCTTGTGTTCTGAGCTCAGTGTTACTGTTATACCTCTCAGACTGACTGAAGACCAGGTGATGAGTGTTTATCGCGGATCGAAGAGGAGGAGGGAGCAGAGTCTGTAGTATCCAGCTGTCTGTCTGTGAAGAGTGACTGGTCCAAAGAACATCCTCCACTCTTCAGTAATGAACCTGGACCCTCAGACACAAAGTAAGAGACTGTTTTACTCCAAACTGACCTGATAGAAGATAAACTCCAGGAAAGCCAAACTGTTGTGGTGGACATCTTCTCATGTGAAGCTGATGTTACTGTCCAAAGATTTTATATCTTCTGTGAAGGCCTGCACTTCTTGGGTTTTTATTTTGACCCATGTGTCATCCACATATCTGTACCAGTGGCTCGGTGCTGTTCCTCTGAAGGAGTTGAGGGCTTTTCCCTCTATTTCTTCCATGTAGATAGATGTTAGCCACAATAGGTGACATTGGTGAGTCCGTGGCGCAACCATGGTTTTGTCTGTAGAATTTTCCGTTGTACTGGAAATAGGTGGTGTTTAGACAGAGGTCAAGTAATTTACAGATCTGGTCAGGGCTGAGGCTAGTTCTGTTGTCCAGGGTGTTGTCTTGTATTATCTGTTTCCTTAGAGATTCTACTGCCTCCATGTTGGGGATGCACGTGAATAAAAGGTCACATCATAGGACACCATGGTTTCATCTGGGTCCAGTTTCAGTCCTCTGACTTTGGACGTGGTGAGGCATGTTACCAACCAAAGGGGCTAAGATGGTAGATATGTGTTTGCCAATGTTGTAAGTGACTGAGTTAATGCTGCTGATAATAGGCCTAAGTGAGGCTCCTTCTTTGTGTATCTTGGGTAGTCCATATATGCAAGGAATGGCTTCTCCAGGATGCAAACGGTAATACTGTTCCCGGGTGATGCGGTTTTCTTTCTGAAGTTGATGAAGACATTCTGTGGACTTTTCTTGTACCAGCTGGTTGGCTCCCGCTTCAGTGTCCCATATGTGTTTGTGTCCATGACTAGTGTGTTGACTTTGTCCTGGTAGTCCACTGTGTTGAGGACTACCGTGCATCTTCCTTTGTCAGCAGGTAGGATAGTGATGTTTTGGTCCTTGCTCAGTGACGTCACAGCCTTTCTTTTCTTGGATGGTGAGGTTGGAAGGGGGTGCCTTTGCATTAGAAAGGACTGCCGATACCTTTAGTCTGAGCTGTTCAACTTCTGTTTCTGTTTATTTGTTTTTCCTAATGGCCGATTCTGCGGCTGTGATGAGGTCCACTGTAGGTAGCTGCTGTGGTGTGATGGCAAAGTTTAATCCTTGGGCCAAACGTCTTGCTCTGGTTGGGTGAGTCCCCTATCTGACAATTTTTTCAACCATCTGTTATCTAACGAAGGTTAAAGTCAAGGGCAACTGGACTTGGTAGAAAGATACTGGACGACGTTTCGTCCCTCATCCAAGGAACTTCTTCAGTTCTGACTGACTGGAAGGGAAACTCAGCTATTTAACCTCAGTGGGGTCGTTTGCCAGGATCGTTGATACTGCTGGTTCGTTAGTGTTCCTGGTTGCTGTAACGACAGTCGTTACAGTCGTTAGGACTACCCGAGGCCAAGCCTGAACGACCATCGTTGGCATCTTCACCTGAAACCAATAGGTTAAGTTTGTTGAGTTTCCTGGGAAGTGATGAAAGGACAGCATTGTAAGTGGGGGATAAGTGGTGGCGTAGACCCCCTCCTCTGTTCAATGATGGCTTCTCGACCCGTGTGTAGATGGCTTCCTTGACCCCCCTTTCAACCAAGTCCAGTTGCCCTTGACTTTAACCTTTGTTGGATAACTATGACCTGGATGACTGAAAATCTTCATAGACATCTGTTATCTGTTTCCTGTGTTGTTGGGTTGCTGTCCTTACTCCTCCAAGTCACTTCTGCTGTTTTGTTTGTGTTACTGGCTCTTGCCTGTAGGTTTTGGAATTTTCAGGTCAGTATTTATTAATTTTCAGGATTATACTGGCTCTGTGTCCTTTCATCATGGAGCGTAAGTGTAGGCTATTGGGTATGATTTTGTGATGTCGGCATCTCAGTGTTAAATCTTAGGCGGTTTCTGTAGTCTGCAATTTTCCCGGCTAACCTTTCATACTCCTGTACCAATCTGAGGGTGTTCATCCCAAAATGATAAACAAGATGTCTGTGAAGGCCCAAATCCCCAAAAATGTTAACTGGTTAAAAATGGTGGGCTCCTATGCTGAGATGAACTGTGTTTGTGTTCCCTGTAAGTCTGCTAAAGAACATTTAGTTTGAACTTAAACAAAACTCATTGTTTACAATATTTAAACTTTATTTAAGTTCCAACATTTTGACCAAAATCCATTTTGAAGGAGAGATCAAACACAGCTTTTCTATCAAGTCTACCTCCTTGTGTCTCTCTGTCTCTCTCAATTTCAGTTTGCTTTATTGGCATGAATGTCAGAAGAACAATATATGCCAAATCTTCAAGAATTATACAAAAAATATATTTGTACAGTTCATTAAATAAATTAAGTAAAATAAATAAAATAATACACATGTGTGTGTACTACAGGTCAGAAGTTGTACAAAACAACAAACAAACACAAACTCTCTCTCTCTCTCCCTCCTCCTAGAAGTGTTAGAGTGAACTCAGCAGTTGTTTCTCTTGATTCTTGTGTTCTGAGCTCAGTGTTACTGTTATACCTCTCAGACTGACTGAAGACCAGGTGATGAGTGTTTATGCGGACGAAGAGGAGGAGGGAGCAGAGTCTGTAGTATCCAGCTGTCTGTCTGTGAAGAGTGACTGGTCCAGAGAACATCCTCCAGACTTCAGTCCTGAACCTGGACCCTCAGACCCAAAGTAAGAGACTGTTTTTACTGTAAACTGAGCTGATGGAAGATGATGCATTGAGGATGAAGACAAAATGTTGTGCTAACAGATTTATATTCCTGATGCAGAACTATTAGTGCAGATACTGTTTCAAACTAAGATGGATCTGATTTGATTTCTGGAGCAAAACACCTGAGAACCATTAAATTCCATTTCAGAATTTACACTTCAAGAACATCTTCATATATTTTTGCCCTCACGCTGACGTCACTGTAAAGATTTAGAAGGATTCAGAATCTGAAAGAATCTGCTTCAAATGTGTCCTTCATTTTCTCCTCTTTGTCCTCTAAACACTGAGCTGTTTGGCTCTTCCTCAGATCAGCTGTTCTGATCCACCAGATGCATCTTGAATCACTTCAGATCATAATTGTGCAACATGTGGTGAAAAAGCATTTGTAGTTCAGCTTTGCTCACCTTGATGAACACTTTGCTTTGAATCATTAGTAAGTGGACCTTTGAGCTCAGATTCTCTCCACCATATATTGTTCCTAAAGGTGAAGAACAAACATCCACGGGCAGCACTGATGGAAAAGTTAGCAGTGGATGGAAAAAGGGCAGAAAATTGAATTGTTTTCATGTGACAGGAAACAGAAGGACATACAAACAAGGCTCCCGTGTGGACTTGAACCTGTGACACCGCTGTTACATGCTACGCATTTAGACTACTTTTAACTTCAGTTCAAAGCTACCTAACTCAAGCTAAGCTAACTGTGTAACAGTTGTAAAACTTAAATGAAACTCACTAATACTATAATGGCTATTTAACATCTCTGGGATCGTTATCTAGGATCGTCAATCCCGCTAAATCATTAATTCAATTAAATTTTAAATTCAATTTTATTTATATAGCACCAAATGACAAAAAACTTTATCTGTGAGCACTTTTCATAAAAGAGCAGGTCTAGACCCTACTCTGTGATGATATTTACAGAAACCCAACAGTTCCCACCAAGACCAAGCACTAGGCAACAGAGGCTGTGAAAAACTTCCTTTTAATAGGCAGAAACCTCGAGCAGAACCATGGCTCAGGGTGGGCGGCCATCTGCCTTGACCGGTTGGGGGTGTGGGAGAGAGAGAGTGGGAGAAACAGAGAGAAAGAGGGAGGGGATGGAAGGAGAGAGATAGGGGAGGGAGGCAGCCTACACAATACACAAACAGAGGACCACATTCACTAGAATGCTTTTCTTGTTCACTGGTTAAAAACGGTGGGATCCTGTGCTAAGATGAACTGTGTTTGTGTTCCCTATAAGTCTGTAAAAGAACATTTAGTTTGAACATAAACAAAACTGATTGTTTACATTATTTAGTCAAGTTACAACAGCTTCCTGTGTCATGGCGAAGCATGGGACTTCACGGCCACTGGAGGTACAGCTGTTTATGTACAGGGAGAAGAGTACAGGGGAAAGAACACAGCCCTGAGGGGAACCGGTGTTGAGGGTCCTGGAGTCAGAGAGATGTTTTCCCAGCTTAACGTGCTGCTTCCTGTCCGTCAGGAAGTCAGTGATTCACCTGCAGGTGGAGTGAGGCACGTTCAGCTGAGAGAGCTTGTCTTGCAGCAGGACCGGGATGATGGTGTTAAAAGCAGAGCTGAAATCCACAAACAGGATCCTGGCATAGGTTCCTGGGGGGTCCAGGTGCTGGATGATGAAGTGAAGGGCCATGTTTACAGCATCATCTACAGACCTGTTGGCTTTGTAGGCGAACTGCAGGGGGTCCAGGAGTGGGTCTGTGATGGATTTCAGGTGGGACAACACAAGGTGCTCAAAGGACTTCATAACCACAGATGTCAGGGCGACAGGTCTGTAGTCATTTAGTCAAGTGGTACTTGGTTTGGAAACAGGGATGATGGCATGTCTCCAGTGAGGTGTTAAAAGTGTCTGTGAACACCGGAGACAGCTGATTGGCGCAGTGCTTCATGGTGGATGTGGAGACAGAATCCGGTCCAGCTGCTTTGCAAGGTATCTGCCTTTTGAGCAGTTTGTTGACTTCCCTCTCCAGGATGGAAAGAGAGGGGGAGGAGGTGGGGGATGAGATGGTGGACTGTGGCCGATCAGTGGTGTGACGGGAGATGGTGTCAGGTCTGTCCCATTGTCTTTCAAAGCGACAGTAAAACTGGTTTAACTCGTTGGCAAGACGTGAGTCGTTCATGGATTGGGGGGATTTAGGTTTGTTGCTGGTGATATGTCTGAACCCTCTCCAGACAGAAGCAGAGTCATTATTTGAGAATTGGTGTTGTAGTCTCTCTGCATACAGCTGTTAAGCATCTCGCACCGCCTTGCTAAACCTGTACTTTGACTTCTTAAACCTGGCCCGGTCACCACTACTAAACGCCTCTTCCTTTTCCAACCTCACCTGTCTGAGCTTAACTGTGAACCAGGGTTTGTTATTGTTAACTCACCCTGGTCCGTGTTGGAATGCAGCTGTCCTCACAGAAGCTGATATAGGACGTCGCAGCCTCTGTATACTCATCCAGACTGTTGGTAGCAGTCCTGAAAACATCCCAGTCAGTACAGTCCAAGCACGCCTGGAGGTTCTCTACAGCTTCACTGGTCCACTGCTTTGATGTCCTCAGGATTACAGATTTTTAGTTTTTGTCTGTGTGCAGGAATCAAGTGAACCATGGCGTGGTCGGTGTCCAAGCAGAGCTTGAGGGACAGTGTGATAGGCACTGCTAACTGTGGTGTAGCAGTGATCCAAAGTGTTCCCCTCTCTGGTTGGACACTAAATGAACTGTCTGTATTTGGGGAGTTCATGGCTGAGGTTTCCTTTGTTAAAGTCACCAAGAACAATAACTAAGGAGTCCAGGAATGTCCGCTCTACCCACAGTATCTGATCGGCCAGCGTGTGCTGTGCGTCCTGCATGTTGGCCTGCAGTGCGATGTAAACACCAAGCAGAAAGTAGCTAGCAAACTCATGGGGGGAGTAGAATGGTTTACAATGTATCAATAAATATTCCAGGTCATGAGAACAGTGTTGCTGAATCACTGTCACATCATTACACCAGCCACTGTTAATGTAAAAACAGACACCTCCACCTGTTCTGTTCAGTTCCGTGTCGCGGTCCACTCTGTAGAGCTGGAAGCCAGCCAGCTGCAGCGCGGAGTCCAGTAATGATCCAGACAGCCACATCTCGGTGAAGCTCAGAACAGAAGATGAATAAAAGTCTCTGTTTTTCCCCACCAATAGTCGAAGTTCGTCCAGTTTATTGCACAATGAGCGCACGTTGGAGAGAAATATTCCCGGTAGCGGTGTGCGGTGTCCTCTTCGGCATAGTCACACCAGCGTACCAGACCTCCTACCCCTCCTCCGGCGTCTCACCGCATGAATAGTGGAAAGTGAAGCCTTGACCAGAATGTCCAATAATTCCACTGATGACACAAGAAAACTGGGAATTAAATAAGGTTGTTATTGTTGTTTTACATCACGGCCTCATGAATGTGTTAAGGGTTTTTTGGGAAAGTTTTGAAGTTGATACGTCCAACCTGCTAGGAGTTGTACATTACAGCGTAAAATGTGTCATTTCCCATTGCCAGCAGGTAGTGCTATGACTCTGAGTGAATATTGGAATACGGATGTGTTCAGAGCGGGACTATTGTTACACTTATCAAATTTGGTGCAGTTGTGATTATGTGTACTGAAGTGAACAACTTCCGGTTTCATGGCAAGTCAATGGGTTTAGAGTGCACAGCGAAAATTTTAAGTTGATCGGACTAAATCCCTAGGAGCAGTTTGTTAAAGTACGGAGTGTGTACAATCGCCAAAAATTACCGTAAAATTCAAAATGGCTGACTTCCTGTTGGGTTTAGGGCATCACTCCAAGAGGCTTTTTGGTATGTCTGAATATGATACACGTACCACAGAAATTTCATACACATAGTTGAAACTTTGTCTGGGGGCTGCCCTGTAGGGGCGCTAGCGAGCCACTTTGCCACGCCCATTTGCAAAACCCATAAAATACAAAATTCTTCACCACGCCTGAATTATGTACAAAGTTTGGTGAGTTTTTGAGTATGTGCACGCCCCCAAAATTGAGCTTACTTTGCGAAAAAGAAAGAAAGAAAAAAAAGAAGAAAAAACAATAATCCCTTCACTTTCAAAAGGGATCTCACATGTTTCGTGCTCTGGCCCTAATTAATGAATTAAATAAATTTAAAATCGTATTATTTAGAGTCTTTCCCGTGTTTCATAGTTGTAAGTTCTCATAGACCTTCAGCACCATATTCATGCAAAATAAAGCCAGCAATGTAGTTTTGCGTCAGCTTTCCAGCATATCTTAAAATATTCCACATCTTTCATACATTTTTAAACCTAGCAATCCAGTGTAGCACAAGTTTTTCAACAGAGAGCCTTTACACCGTACCCTCTGAAGGAAGTCAGGGTTTATTTATGAAAACTATGAAGAAAAACATTTCCACCATATATTAATATATATGGAAGTGTTCCCCCAGACTCCCTGCTCATACATATTGGCGTTGATGATTTAAATAAGTTAAAATATTAATAATATTAAAATATATTCTCTTCTATTTCTTTAGTCTTTTTTACCCAATGTCATGTATCGTCACGTCTCATCTGAGACACTATCTTCCCACCACTTTTCAATGAAGTGCATTACAACAAGCAACAAATCGTTTTAGTTCTAAAGAAATGTCTTCACAGAGAGAGGAAGAGGAGTCCTGTTTCTGTGGAGGCTCAGCCGTCCTGCTGTGCTTTGTGTCAGGGCGTCCTGAAGGATCCAGTCTCTACCAGCTGTGGACACTGGTTCTGCAGACGGTGCATCACCTCATACTGGGACCAGTCTGCTTCATCAGGACACTCCTCCTGTCCCCAGTGTGGAGACAGATCCAGAACCAGAGCTGGACTGCAGACAGCCAGTCAGAGCAGCTCTGTACAAAGTAAGACTGGACATCTGTCTGCTTCTTCAGATATTCTGATATTGATGGTTTTATATTAGTAATGAAAATAATCAGCACATATTCTTTGTTTTATCTCACATTGTTTCTCTTCTTTAGTGAGAGGTGGTCTGCAGGAGGTTTTAGATGAACATAAGATCAGTCTGAGGAGGAGATGTGAACGTGTGACTGAAGGAAGTGATGAAACAGGAAGTGGAACCCTCCTCAACAGGATCTACACTGAGCTCTACATCACAGAGGGACAGAGTGAAGAGGTTAATACCCAGCATGAGGTGAGGCAGCTTGAGACAGCTTCCAAGAAGAAGACCCTCCATGACACTCCAATCAGGTGCCAGGACATCTTTAAAGCCTTACCTGGCCAACAGAGAGCCATCAGAGTGGTTCTGACCAACGGCGTCGCTGGCGTTGGAAAAACCTTCTCGGTGCAGAAGTTCACTCTGGACTGGGCAGAGGGCTCGGGAAAACCAAGATGTCAGTCTGCTGGTTCTGCTCTCGTTCAGGGAGCTGAACTTGATCAAAGATGAGCAGCACAGTCTCCTCACGCTGCTCCATGTTTTCCATCCAACATTACAGAAGGTCCCAGC
Source organism: Lepomis macrochirus (assembly GCA_024633595.2). Classification (NCBI taxonomy): domain Eukaryota; kingdom Metazoa; phylum Chordata; class Actinopteri; order Centrarchiformes; family Centrarchidae; genus Lepomis; species Lepomis macrochirus. The sequence continues at coordinate 2,482,521 of JALXJV020000011.1, read as the reverse complement.
AGAGAAGCTCGCTGTCTGTAAACTGTTGTTCATCTTTGGCGGCCTGGATGAAAGCAGACTTTCATTGGATTTCCACAACAATCAGGTTGTGTCTGATGTCACACAGAAGTCATCAGTCAACCTGCTGCTGACAAACCTCATCCAGGGGAATCTGCTTCCCTCGGCTCTCGTCTGGATAACTTCCCGACCAGCGTGACCAATCAGATCCCTCCTTCGATGCGTCGGCAGGGTAACAGAAGTACTGAGGCTTCACTGGCGCCTAGAAGGAGGAGTACTTCAGGAGGAGAGTCAGTGATGAAGAGCTGTCCAGCAGAATCATCTCACACATCAAGACCTCCAGGAGCCTCCACATCATGTGTCTAATCCCAGTCTTCTGCTGGATCACTGCTACAGTTCTGGAGCACATGTTGACTACAGACCAGAGAGGAGAGCTGCCCAAGACCCTGACTGACCTATACTCACACTTCCTGCTGGTTCAGATAAAGAGGAAGAAGCACAAGTACGATGAGGGACATGAGACGAGTCCACAGGAGCTGACGGAGGCTGACAGGAAGGTTCTTCTGAAGCTGGGGAGGCTGGCATTTGAACAGCTGGAGAAAGGAAACATCATGTTCTACCAAGAAGACCTGGAGCAGTGTGGTCTTGATGTCACAGAGGCCTCGGTGTACTCAGGAGTTTGTACAGAGATCTTCAAAAGAGAGAGTGTGATCTTCCAGAAAACAGTCTACTGCTTTGTTCATCTGAGCGTTCAGGAGTTTCTGGCTGCAGTCTACATGTTCCACTGTTACACCAGCAGGAGGACAGAGGGACTGAAGGACTTCCTGGGAAAAGACTGGCAACAAAAAATCAGTTCCTCTTTTCTGGATGTCTTTTTGAAGTGGGTCTTGACAAAATCCTTTGAAAGTAAAAATGGCCACCTGGACCTGTTTGTTCGCTTCCTTCATGGCCTCTCTCTGGAGTCCAACCAGAGACTCTTAAGAGGCCTGCTGGGTCGACCAAAGACCACTCCAGAAATCATCCAGAGAATCATCAACAACCTGAAGGAGATGAAGAGTAATGAGGTCTCTCCTGACAGAAGCATCAACATCTTCCACTGTCTGACGGAGATGAACGACCACTCACTACATCAGGAGATCCAAGAGTTCCTGAAGTCAGAGAACAGATCAGAGAAGAAACTCTCTGAGATTCACTGCTCAGCTCTGGCCTACATGCTGCAGATGTCAGAGGAAGTTCTGGATGAGTTGGACCTGCAGAAGTACAACACATCAGAGGAGGGACGACTGCAACTGATTTTAGCTGTGAGGAACTGCAGAAAGGCTCGGTAAGTCCAGATGTAAAAATTAACAAATAAAAACCTTACACGAACTTCATATTGTGATTCTATCTGTATCAAGATGAAGATATAAAATTATTTAATGTGAAGGTGGAGTGTTTGCACATGTGCAGGACAAATGCATCGTGACAGAGCGTGAGCACACTGAATTTTGCAAGCTCCCAAAAAATCTAATGATGCAACATTTCTACCAGCAAGGTCTTCGTCAGTGAGCTTCCAAATTTCAGTGTGACTCGCCCACAGCTCTTTCAAATCCTGTGAGTGGGCAATATTTATGTTAGCCTACTTAACATAACAAGGCTGTTAAGTTAACAAGGCTGTTACCTCTGTTAACTTAACAGAGGCTAGTGGAATATCAATCCGACATTGACTTATTTTCCCACATTGATCTGAGTTTGAATCTGTGCTAATGATAAGTTTTTATATTATTCGTTTTAAAAAGCTGAATCGTTTTTCTACATGACACATGTTTACTGACACAGACTCCAAAGACAAATATGTGTATTTAGAACATTTATTAGAGATAATGTTTGACATTCACAGTAAGAGCAACTTGCATCTTCCTGTTTTCAACATTTTGCCGTAACAACAAGCAACGTTAAAAGCATGACAATGTGGTACATGACAGGTTTACACACACGACTCCAAAGACAAATCAGAAAGGTATGTTTTGACTTTTTTATGAAGAACTACAGAAAGAGGCATTCGCGGGGACAGCTACGTACTCTCTACCTGTTTTCAACAGCTGTTGTGACAGCTGTTCAAACAGCGGGTTCTCAGCCCCCCGACCCACAAAGCTGGCAAGGTGCTTGATCTTGTTCTTGTACGAAATTGTGCCACAGAGTGCCTAACTGTCACACCTCTACATGTGTCTGACCACTATTTCATTCAGTTCACGATATCCCTACAGGAAAAGCCCATTGGTTCAACACCGCTGGTCTCACACCGGCGCAACCTCCGCAACCTGTCTGCCGCTCACTTTGCCTTAGTGGTAGCTTCTGCCCTACCTTCCCTCGGCACTTTTTCCTCACTCGAGGTCAATGATGCCACGCAATCTCTGTGCTCTACACTAAGCTCGTGCCTAGATAGCCTGTGTCCTCTATCCACCAAGCCTGCTCGCCCAAACCAGTCCCACCCATGGCTAACAGATACCATCCGGGGGCCAGTGTTGGGCAGTAGCGTCGCTACAAGTAGCGCCGTTACTAGTTTAACTACATTTCTCGGTAGGTTGGTGGTAGCGTCGCTATTTTCTGAATCAAATAGCTTTTCAGTAACGAAGCTCTTTTATTGGCCCGAGTAGCGCGGTAGCTTCCGCACACGCTACATTTTCCCAAGCATTTCTGAAGGATCAGTACGTGACACCACCGCCACAGACGGACCTGTATGTGCAGCCGGCAGAAGCGCTTCCCTGTGATGGTGACATCACCTACCGATCCTTGGGTTGATGTTTGCGACTTTGCTGCAGGGGAATAAAGACACGTGCGACGGAGTGTCTCTCTCTCTCTGCCATGAATGTTTAGTTGCAATGTTGCCAGAGCACAAAGTCACATATAAACTATAAAAAATCTAGAATTAATTAATAATTAATTTATTAAATTTATTAATAATTTGATAATTAAGTTACTTTATACAAAAAACAATGGTTCTCCGTTTGTTGCATGAGGAAGTACATTTGGCAGCAATGATATGGCAGTAAGTAGGAGAGTTTCTGTGTCTGATTTAGCTCTCTCGCACAAATACACTGTTTGGAGCAGGTTTTTAGTCTTTCTTCTGTTGCTACTGTGGAATGAAGTTGGTTCAATATAAACTAGGCCTATGTTACATGTGTGTGAGTGTGTGTATATAAATATTCATATATAAATGACCTAACTATAAACTATTAAAAAATTAAAAGTAGCTTAGATGTAACTAAGCTACTTTTGCCACGTTGCTGTAGCTTAGCTTGCTACATTTCACTGGGGGGTAGCTTCTGTGTAGTGAAGCTTCATTTAATGTAGAGTAGCTAGTAGCTTAGCTCACTACATTTTCCAAGTAGCTTGCCCAACACTGCCGGGGGCTACGTACAGATCTCAGAGCTGCTGAAAGAAAATGGCGAAAAACCAAAGACCCTACTGACCTTAAGGGCTACCAATTACTCCTATCCTCCTTCTCGACAAGCATCAGTGCTGCCAAAACTGCGTTCTATAACAACAGAATTAGCAGTGCCACTGACTCTAGGAAATTATTTTCCACCTTTAAAGCTCTATTAAATCCGCCTCCCCCCTCCACCACCCACAAACTTGTCGGCTGATACCTTTGCTGCCTTCTTCACAGGCAAAGTGGAGGCTATAACTAGCCAATTCTCTGAAACATTCAAACCCAACCAATGTAGCAATCCTACTACATCTTTTCCTCTGCCCTCCCAGGCCAGTGGTTCCTCACTCTCCTCGTTCACTCCTCTCTCAGAGAGTGAAGTATCAGAACTCTTGACTCGTAGCCGTCCAACTACATGCCCACTGGACTCAATTCTCACAAATCTCCTCCAAGCCATTTCTACTACTGTGGTCCCGGCAATCACTCACGTGATAAACACGTCTCTGGCTTCTGGAACCTTCCCGACCACCTTCAAAAGGGCTCAGGTTACACCCTTGCTCAAAAAAGTCCTCACTTGACCCTACTCAAGTTGAGAACTATCGACCAGTGTCTCTTCTACCATTTTTATCCAAAACTCTTGAACGAGCGGTTTTCAAGCAGGTCTCAGAATACCTCTCACAGAATGACCTCCTAGATCCATATCAGTCTGGCTTTAAGAGTGCCCACTCTACTGAAACGGCTCTTCTGTCTGTAACAGAAGCCCTGAGGTCAGCGAAAGCTGCAGCCCAATCCTCGGTTCTCATCCTGCTAGACCTATCAGCTGCCTTTGATACAGTCAACCACGCAATCCTGCTTTCTGCACTCTCAGCAATGGGCATCTCGAGTAAAGCACTCCTGTGGTTCGAATCCTACCTTTCTGGGCGCTCCTACAATGTCTTGTGGCAAGGACAATTATCCTCCTCCCACTGCCTCTCCACAGGCGTGCCCCAAGGCTCAGTGCTAGGGCCCTTCTCTTCTCAATTTACACCACCTCACTTGGGCCGATCATTCGGCTCACACGGCTTCTCTTACCACTGCTACGCAGACGATACGCAACTCTTTCTATCCTTCCCGCCAGATCGATCCCACTGTCTCTGCGCGGATTACAGACTGTCTCTCAGACATATCTACATGGATGAAGGCCTGCCACCTTCAACTAAACCTCTCCAAGACTGAACTCTTGGTCATTCCAGCCAAGCAATCCATTTACCATAACATCAAGCTACAAATTGACTCCTCAACCATCACTCAAACCAAGGTGGTGAGAAACTTGGGTGTCTTGATTGATGATCAGCTGTCCTTTTCAGACCATGTCGCTGCTGTCTCTAAGTCATGCCGCTTTGCTCTATACAACATAAGGAAAATCAGGCCCTACCTCACTCAGTATGCCACCCAGCTTCTGGTACAGGCCATGGTTATCTCTCGCCTCGACTATTGCAACGCGCTCCTAGCAGGTCTTCCAGCTTGTGCTGTGAAACCCTTACAAATGGTTCAGAACGCAGCAGCGCGTCTGGTCTTTGATCAGCCCAAAAGGACTCATGTCACTCCATTACTCAGTGACCTTCACTGGCTTCCCGTGGCCTCCAGAATCAAATTCAAGTCACTAATGCTTGCATACAGAGTGGCCATCGGGTCTGCACCCATCTACCTAAACTCCATTATACAAACCCTACGTTCCTTCTCGCCTCTACGGCTCCTCCAATGAGCGGCCTGGCTCTGCCAGCCCTTCACACAAAGCGATCCCAGTCCCGGCTGTTCAGTATCTGTGACACCCACGATGGTGGAGCGAGCTACCACACGCCATCAGAGCAGGGCGTCCCTCTCTAACTTCAAGAAGCTCTTGAAAACTCATCTCTTCGAGAACACTTCCTCTTATAACACCTCTAACTAACTAACCTCTAACATGCACTTCCTGTGCTCTTCTTCTTCTATCCCTATAATTATCTTGTATTGACTGCACTTTTTGTTCTGATTGCACTTTCTGTTAACTCTTACTTCCTTCCCTAGGTATTTACCCATTGATGTGATATGTACTATGAGCTCTTACTAGGATTTATTGCTGCTCTTACTAGTATGTATTATCAGTTGTTAGATCTGTATTTGATGCTCTGTTGATACTTGTAAGTTGTTCCTCAAATGTAAGTCGCTTTGGATAAAAGCGTCTGCCAAATTAGTAAATGTAAATGTAAATGTAAATGTTGTATCTACAACAACCACAGACGCATTCGGCTGACGGCCACCAGTTAACAGGGCCACTCGTTAAACCAAAACCCCGGCAGATGGCGTGTTAAGCCGTCTCATCCGAGATTGCAAGCCGTCTCATCCGAGATTGCAAGAAACTCAGCCAGCGTGGGGCCGCCAAATACCAGGCGGCTGAGAAAACAACAAGCAGTAAGGCTAAAACACGCTACATTCTGTGGTTGAGTTGATGTCCAACAGTCTTTTAATCCGTTTAATCCTAGCCAAATTTAACCGAGTTATTATCACATAACCTGCGTTTATTAGTTATCTTGCTCTTTAAGAATCAAATTCTTCCCCACAACAGAACACCTCAATTTACCTTGAACCATCACTCTCATTTTTTGCATTCTGTCTGTTTAGTCATTGTTTATTTCTTTGATGTATATTTAACCACATTTGTATCTATCTTCAGTTAATTAGCACCGTAATCACAGGAACTGTGTGTGTGTATTGTTTAACTCCAAGTCACTGTAAAGGAGGATTTACGCCTTTGATATGAAATTGACTGATTGATTAGATTGATTTAAGATAATTAAAAATTACTACTAACTGATCACTAGGAATAATTGTTTAATTATTAATACCATAATGAAGGAATTCGGTGACCCAAGGCAAACTGAATTTCCAGTGGTGCCTCAAGGATTTATGACTTAATATTTATGAATAATTAATATTAATAATTTTATTAAACAGCAAAGTAGGTATGCTACATTGATCATGTAACGTCACACTTTTATTTCGTTAACGTTACACTGGTTTGAGAGTCTTGGTGATGTGTTGACTTACAGTAGTTTATAAGCTGTAATTAGTTGCATTGCACATTACATGGTTGTGCTCTATAAGTAAAAAACAGGTTACAGTTACATAATTCCTTATAGCTATGCAGTTTTATAAACAGCCTGGATGGAAGGACAGCAGGTGTTACAACATTTATTATAACCACGAGTGTCTTGAGACTTAAATTGGACTCAGCTCAGGGACTTGAGATTTGACTTTGGCTCTAGCTCAGGGACTTGTGAGCATCTCTGGTACACACCGACTCAACATTAACCTAAGTGACCTCCGATTTAGCTAATCGGGTGTCATTACCGCAGACCTGAATAACAATCTCACTGTCTTTACGTTTATCCTTAGACAGTAGTTTCAAATAAGACTCAATGTCGACCACTGTGGCCTCGGGAATGCACTTGGCCACTGGTTTTGCTAACTTCAAGTTTCTACCACTACTACTACTATTACTACTACTACTATTACTACTAAGACGATTATTACTACCACTACTTCATACGTATTGAACTTGCTGAAGTGCGCTCTGTAGACCAGTTTGTGTGTTTGGGCTACTGTAGAAACATGGCGGCACAAAATAGCGAGTTCCATGCAAGAGGACCAGCGATGTATGTAGATAGAAATGGTTCATTCTAAGGTAATATAAACATGACGGTTCATTATGTAAGGTCTATATACAATACACCACTGGTCATACCACTCAGAAAACCTTAAAACATAGTTTGTCATAGTCATCTGTCACACACATCTTCAAATGTTACTTCAAAACAGCTATTTAGTGGTAAATTGTATTGGAAGGCTACATTACCATTGTGTGCTTTAGGAGAATGATGTTTGTCTCTATTTGTGTCTTGTTTCCCGGAAAAGAGAGTTACATCAGCAGGTCTGAGTTCTTAACTTAATGTAGTTTGTGATCCTGTACTTGCTAGCAAAGACAGATCATTTTTCCCAACTGCAATTGTTCACTGAGATGAACTCATTACAAATATTCTCGGGTCCAATTAAAATATAAAACAGTAAAAATGTTTTTATAAACAAGATAGCTTTATTGTGACTCAAACATATCTCTGATCAGATCTCAATGAGGACATTAATGAAGCCTAACTTTAACTATATTTTATCTCCCTTCATCTGCAAGATTAAAGCAAAACAAAGATTAAAAGTATGCAGGTATGAGAGTTAGAAATGAGAATCATTGTTTCAACACACTGAAATATGATTATCTGAACCACTGATGTGAAGAACAAATGTTCATCAAAACAGAATATATGTCAAACTGTTCTGTCATCAAATGCATGAAGTAAATATAAAGTTTCCTCCTTCACAATAACATATTGCTAAATGTATGTGTCCTTACAGACTTTCTGGCTGCAGACTCTCTGACTCTCACTGTGAAGTTGTCGCCTCAGCTATGAAGTCCAATCACTCCCATTTGAGAGAGCTGGATCTGAGTAACAACAGTGAGTTGGTGGATTTAGGAGTGAAGCTTCTGTCTGCTGGACTGGAGAGTCAAAACTGTAGACTGGAAACTCTGAGGTCAGTTCACTGAGAACATAAGACAGTTTATTAGCTTCCACAGGCTCATATTGTGGCCCATCGATCAGTGAAGATGATTGATGAGTTTGAGCTTCTGTGTAAAGACAGAGAGAGACAGGTTAGATAAAGAAAAGAAAGACATGAGTGCAAAGCTCAGTAAAGGTGAAGTTAGGAACTTTGATGATCTTCATGATATCAGAAGCTGATGTAGCTGATACAAAGACAATCCACACAGCTGCTGTGGTGTGGTGTGCATTAAACCAGAGCTGAGAGTAATAAACAGCTGCCTAACACAGACCAACATCACAATATATTGTTTTTGATTCAGGTCAACAACAGCCTGTTCCCTAACAAATCAAATTAAATTAAAAACTAAAGAGTCACCAACTTTTTCAATTTCCAGAAATGAAACATGGCGTTTATTAGCAATAGAATGTAATTTCTGTGACTTCCAGTAAGCCCAGTCCTTGTTGTGCTGAGTGCTGCACCTTTTGACATGTTTTAATGAGCAGCAGAACAAAAGGAAATGTGAGTTGGATTTGTAGCTTAATCTTCATGGAGCTTCTAAAACTTTACTGAAATAATTTTATGCTTCAAAGTTCTACATATCAAGTCAGTTTGGTCCTAAATAGTAAATTTTTAAACAACCACTTGATTTGGCTAACCCAGACTCCTGAAGATTCATATTAGTTTCAGCTGAACTTATGAACTCATTTCTGGTCTAGTTGTGTTAGGAAGGGACCACTTCAAACTCAGTATGGACAGGTGGAATGATGACTGCCACCAATAACCCTTCAATGTCTATATGACATATGGCTGTTGTTTTAAGACACATTTGAAATGTGGACGTCTCCTTTTAATGACATACACCTATTTAGCTCCCAAATAAAGTGAGAAGGTCACGTGATAAATTAAATAATGAACTGTTTTTTAGTCCAATGTGTCTTATTTAATATTCATTCTCTAATTCCAGACTGGCCTGAGATCAGCAGCATGTTATTGATCTGTGTTGACATGAATAGGTGTATGAATGTTGTGCTGACATTTTGATGATGTCTGTAGAAGGCTGACATTATGATGATCCACAATAACACAATGACAAAGTCCCTCTACTTATTTTAGGGACAAGCTCATTGATTAGGACATAGTAATGTTGAGCTCCACATTTAAAACATGAACACATCTGATTGGATTAAAAATAGATTTTTATCTCCATCATTTATTCTTTATTCAGATTGAAGGGCTGCAGTTTGTCAGAGATCAGCTGTGCTTCTCTGGCCTCAGCTCTGAAGTCCAACCCCTCCCATCTGAGAGAGCTGGACCTGGACTACAACGAGCTTAAGGATTCAGGAGTGAAGCTGCTGTGTGTTTTTCTGGAGGATCCACACTGCAGACTGGAGACTCTGAGGTCAGTTCACTGACTCTTTGTTACTATTGTAGATCTGATATGTTTAATTAACAATTGAACCTAATTTATGTTCATAAAAACTTCCATTCATAAAGTTGCTTTCACACAGAGATCCCGCAACACAGAATATCCGATCAATATGCTGCATTCGCTCATTCATACTGAACAAAATATTTCAGCATAATCCCAGCAACCATCAGTACTTTCACATGGTTAGACCGTGAAAAAAAGACCTTGACTTTTGACAGCGTTGAAATCCCATAGCTGTTCCAGCATGGCTGACTCGGCTTTTCACACAGACATCATAGGTTTTATGTAGCATGTTATCCTGAAGCAGATAGAAGGCAAATATGGCCGTGAGGCCACCCAGAGGACAATGTGTGAAGCAACACTGGTTGACACAAGATACCTAGGGATCACATGAAACCACCTGAGCTTAGTGCCACAAAAGCAAGAGAAGAGGAATCAGGTACTGACTATTTCTTGCTATTTCAAAATCCTTGAGAGACTTGTGTTGTTCATTAAAAGATTCATTATAATTTATTTAGCACTTTTTTCCATAGTAAAATCTTGACTGTTTTTAATTAAACTCGTTTGAGTGTAAAATGGAAATCCCAAGATTTTTTTTGTTTTTTTTAATAAATAAAGGTATTGTTATTGGGAACAACTTCATACTTTTGTTTTCAATTGATAGTAACATTTGCCTTTCATGACCACGTTCAATCATAATGCCGGCTTACATTTGGATGTCTGTTAGCGATCAGCGATAAACGATCGATGATGGCATCATCTGTTGGTCCAACCCTAGTGAGCTCCTCCTTTTTTGGACCCCAGGAATATGAGATCAGCAGCATGTGATCGATCTGTGTTGACATGAATAGGTTTATGGATGTTACACATTTAAAACCTGAAGACATTGGATCTGATCAGAAAGGTATTTTTATCTCAGTCATTTATTTTTTATTCAGATTGAGGCGCTGCAGGTTGTCAGAGATCAGCTGTGCTTCTCTGGCCTCAGCTCTGAAGTCCAACCCCTCCCATCTGAGAGAGCTGGACCTGAGCTGGAACAAGCTGCAGGATTCAGGAGTGAAGCTGCTGTGTGGTTTTCTGGAGGATCCACACTGCAGACTGGAGACTCTGAGGTCAGTTCACTGACTCTCTGTTACTATTGTAGATCTGATATGTTTAATTAACAAACACCTAATTTATGTTTATATATAGCTTCCATCCATAAAGTTGTAAATATCTTAAAAGAACTGTTGAAAATTTCTGCTGTTAGTCATTAAAGTAAATGAATGTTTATCATTTCTGGTAAATGGTCACTTCTGTATACAGAGGATCCTCTGACTAATGTTTGTTTTATAGTTTTTCTCCTCTAATTCCAGACTGGTCTCAGATCGGGAGCATGTTATTGATCTGTGTTGACATGAATAGGTGTATGAATGTTGTGCTGACATTTGGATGATGTCTGTAGAAGGCTGACATTATGATGATCCACAATAACACAATGACAAAGTCCCTCTACTCATTTTAGGGAAAAGCTCATTGATTAGGACATAGTAATGTTGAGCTCCACATTTAAAACCTGAACACATCTGATTGGATTAGAAATGGATTTTTATCTCCATCTTTTATTCTTTATTCAGATTGATTTTCTGCAGTTTGTCAGAGATCAGCTGTGCTTCTCTGGCCTCAGCTCTGAAATCCAACCCCTCCCATCTGAGAGAGCTGGACCTGAGTCTCAACTACGTGTCTGATTCAGAAGTGGAGCTGCTGTCTGATCTGAAGGAGAATCCACACTGCAGACTGGAGAATCTGAGGTCAGTAGAGGGTTGGAGTCAGTCCATGCTGGTTTCAGCAGTATTGTACTAAACACAGTTAGTATCAAAGCAGAGATCCAGTATTTCCTGTAAACCTCCAACCTTCTCAGCTGCTGCTTTCCTCAGTGAAGCTGTGAGAGGAGAATGGTGACAGGCTTCAGGATTGGACAGAAAGACAGAGAGAGAGAGAGAGAACAGGCAGTGATCATGTGTTTGAGTTGATGTGAAGACGACTGTTGTTGTTGTGTTCATGTCTCCAGGAAATAAAGCTGGATTCCAGCTGACAGCATCACAAGATGTATAGAGACAGTGGTCCTCATTTATCAAATGTCGTACCATCAAATCTGATCTCAAAGTGTTTGTTCTCTCATTTCAACACTAAACTACTGATGGCTGTGAAGATTCTCACTCATCCGGGTCATAGTTTATCCATAGAAAGTTAAAGTCAAGGGCAACTGGATTGGTTGAAGATAATGAAAGACATTTCGTCCCTCAACCAAGAGACTTCTTCAGTTCTGACTGATTGGTATGGAAACTCAGCTATTTAACCTCAGTGCGGTCGTTTGCCAGGATCGTTGATACTGCTGGTTCGTTAGTGTTCCTGGTTGCTGTAACGACAGTCGTTACAGTCATTAGGACTACCCGAGGCCAAGCCTGAACGACCATCGTTGGTATCTTCACCTGAAACCAATAGGTTAAGTTTGTTGAGTTTCCTGGGAAACTCAAAGATAATCGATACCTCTGGTTCATTAGTGCTCCTGGATGTTGTAACAACTGTCATTATGGTCTTTGGATCCACCGGAGGCCGAGTCTGAACGATCATCATTGATAATGAATGGATAGCAATGTAAGAAGGGCTGGCCCAAATGTGCTTCAATGCTTCGATAGTAATTAACAGCGAATAAGTGAAGCTTTGGATATTGAGCAGCGGAAGAGTGAGGCAGAGTGAAAATAGATGCGTACCGAACCGGGTTGGTGGCTGCTGTACAGAGCAAGAGGAACTCAGCTCAGAGTCTAGAGTGAGAGAGTCTGATCCGAGCATGTCCAGAGCAGAATATGGGAATAGTTAGAATACGGGAATAGTAACCGGGGCAGGGGTCCAGGAGAGCGGACAGTGTTTTGGGATAGCTGAACCAAATAACACGTTATTATGCAAAATTCACTTTCAACTTTCATTATAGCGACTAAATGCTCTTCTTCTACAATCGGCCTAATACAATTTTGGAAATGCGTTAATTATGTTGTTGTTTGTTCGTTTCCAGCCTACAGTTTAGCAATTGAATAATTTTAAAATGTAGGAAATTTGACTGTTTTGATCTGTAATAAAATTAAGCAATTGTATAAAATGCCGTAATTTCCACACTAGGCTACTGCTGTCATCACAAAGTTTAAAGTGCTCCCACCCAGCTGAGGGCTTCATTTTGTTTTCTGTTTGGTGTGAACTGGAGCGTTAACGTTCCCTGCTGTCAGCGGAGATCAAGCACTCGAAAAAACACCAAATCAAATATTTGAATATTCCACTCCAGCCCTAAATACAATTGGGCAATAAGTTGTGTCGCAGAGCCGTCTCCCCTGTTAAGTTTGGGCTTCTCTACCTTCTCTAAATGGCTTCCTTGACACCTCTTTCAAACCATCCATCTTCTCTGTCTAAAATGTGCACCTGGTGATCCTCAAACGAGTATCATTTATCCTTCAGATGTAAGTAAACTGCTGAGTCTTGACCTGAGGAGTTGGGCCTTCTGTGTTGGGCCATGTGTTTGTGTAGTGGTTGTTTAGTTTCCCCAATAAACAGGTCTGTGCATTCCTCACTGCATTGGACTGCATACACTCATACATTTATTTTCTTGTATTTGGGTGTGCAGCCTTTGGGTGCAGTATCTGTGTTAGCGTGTTCTTGGGTTTAAAAAACACAGGGATGTGCTAGTTGAAAATCAACCAGTTTCTCTGATACTCCGACACATATGGAATCATAATGTTGTTGCGTTTGGCATTCTCTTTCTTTAGTGTTGGTGTTCTTCCAGGATCTTGTGGATGTTTTCACAAAGTTCTTTAGGATATCATATCTATATCTAGGTGGTTCTTTTACTTTTCTTGGCCTTGGGCACTTGTTGGTATGTTGTCCCCTCTGTGGTGGAGTGTTCTCATGACCCCTAGCTTATGCTCCAGTGGGTGGTGGGAATCGAAGACTAAGTATTGGTATATGTGTGTGGGTTTCCGTATAATCCAATGTGCAGGCTCCTGTCCATTTCAATGTGTATGGCACAGTCCAAGAAAGCCAAACTGTTGTTGTAGACAACAGGGGATCCAGGGGATACTGGTGTTTAGACAGAGGGTCCAGTAGTTTACAGATCTGGTTAGGGCTGAGGCTAGTTCTGTTGTTCAGGGTGTTGTCTTGTAGCAGTAGTTTCCTAGCGGTTTCTACTGCCTGTATGGTGGGGATGCATGTGAACAAGGAAATCACATAATAGGACATCATGGCTTTATTTGGGTTCAGTTTCAGTCCTCTGACTGTTCACAAAGTCTATGGAGTTTTTGTGTGGCAAGGCATGTTGCCAAAAAGCCAAAAAGGCTAGGATGGCACATATGTGTTTGGCAATGTTATAGGTCACCGAGTTACTAATGCTGAAAATAGGCCTGAGTGGGGGCTCCTTCTTTGTGTATCTTGGGTAGTCCATATATACATGGAATGGCTTCTTCAGGATACAAACTGTAATACTGTTCATAGGTGATGGTGTTTTCTTTCTGTAGCTGTTCTAGACATTCTGTGGACTTTTTCTTGTACCCGCTGGTTGGGTCTCGCCTCAGTGTCTGCGTTTGTGTCCTTAAGTAATGCATTGGCTCTGTCCTGGTAGTCTGCTGTGTTAAGTGCAGGTAGGATAGTGATGTCTTGATCCTTGCTCAGGGATATCATAGCCTTCCTTTCTTGGATGGTGATGTTGGAGGGGGGTGCCTTCACATTGAATAGTGCAGCTGATACCTTTAGCCTGAGCTGTTCTCCTTCTGGTAATTTGTTTTTCCTTATGGTTGATTCTGTAGCTGTGATGAGGTCCACTATAGGTACCTGCTGTGGTGTGATGGCAAAGTTTAATCGATTGGCTAAAACTTCTCTGGTTGGGTGAGTACTCTATCTGACAAGTTCTTCACCCATCTGTTGTCTGTTTCATGCGATGAGGGGTTGTCATCCGTTTTCCTGCAAGAAAGTTCTTCTGTTTTTCTTGCCTCTTGACTGTAGGTTTTGGAATTTTCAGGTCTGTCTTTCCTTGCTCTTAGTGAATTGACATAGCTGTGCTTTCTGTGCGCTTTGAACCTGGGGGGGATGCTGAAATGAGCATTTAAATAGAGTAGAATGTAGCCTTATTATTGTTATTGTGGTAGTAACACAGGAGCAGCTCATTGTTGAAGTAGGGTAAGCCTACATATAGAGGAAGCTGTGCATCATTCGTAAACGCCAACAGGACAATTTTATCCACATATATTTTCTCTCTCTCTCTGACGTTCTGTTTAGGCGAATGCCTTTTCCAGAACTGTACTGGGCAGATGTGTTTCCAGTTTGTGGTGTAAGCTGTCCAATTCTTTGGTGAAATGGACCTGTCTCACTGTAGTGAGAGTGGTCAAGCTGGTGTTGTGTTTTCTCCAGGATCATTCCAGCTCTGCAAAAGGGGGCTGGCAGCATTTTCAAACTTCTCCATTTTAGTCTGGACAGGAGGTGCAAACATAGCAAAAGGTCTCCGTTGTAAAATGGATAATGTGAGGTGAAATTAATGTTCGCCTCGCATTACTTGTGCAAGTTTGAACGCTTGTACCATATTTAAATACGTTTTATTCACGAGCATGTGAACCTGCAGCTTGCACCTAAATAATGGCAATTTCTTTTTCCGTAATTTTTTTCTTTCTTCAACCATGGCCGATATATCAACTGTTGCTGCTTTGTACCTGTTGTGGATGTCCCAGAAACGTCTGGAAATCAAACGCCGCTGTGTGGGGTTTGGGTGCACAATATCATACGTTCACAGCGCATCACCCCCTTCTTCAGGAACTGCGCCTGGATGACTGCCACTTCCAGCGCTACCTGAGGCTGAACAGTGCCCAGTTTGATGACCTGTAAGCTTGTATTGGTGTCAGGATTTTTACCTGTGATTTGTTATTGGGTACCCGAGTATTAAAAAAGTCTTAAATTTCATATTCTAAAAATAAGGCCTTAAAAGTATTAAAGTCTGAGGTTAGCACAACAAGCAAATCTGTGAGCGAGTCAGTTACACTATGGTGAGTGCTAATGGAACAGCAGAGCTGGAAGACCCACTGCAGGTTACTGGTCAGTTAACGTTACAATAGCAACGTAGAGACAGTTGTGTATGAGACAAGGTCGGAGTCTGTGTATCAGCTTTGCGCCACTGTTGTAGTGTAACGTTATGTGAATGGAAACCTCCAAAATGCTAATGCACATTAAACTTACATCACCCAGATGCGCTGATCACCGGGACGAGGAAAAAACAAACTGCAGCCCAACTCCTTATCCCCGCTGCTTTCAAGCCATTACTATATAATACTATATTTCAAGCAGCCTTTAGATGCAAAAACAGACCAGGATGAACAATCACTGAAGTTAATTGCATTTACATCAACATACTCTTTTACATTACACTACCATATCTAGCCAAGGTATAACTAATTGTAAAAACTCAAAATGCACAATTTATCTAAAATATTTGGTTTCACACCATAACTGTTCTTAGTGCGACAAATTTTGTATTCATGTAATAGTTGTCCTTTTTTTCAACACAAAGTGACATCCTTGATTCATTTTATATTATCCGAGTACAAACGCCCCAAAAAGCTTTAATGTATTAAATATGAATGTGAGTATTATTATAAAATGTTTTATTAATTTCAATTTAATTTACTTACTAATTTTCTCAGGCTTAAAATTCATACAGATTTTCCATGATTGTGTCACAGCACAACGGTCGTGGGTTCAAACACTGGTTGCCCCGGCCTTTCTGTGTGGATGTTCTTCCCGTGTCCGCGTGGGTTCTCTCCTGGTGCTCCGGCTTACTCCCACCATCCAAAGACATGCAGGCTAGGTTAAATGGTGTCTCCAAAATTGCCCTTAGGTGTGAAAGTGAGTGTGAGTGGTTGTTTGAAAATGTGTGGCCCTGCGATGGACTGGCGACCCATGTCCAGGGTGTACCCCACCTTTCGCCCAATGTCAGCTAGGATAGGCTCCAGCCCCCCCATAACCCTGTATGCAGGATAAGCAGTTGATGATGGATGGATGGATGGATGGATGGATGGATGGATGGATGGATGGATGGATGGATGGATTTTCCATCATACGGCAGTGAAGTTGGTATTAAATTTCATCCTAGGTGGTATTAAAAAGGTCTTAAAAAGTAAAGTATTACTTTGAGAATCCTGTGGGGTACCCTGGGTAATACAGCTTTAATATGGGATGTCTATACTGCATTACAACACAATATCAATAAAAGCAGACACCACTAACTGCCAGCAAAATACATTGAACAAAATTGTTAAAGCAACACTTTTGTTTTTGTGGGCTGAACTCAAAGATCTCAGACTTTCTCTATGTACACAAAAGGCCTATTTCTCACAAAGACTGTTCACAAATCTGTCCAAATCTGTTTTAGTGAGCACTTCTTCTTTGCTGAGATCACCCTTACACGGCATATCAAGACCAGACTCTTTGTGCTATTATTATTTACTAGGGCTCGTCTGAGGCCCCATCAACACTATATTTGTTTTAAAACTCTGGCTTTAAACAAATATGATGTCAATGTCATTTTTTGAGCTTCCAAGCTTCGATAGTAATTAACAGATAGTAATTAAAATATTTATTTACTAAGGGAAAGACAAGTAAAGGGTAAATAGGGGTGTTTCTGAGACAAAACAAACAGTGATTATACAGACACAACAAGAATGCAACTTTCAGAAGTTGGAACAGAATTAATGGGGTGTTATGTGTGTGAAAAGACTATGATTCTTAAAGGTTTAGTGGTATCTACCAGTGAACTGTCCAGTTTACCACTGCCACTTAACCTTTCAGCCTAGGATAGCTATGGTGGCTGAAAATACCACAAAAGATGTCGTCTTCTGAGACAGCAGAGAGTAGCCAGTCAGGAAATTAAGTTTCTTTAGGTAGATTTATTAAGAAATTATATTTACTTAATTATTCACTTAAACCATATGTTATTGTGACTTGGCCACTGACAGATAATATAGAAAATGTGAGCCAAGAGTGTGAAACACTGTAACTGTTACACCACAGTCCATTATAAACCACATAATAGATCAAGTTTATACAAACATTGACAAGAGAAACATGTTTTTTCTCTCAGTTTTGACGTGCGGCCAGACTATGGTGCTTTGATGACGGCAAAAAATCTAAATAAATAAATACTTTTATAGTGGTGCTGAAATAGATCTCAGTGATGACAGCAACAGTTACTCACATAATCACATCCTCTTCAGTGGTTTTGCCTACAGAATAAAAGCATGGGAAGATTGCTTGGAGCAATGCTTTATTTCGAGTTGAATTGAAAGCTTTTACTCTTGTAGGAAAAATCCTACGATTAAAAAAGAGTCTGTAGCCTTCTTGACACACCTCTGAAAGAGCAGTCAGCGAGCCTAAATGTCCTCTGCCTTTAGATACTGGGGAATTGAGAAAGCATCCGTAGGTTGATGGATACGGATAGAACACCGAAACACAAACACTGCAGGACATGCTGGAATATGAGGCTAAGAAACAGTTGCTGCAGAATCACTTTGTTGAAGAGAGAAAAAAATGTCTCCCAACGTGAGATAGAGCACACAACCTTCCTGGGTGTGGGACCTTCACTTCACTGATTTGGGGTGTTAAAGGCAATGTGCAGATCTTTGCAGCGGGAGCCGACAGGTGTGTGTCTGATGTGATCAACAATACATAATAGTTTACCTTTCTATATAAAGCCTTTGTTTGGAATAATATCATTCTATTAAACTCTCTGACTTTTAGTTTGTCTATGAAGATTCTCAGTCATCCAGGTCATAGTTATCCAACGAAGATTAAAGTGAAGACCAACTGGACTTGGTTGAAGATATTGGAACCAACCAAGTCCAGTTGCCCTTGACTTTAACCTTCGTTGGATGACTTTTAGTTTGTTTGTGAACAAGCTGCATCAAACAATATGTGTCAGAGAAACTTTTTTCCCCCTCTTTTTTGACACTGACTTTATGTCAGACCACGTTTTTTTTATTTCATAGCCATTATACCAGTATCTGAGCCGGCTGCATTGATTACTATTGTGACACTAGAAGGTGACAGGGACAAATTTCTAGTCATTTGCATAGTAATTTATGGGAGGAGCCAAGGCAGGGCATGTGGCTTGTTAAACCTGCAGAGTAAACAGAGCTGATGGCCAAAGTCTCTGCAGGTCTCAGTGTGTTCACTCCAATACGTTAACATGAGAGCTGAAAGGAAGCTGGCTACGCTACACAGCTGCTCCACTTCTGGTCTGAACAGGACTGAAGTCCCTGCTGGTCTTTATACTGGATGTGCTGCATCACTGACTGACAGCTGATGAAGGGAGTCTCTGTAAACTCTGATTCATGACTTCTGCTCTCTGTCTTCTTCTCTCATCAGCTGGAATCCAGTTGGGTACACATGAGAAAGGTGGTGGTGTTGAAAGAGGATCTGCTGCGTCCTGATGATCCAGAGAGGTTGAAGCAGCCATGTTACTGGGATGTAGAGTGGAGAGGAGAGCTTACAATTGCTATTGCTTTCTCAGTGGATTCGAACCCGGGTCTCTCACACCAACGACATGCATCTTATCCACTGCACCATCACCACTCCACCTGGACCTGGACTTCATTTCATTCAGATGTTCTGAACCCAAAGTGCCTCTACAGATTAGTTCTGTTTAATTTAATATAACTGCTGCTTTCTGCCAGCAGATGTCAGCATTTCCACTGTTTTCTCTCAGAGCATTAACTGAATGGAAACAGTTTATCTATATTTCATCATCAACAAGTGTAAATATTGGGATTTTCTGCTGATCTGTTTTGAACAAATGACATTTGCTTCCTGTCTGTCCCTCCTGGGAGAGGGTTCCCTGCTCGCTGCTCCGACTGAGCGTTCCTCCTTTTTGGTGGGGGGAATCGAGCTTATAAGAGGGTCGTATGCTGTACAGATTGTAAACCCCCTTCAGATGATGTGAACACTTTCTTTCTGACTGACTTCATTTGACCAAAATTAATTAGAATTTTAATTTAGTTTCTCCTGATGAGTCTTTCCTTTAAAAGTGGTGCTAGAGATTTTTTACATTATCACTGATGATAACGATGATGATGATGATCACAGCAGGTTATTGCTCTACACACTAGAGTTTTGTGTGAGCTTGTGTGGTGGGTTTTAGTGTTTGTTTTATATATTTTTATTATATTTGATGTATTTAGTGTTTTATGTGGTTGAGTCCCTCCCAGGCTTTTCTCTCTTTGGAACAATAAAGTTAAAGATTAATTCATGAGCCTTGAATAGAGTTGTGATTTCTACATGCAGTTACATCTGAATTTCAATAAATAGCAAAAAAGCCAAAGTGTAAAGTTTCTCACTGTTTTTTATTCTCTGTTCTCTGTTCTTCTAACTTTTAATCCAACTTGTCCAGATTAAGTCTCACTCTGTTTAATCCACATCAAAAATCCATGTTGAGTTCAATCCAGCAGAGAGGAAATGATGGAGCAGCAGCTGACACTGAGCTGCTTTAGAGAAAACTCCAGATCCATCTTGTTTAGACACCAGAACACTCAGCATGAATCAGTCTGATGGAAATCTGGGCTTCCTTAAAATAATATTTCTCTCTCATGTTTCTTCTTTTCTAAAATCCCTTTTCCTCTGTATGTTTCCTCTGGTTCCCCGGCCTTCATCCAGTCCTGACAGCATCATCTTCACCACGGTTTGTCTTCTGGACTCAAGTGTTAACTTGTCTTCTGCTGCTTTTAAGTCAGTAAAGACTTTTGTAGTGATAAATTTAACACGCTGAAGGCTGTCACAGTTTGCACAATAAAAATAGACACTAAACACTTCCTGATCTGAGTGGACAGCCTGTTATGAACTCCTTTTTTCCAGTTATGAGTTTACATTTATTTATATATTTAGCTGACGCTTTTATCCACTTACAATTGCTATATATGTCAGAGGTCGCACGCCTCAGGAGGAATTAGGGGTGAAGTGTCTCTCACACCAAAGGCAGGCGTCTTAACCATTGCGCCATCCCACCGCCATCAGTGTGATGTATGGACCTGTACTGATGTGCGGCAGTGTGGAATTACTCACTGAGCTCTAGGACAAAGAAACAAGGAAACAACATGAGACTTTCTCTGTGAACCTTTGAGCAGGCCCAAAGGAATTTTCTTTTGTAAACTTCAGATTACACAAAAGCAAAAAGGTCCTAGCAAAAGAAAACAATAGAAAATTTTTATATACCAAAAATCAAAAACTACAGTTTATATATAGAAACAGACAGAATAGTATATCACACGATCCACGCTTGCTGAGATTGCTAAGTGTGTCTGTTAGCTCATCTTTAACAGCCGTTTTCTCAAAATGACGTTTCCTGTACACCAAGTCATTTTCATTATCATCATCATACTCTTACACACTGTTTCTGTGGTGTTATACCAAGACATTTACAGAGGATTTTATCTTTTAACGTTTTCATTTTATGTGTTTTTTCTGTAAATATGTAGGAAAAGAGTCCATCACACATGTGACTGGTATATTTTGAATGAATCCATGAAAAACTATGTTTTGATAAACTGTTCTATAAATGTCTAGAATATTATCACAAACCAAAAATCCACTCTTACCAATGTGCTGATAAAGGGATTTGTGTGATATGATCAGTTCAGATTTAATGAGGAAATACCTCATTTGAATATTGTCACAGCCTGGCTCGCACTGAGTCCAGCGGCCGCAGTTGCTTTTCTCAAGCTGCACAAAATTGGAACCGCACTATTGCCTAGATAGTTAACACTATCTAATTGTGTGAAATGGTTTAAGGTATTGATAACAGACGACACAATTAGCTAAACGAGTTCAGGCAACTGCAAACGTTGTTCAGCCAATGGGTTTTAGTGTTTTAGCAATTAAGAAAAACTGTAACAACAGATGGAGAGCAGCTTTGTCTTCAGCTGGTAGTTTGTTGGTTTGGACAGCAGGTGGCGCTGCATCAACAATGAGCTGAGACTCAAACCTGTGACATGGACACAACTAAAACACATCAACATAAACACGTGACACAAACAAGATGTGACATTTATTAATGAATCACTGATTATCCTCCCAATGTTAAATAACGACGATGGTCTGTAATGGCATCTGCTCTGGTGGAGAACCTCACTGATGTAGCACAGTGGGTTCTTCTCCTCGACAGGTCTAATGAAGGTGAAGCAGCTGTTTCAGGTTGTTTCTACGTCTGTTTCTGTCCAGCTGTTGGAGGTGAAATGAGGCTGCAGCTCCTCAGTGACTGAGATGGAAACAACAGAAGCAGATGAACACAGCTTTGAGTTTGAAAAGACTGCATCTGCACATTTCTCTCTGTGCGTACAAACCGGTTTAGCTGGGAATCTGTTTCCTGGACTTTCTATCTGCAGACGGATCAAAGCTCCTCCCCCATCGACCTGGAATCTCAACTATCTGACTGCATCGTCTCTCTTCTATTGTTCCCTCTCTGCTGTCGCCTACCTGGGTTCCTCCTTCTGCTCAAACTAAATCTTTCTCACCAGCTCAACACTTTCATACTGTGTTTGTTCTAAATTCAGAGAAGAAGTTAAAAGAAGGCAAAGGTTTAGAAAACAGGGATCTGCTGAGCCCTGAGGAGAGTTTCAGCTATCAGGAATCAAACTTAAAGGGTTTTCTGCAGAGCATCAATAAGTTCACACATTTGGACCAAAACTCATTTTAAAACCTGTTCAGGCCAAGAGAGACACTCAGAAACTAAAGACACACACAGGTAAACTCACCTGGTTCCCTTTAAACAGAGAGGGGAGGAGCTACACTGATCAGGTGATCCAGGTGAGAACAGGTAGGAGGCTGAATTAGAAAGAGTTCAGTCAGTTGAGATATGTGGATAATTATTATGGGTATGTGCAAATCTTTACTGATGGATCAAAGCAACCAGAATCAGGGAAAGTAGCAATTGCATATGTGATACCAGAGTTTAATATAAATTTTTATGCAAGAGTTTCGGATCATTTGTCAGTGTACTCAGCAGAACTGATAGCAATTGTGATGGCGTTGCAGTGGGTAGAACAAATTAAACCACTGAGAGTAGTTGTGTGTTCAGATTCGTTGTCAGCCTTAGAAAATTTTAAATTAGGTAATACGAGTGAGAGGCATGATATTGTATGTGAGATATTGACTTTGCTTCATAGTATTCAAAATGGGGGGACGCATGTAAAGTTTGTTTGGGTTCCAGCCCATGTAGGTATGGTTGGTAATGAGTTGGCAGACAAGTTTGCTAAACAGGCTTTGAAAGCGATAAATGTGTCTATTATGTGTAAAATATCAAAGTCAGAAGCTAAGTCAATAATTAAAAAACGTGTTAAAAAGCTGTGGCAAGATAAATGGGATAGGGGAGATAAAGGGAGGGGTTTTTACATGATAAATCCTGAGGTAGGTCAAGGTCGTCTGGTTATAAGATGTCGAAGAGAAGAACAAATTTTTACAAGAATGAGAATAGGGCACACTGGACTAAACAAAACATTACAGCTAATAGGAAAACATGAGTCAGGAAACTGTGAGATATGTAAAGTACCAGAAACAGTGGAACATGTTTTAATGATCTGTAAGAAATTTAAGAGAGAAAGGGTTTTAATTAAAAGGAAAATAGAGGGTAGTGGGGAAAGGTTTATCTTTAGAGATATTTTATCTAAGGCTTCCGATCATAGAATAATAAAATATATGTTTGAATTTTTAAAGAACACTGGCATCATTGATCGAGTGTAGGGTTTTTTTTTTTGTTTTTTTTTTGAGCTATAGTGATCATCAAGCACAATTTATCTGGAGGGTGGCGGTAGTGCGCTAAGTAGTCCGCATCCGCCGTTAGCAGTCAAAGAAGAAGAAGAAGAAGAAGAAGAAGTTCAGTCAGTTCAGACTCCATTTAGAGTCCCAGAGCAGAAGGAGGAGAACTGAAGGCTGAGGCAGGGTGAGAGTTAATCCAACATTTTATTATTTTACTGTCAAAGTCTCTGAGTCTCTTTTCTCCCTGTGGACTGTAGAGGAAAGAAACCTCAGAGGGAACTCAGCACTTTGATTCATCTGTGGACACAAAGTCCTGATTGGCTCAATGAAACATATTAAACCTGCAGTAACCATGGAAACAAGCACAGATTTAAAGAAAAGTGTAGAGTTCTGGCTGTTTTATTGTACTGTATACTGTGTTTGTGTGTGTGCGTGCGTGCGTGTGTGTCTGTGCATGTGTGTGAGTGTGTTACTTCCTGTTCTGTCAGTCTTGTGACTCTTGAACAAACCTGTTTCTCCTGATTCTTGTGTTCTGAGCTCACAGTCACTGTTTTAACTCTCAGACTCCAGAAGTTTACTGATCAGTGACAGAGGTTTGTTTTACAGGGTTTTATTATGTTGTCATTTTACCTCGGTCTCACTGCTCTATCCACCAGTAGCTGGTGCTTGGCTCCTCTGGTGTTACTGCCCATTCCCTTCTGGGCCCTGTGCATGTATTGAGCCATGTGCCTACTCATCTTGGCCGCTATGATGCCTGACAGGAGCTTCCATGTTGTGCAGAGGCAGGTTATTGGCCGGTAGTTGGATGGGATTGTTCCCTTCTGGGGATCCTTCATGATCAGGATTGTCCGTCCTTGGGTTAACCATTCTGGGTGGGTCCCATCCATCAGCAGTTGGTTCATTTGTACAGCCAGGCGTTCATGGAGTGCAGTTAGTTTCTTCAGCCAGTAGGTGTGGATCATGTCAGGGCCTGGTGCTGTCCAGCTCTTCATACCTGCCACTCTTTCTTGGATGTCTGCCGTTGTAATGGTTACTGGTTCTTGTTCTGGGAGATTGCTGTGATCTGTTCTTAGATCCACTAGCCACTGAGCATTGGTGTTGTGGGATGCCTCTTTCTCCCATATGTTCTTCCAGTACTGGTCAGTCTCAGCCCTGGGTGGATCTGATCTTGTGTTATTACCCTGCCACTGAGAGTACACTTTGGATGGTTCGGTGGAGAACATCCGGTTTATTCTCCTTGCTTCTGCTTCTCCCTTGTATCTCTTTAGGCGGGTGGCCAGGGCGGTGAGTCTTTGTTTGGCAGTCTCTAGAGCCTCAGGTATCGACAGCTTGTTGTATTTCTTAGGTAACCCCTTCCTTACACCTTTCTGTAGCTCTGACAGCTGACTAACCTCTCTTCGTGTTGCCTTGATCTTGGCCTCTAACCTTCTCCTCCATGGGGGGTAATGCTCTTTGTGGCTTGTGGTGTTCATCTTATAGCCAAGCATCTCTAGGATCACTGTTGCTGTTACGTACATCAGCTCATTGGTCTCGGTCAGGGCTGTGCAGAGACCTTTGGAAGGGCAGGTGCTCAAAGTATAATAAGGGCACATGGAACAAGGATTTAAACAGGACTCTTCTCATACAAATGACAAAGATATATATCGTTATATATTCTTTGTTGACACACATATACAGATGCTTCTGTATCGATACATCAGCAAATGCTGTGACACAAAAAGAAACAGGGAATACCAACTCTAGCTGGGCTGACATAAGTTACAGGGAACAGTTGCTGTTGAAGGGTTGCTATGGATACTGCTGCTGCTGTTGTTGTGTTGTTGCTGATACTACTGGAGATGATCTGTGACTACAGATATTAAAACAACTATAGGATATATATCAGCTGATTAAACAATTAAGTGAACATAAAAAGATTGTTAAGTGTTTGGGACCAGCTCACAGTGACTGACCTGCTGTAATACTGCAGCCACCAGGCTGACTGCTGGGGAGACGCTCACAGAGCTGCACACCAAGAGCTGCAGGAGGAGGAAATAAGATACCAGATTTAAAAAAGTGTGGGAAATAATCTGAGAAGGAAACATTAATGGGGAGAGGATGAGGGAGGCCACGGCAGGGTGAGAGTGAGACAAACAGATCTACAGACAGATGTGTGTGTGTCTGTGTTGCTTGCTGTGTGTCTACAGGATGCACAACTGTGATAATGATTTAATAACTTAATTGTAAATCTGAGATATATTTAGATTTTTATTGACTATATGTCTAATCATATATCTAAATAAATAAACTAACATTAATCTTTTATAATATTCCTGACATCAAAGTAAAGAGTGAAGAAGAAACGGCCTGTTAGATTTCAGAAACATGAATGAAATGTTTGTGAATCTTATTTCCTCCACCTGCAGCTCTCAGTGTGCAGCTGCTCCCAAACACTCAACAATCTTTGCATCTTTTCATGGTCACATAATTGTTTAATCAGCTAATATATATCCTGTTTGTTTTAACAATTCATACATTTTTCTGAAATCTTATAGGGCCATTTCTTCTTCACTCTTTACTTTGATGTCAGGAATATTATTTATTTTACATCAGCACTGACAGTTTTATATGTGTTTCCAGTTCTTGAGTTTTTATTGTAGTTGAGCTGTTGTAAACACACTGCTGCTGTCAAATGTAAATTTATTCAATACTGTTCTGAATTTAATGATTTTTTTAAAGGGCTGAAGGCTGTAAGTCTGGGGAACAGGCTTAGAATTTTACCAATATTGTTCTACTTATTTTAAGGCACAAGGCTTTTATTTAGTTACTTTAATAATCCAGTTCAAGTGCAAAGATTTTAGTCAGATTACATAGAAAAGATCAGACCTCTCGACCCCCGTGAAACTTTTCTCCCCCAAACAGAACAAAGTGAACAGAGCACTTTAGTTTATAGAGTAGAAGTAACGTTAACTGTCGGCGTGTTAGCCGGCAGCTGATGTTTCTTCTACAGGCGACACGCAGCGATAAACACAACAACTGTGCTGCTCTCTTTGCAACAATCCACAACAAGCACATTGCAGCAAACCGCTCTTACCGCCGGAATCGAAGGCGTCCTGTAGGCAGAGCTGCTGAATCACTAGCGATGTCTGAGCGGGAGGGCTGCGTTCGATGCCTGGTCTCGGTTATGGCTTTAGTAGGGATAGTATGTAGTGCTGCATTCACATCTTCTAGCAGACTTTCAGAGGGTACTTTGTCACTTAGCCTTGGCAGTCTTGGTCGTTGTACTAGGGGGTCCAGCTTGGCTATGATCTTCAATCGTAGGTCAGCCGCCCTTATGTTGTTATTGGGGCTTGGGACCCAATCTCTGAGTGTGGAGATGATGATGAAATCTCCCCGCTGACCTGTCGTCCTGGCTCCCCCTTGCCGTAGCATATTTGTTGTACCTCATCAATCTCTAGTTGTGATAGGAGCTGCCGTTTGCGGATGTTAGAACACTGAGCTAGGAGTTGTTTCTTTGTCAGTGTTGAAGATGGGTTTTGAAGCATCCATATATCCCATAGTCTCTGCATATAACCCCTCTCACTGGGGTTGCTTGTATTAGTAGCATTACATCAGATCCATGTTTTCTGCTCTAGTCCATGTATGTCATCAGGTCAAATCTCAAAAGCCTACAACAGGTAGTAGTCTACTTCATTCAGTCTCTGCAGGATGATATCGCTGTACAAAGTTTTTCCACATCACCGCAGCAAACACGCAGCCTATAAAACAGTCTGTGAGATCTCCACAGATGGTGATGTCATTTTCCAGAAACCTGATTGGTCAGGTGTTTTTATAGAGATCAACTCTATAAACTCTATATCTCGAACAGAACCTGCTCCGGAGCAGGTTAGCCAATCAGCATCAGTTACCATGGCGATCTACCCCAAATTAAGTGAACCACCGTTGTGTTTGTGAAAACTCAGGCTTAACCCCAAAGTTACCTCTCTAAGCTCAGATCCTGCTTCATGGTCGAGGCCTCTGCTGCATGAAAAAGAGAGAGAGAGCAAATCAATAACAGACAGACTCTATTTACAGTCCACAGATCAGACTGATCAATAACCAATAAGTGACTTCTCTCTGTTGTAAACTGAACAATCATCAACAAAGAGAAGAACTGATCACTTTTCTGTTTTTCTAGTCTTTCCTGTTTTTATTTCTTAGAGCTCGTTCTGTTGATCAGACTGCTTCTTTCTTTCAGTCTGTTCTACTGAGCTTTTTATTATTATCACTAACAGCCAAACGCGGTAACTTGTCCTTAATAACAGCTGTTCCTAACATCAGAGAGTATAAAAACTGGCCGCTCATTATCTGCTGATCATTCAAAGAGTCTTCAGTCAGTCCAGAACTTGATAGTTTGATGTTTGAAAAAATACAAATAAATGTACAAGTCACTCGTTAATGAGAAACTTCTTCTAAAACAGTGACGTGAAGTTCAGTAAAAAGTCTTCAGAGATAGTTAACTAGTAACTTAAAGACGTGACTAGTGGAGGAGGACGGCTCAACTGTTCTGGACACTGAAAAGGTAAAATTTAAATAAAAGAGTTCAGCAGAAACTACTGTGAATAAAAGTGCCTGATAAACTGAACTTAATCTGAAATCAGTACCAAAGACTGAAAAACAGAAAAGTGACCTGTGAGACTCAGTTTAAGATAAACCTGCTGTGGGACGGGTCAGTGAAGGCATCTTGTAATTTCATCCAATGGAAAACTAAATGATCTAAATGACCCCTGACAGAATAAAGCAGGCCAGTAAAACCTTCTCACTCAGCTCAGCCTCAGCTCAACATCTGAAGCTTGTCTCCTCTCTCCTCTGCTCTCTGTGTTGGTGCCTGCTTTTCACTCCTGATCTTGAACCTCAGCCACAGGACTCACGTCAGCTCGTCTGAACTCCAGGAAATAAAATGTTTGACGGCTGAAAACAGGTTGAGGCAGCTGAGACTGACAGTAACACCAAAGATGTTGCTTGGATATAAGCCAATGTTTTTTTCACAACTATTTGAAGCGTGTTGCTTGAATTAGAATTATCCTGGCTTCTCTTAAAGGCGGCCACACTGACATTGTCCCTTTTGGATTTAAGACCTGTTCAGGACAAAACACCTTGCAGCTTTGCAATGAAACAAACTTCCATCTGAGATAAAAAACAAGCCGTCAGATTGTTGTTTTAATGGAGCATGTGGTGAATGCTTGTTAAAAACTATTTAGAGGAAGTTATTTATTAATATAATAATGTGGGGCTCCTTGTGGGGGGGTGGGGGGGCGTGTGTATGCATGTATTTGTCTATAGGCAAACATCTGTTTTTATTTCTGCATATTTGTATCAGTAGATTGTAAAGGTTGATGTGCAGGGTACATTAAATCAGCCGTATCTTCTCCTGCCGTCTTTATCAGACTGCAGGAGGACCAAAGTGGAAATAAGGGTTTTAACGTTCTTGTGTTATCCTCGACAGCTTTGAAGAATGTATTTTGTCTCTGTGGATGACATTTTATTTAGAGTTGTAATGTGGAGAAAAGTTAGATTTTTAACTTCCAGGGTGTAATGTGTCATAATAATGTCCGTCAGGCTCTGTGTCTGATAATGAACTCTGAGATCAAGCAGCAGCAGCTCTCTGCAGTCTGTTAGTCTGCTATCAGAGACACAGGACTGCATCCATACCAAATGTCTCCTCTGCTCTGGATGGTTTGAGAGATTTTATCAGTTTCTCATAACCTCAGTATATTGAATGTTGGCTCCATTTCATCAGTAGGGCATATGTTGGTGTATTTAGGTGAAAAACACTGCTACAGAGTCAAAGTGGTGGTTTAAAGCTTCAGATACATTAGCTACAATGTTTGTAAGCTGTGCATTTAAGTTCAAGCATCTTCCTTCTTTATCACGATGTCCTGTTAGTTTTTACTTGTTCCAGATAATTTAGACTTTTTATCTTTCAATTTTTGTCAAGAAAAAAATATTGCCTTAGCTTTTCTTCATGTCTTTGCCAGGTTGTTCTTAAATGCATCAAACTGTTGTCTTTCATGTCTCAACTAGTTTTAAATGCAGTTTTCAAGGCAAGATCTCGTTCTTTCATCAGTTTGAGTGTCAGCAGTAATCGGAGGGACAGGGTTAATTTTCTTTATTTGCCTATATTTACTGTTACTGTCTATAATTGTAATTTCCATTGCATCGGAGAATGTTTGACTGCCTTCCTTACTATCTACTCCCAACACTAGATCATCCTATTTGATTTGCTGAGCCACATTTTTGAAGTGCTCCTGTTTTTTGAGATTCAGAGATTCATACTACTGTTTCTATTGAATAATTATTTTATTTGAATGAGCACCTAAAATGGCCAGTTTAGCTGTAATATCCCAGACTGTCCTTTTAATGGCTGAATGGTCTGAAATACATCCCACTTCCTGTGTTCCATAAAATCGCTGGATTTTCCAGTCTCCTGTTTACACTATGCGTTGTTTTTTCATTGTTTTTTCAATTACATGTGCTGTACTTGACCCAACATTAAGTGCGATGTATACTTCTGCGTCAAATAGATGGCGACGTCGTCGCCTCACGTGCACCTCCTCAAAAACCATAACTACATGTCAAGGCGACACGGACCGTAAGCTCTGTGATTGGTCGGCTGGGCAGCCTCACAATCCCTCCGAGCCAACAGGAAGCACCCAGCGCTTTGAAGTAACTTTTACTAGCGCAGGAGTATAAATGCATGGCTACGTGTGTAGCCTTCGGTGTAGCTACGCACGTAGACCCTATACAGGAGTATAAATGTACCTTTAGCTGATGAGGAAGGTTAAATTGTTGAACATGACTAAACAGAGATTTTTCACATAAAGTGCGTTACTTCCCTGGATTAGTATGGAGGTGTCCCAGGCAGGGATGACTGTCTGCAGACAACAGAGAAATCACAATCATCAGTCAGACGACCTTGTTAAAGTTGTGTTGGTGTTATTTAGACTTTTTCACCGTATTGTACAGAGATGAGAAAGATGAATGTCACAGCCAGAGCATGTTTTCCAGATCCCTAATTTTCCATGGTGGCACCGTTTGTTTGTTTTTCAGATCAAAGTTTGGAAGTTGATTGATGCCAACAGGTTTCATTAGTGAATCGATGTTAATAGGTCTTATAAAGTATTTTAAAACTCAGTCCATATAGTAAGAGAGTTGTTGTTGCTCCTGGTCTACCTGCCGCCATCTTAGATTCACCATCAACCTGTTATTCAACCTTCTTCTTCTTCTTCTTCTTCTCGGGTTTAATGGCGGTTGGCAAACCATTTAACGGTGCATTACCGCCACCGACTGGACTGGATTTTGGAACGAGAGATTAAGCAGGAAAAAATAAATAAATAAATAAATAAATATATATATACAAATATAAAACATATACATATATAAATACATAAATATATATATATATATATATTAATAATAATAACAATAGATTCAGATTATTTTAATTAATTCAGTTTCTTTAAGAAACCTAATTATATGACAATATATCTGCCCTGCCGCTTTCCCCAAGAGACCTGACAATGAGACGTCATGATATTTTGCCTTCCGTAGTGACTGAAAGAGGAGCTCCCTTTTATTATTGTATTTCCTACACTGAAGAAGGACATGTTCCACTGTTTCTGGTTGATTACAATTACAATTCCCATTTGGATGCTTACCTATTTTATACAATGAAAAGTTTAGACCTGTATGAACTTTAAACTTTCTTCCCTCCTTTTCCAGCCCACCATCCTCCCAGCACTAACCTGTCTCTGTATATTATACAAGTGCCTTCCAGTTTCACTATTATCCCAATACCCCTGCCAAATGGACTGTGCGTACTTCCTGATAATTGATTTGGCTTCATCTTTATTTAAAGGGGTTTTTAAGTCCACATGTTTAATTTTGAGTGATCCTTTGGCCAGCATATCCACCTGCTCATTCCCCTCCACACCGACATGAGCAGGAACCCAAAGAAAGCATGTGGAAAGACCCTTTAGCTCCATCCTGTATAACATATTGAATATGTCATTTATGATAATGGATCTAAATAATGATTTGCCAGATTTAATACTCATAAGTGCAGACAAACTATCAGATGCAATAACAGTATTATTTATTCCCTCTCTTCTATCCACTGTAGGGCCAGTAATATTGCAATCAATTCTGTGGTATATACTGACACGTTGTCCGTTATTCTTTTCTTTATACATGACTCACTTGCTGGGATGTAAACTGCTACACCTGCACGCCCTGTATCAGGATCTTTGGAACCATCTGTGAATATAACCATGGAATTCTGCAAATGCAAATCAAAGTAATTCTGTACAATTCTACTTTCAGGAAGTTTTTTGACATGTCCTTCAATTCCTGTTGGATATCTAGGTCTACACGTGGTGTTGGAAATAACCAGGGAGGAATTGAAGACTGTATCACTGTAGGACTGTAATCTAAATGTCTTAATCCTATGATTTCTGCCTTTACATCACCAATCCACCCAAAACTCATGAAATTTGTCTTATTATGTTCCCAACAATCCATTAAAACACTCTTGGCAGGATGCGACTCACATTGGCCCTGGATATTAACCCAATATGCCATCATTAATTTTACTCTCCTGATTCCTAACGGCATTTCTCCCATTTTGACCTGCATTGCTGATACAGGAGAGGTTTTAAAAGATCCACTACAAATTCTCAACGCTTGAGCTTGTATTACATCCAACTTCTTAAGGTTTGTTTCAGCTGCTGACATGTACGCTATACATCCATAGTCAAAAACCGACCTCATTAATGCCCAGTATATATTTTGTAGTGCTACTCTACTTGCTCCCCACTCTTGTCCTGACAGACAGCGAAGTATATTTATAACCTTTTTGCATTTGTTCTTGACCTTATCTAAATGAGTATTCCATGTGAGCTTTTCATCAAACCAAACCCCAAGAAATCTAACTGTCTTAACCAACTCAAGTGGTTGATCATACAACTTCATATAAATCGGTGTGATTTTATGCCTCCTTGAAAAGCAAATCACTTTTGTTTTCTCTACAGACAATTTGAATCCCCATTTATTTGCCCATTTTTCCACATTGACTATTGCAGCTTGCATTTTCTTACTGACGTGTAAAACATTACGGCCTCTTACCCACAGAGCCCCATCATCTCATGCACAAAGATTTCCCTACACTTTGTTCAAGCTGAGAGAAGATGTCATTTATCATTATGTTGAATAACAGTGGACTACACACACTACCTTATGGAGTGCCGTTCTCCACCTTATATACACTGGAGTATTCTGAGTCGACTCTAACTTGAATTTCCCTGTCAAACAGAAAGTTCATAACCCAATTATATAATCTACCTCCAATACCCAATGACTTCAACTTTATAAGTAATCCTTCCTTCCAGAGCATGTCAGTATGCTTTTTTCAACATCAAAGAACACAGCTATCACTACTTCCTTGTTGGTCTGTGCTTTCCTGATGTCTGATTCTAAGGACAATACTGAGTCCATCGTGATTCCTACCCCCACGGAATCCACTTTGATATGGGTTCAAAAGAGCTTTACTCTCTAAATAATACGTTAAACGCTCTGTGACCATTCTTTTCCATAATTTTGCATAAGTGTGACGTTAATGCAATAGGTCTATAGCTAGAAGGGTCTGACTGATCTTTTCCAGGTTTTAGAATGGGCACTATTATTGCTTGTTTCCAAGCTAAAGGAAGTTGGCCAATATCCCACACTTTATTAAACAAACCCAACACCATATCCAGTGCACTATCTTGCATGTGTCCCAGCATTCCATAGCATACGCCATCTTTCCCTGGTGTGGTCTGACGAGCACCCATAATTGCTCTTCTTAACTCAAACATACTAAATGGTAAATCCAATGGATCTCCTGTAATCCCCCTTTCTCTGCTATATTGGGATTCTCCATTATGATTCTCTCTCTACACTGCCTAGCCTCATCTGTAAGGTTACATGAACTATGCACCCTTTCAAATGTTTGTGCAAGAAGTTCTGCCTTTTCTAAATTATTGACCGCCAATATGTTACCGTTATCCAACACTGGTATTTCATAATTTCTTCTAATCCCCCCCATTCTATTAATCATGCCCCACACATCTGACAGCTGTACTTCCCTTCCAATAGTGTTACAATATTTCCTCCAAAATGTCCTTTTTTGTATTCTTATTGTCCTTCTCACTCAATGCCTGGGCCCTTTATACTGGATCAATGCATCCTGAGAATAAATTTTCTTGAGCTCTCTGAATGCTTTATTCCTGGCCTTTATGACTTTACTACAGTTATCATTCCACCAGGGTACACTCTTAGTCCGTTTAATTCCATAACTCTTAGGAATAGTTTCCTCAGCTGACTGAATAATCTCCTTAACTATTTTACTATTAATTATATTTACATCTGTTAGATTCTCCACCTTAAGATTATAGAATCTATTAGCACTAATCTTTTGGAAGACTTCCCAATTAGCATCTCCCAATTTCCATCTAGGAATTTTCTTTCCCTTTTCATAATATCCTTCCATACCAATTTTCGTTACCACAGGATAATGATCGCTTCCTATTGTAGTGTATTTGATCACATTCCAAGTGCTTAAACCTGCTATTTCACTAGACACCAGTGTTAAATCAAGCGCTGCCTCTGTGTTTTGCATACTATTATATCGTGTTCCTTCCCCGTTATTAAGACATACCAAACAATGATTATCTATAAATTCCTCAACAACTAAACCATTTGAATCTGTCCTACTGCTACCCCAAAGTGAACTATGTGAATTGAAATCCCCACATAACATCACATTTTCATCTAATACCCCTACAACCTCCTCTAATGATTGTAGACTTATTTCCCCACATGGATTATAATAATTGATTATGTCAATATTACCTCTGTTAGTCCATACCTTAACTTTAATTGATTCATACTCTGTGCTTATACTACTTACCTTATAACTCATTCCATTTTGTATGAATGTCATCACACCTCCCCCTCTGCCCGATTCTCTATCTCTCCTAACAGCATTATATCCCTTTATAGAAAAATCCAACTGTGATTTTAACCATGTCTCCTGTATACAAATAACATCAGGTTTCTCTTCCAACTTATCTATATACTTTTTAAACTCCTGGCCATTTGAAATTAAGCTTCTTGCGTTCCATTGGAGTAGAATTAACACCATTAAGACGATCCACCACCTGTCTGAGACGGCTGATTATCTTCATTAAGGATGTCTTTTACTGTTTCCCAGAGCAGCCCTCTCACATCAAGGTACTTCTCAGCTGATTTTACAATAATCTTTATCCTCTCATTCCGGCTCTTTGTCTGTGCTGAACAGTTGATTACATCTGCCATAAAGAATACGAAATCATTCTTGTTCACAATCATAGTTTCCTCCTTCAACCTCTTACATCCACTACATTTCACTACGTCTTGATTTCTAATATCACTTTGTCTTATCCCCTGCGCCTCTCCTGAAACCTTCCTTACTGCCTCTGCGTAGCTTATTCCCTGAGCAGTCCTGATTCGCTGCACCTCTTCCGCTCTTTTACTAACCTTGCAACCACGGTAAGCTGAGCTATGTTCTCCTCCACAGTTACAGCACTTTAACTTCGTTCCCTCTGCACATTTGCCATACTCGTGATTTCCACCGCATCTACCACATGTTTGCTTTCCCTTGCATACAGATGCTACGTGTCCGAACCTCTGACATTTAAAACATCTAAGAGGTGGTTGAACATAAGGCCTCACTTCATAGCACATATATCCAATAAGAATCTTTTCCGGGAGTATTTTCTCATCAAATGTGATTAGTACAGAAAGACTATCACTTCTAATCCCATTCCTGTTTGCTTTGAGACGTCTGGCTTCACTCACTTTTACGTTTGTTACATTTCTTTTAATATCTTCTGCTGTTACATTTACTGGAATCCCTGTAATTACTCCTCTGACCCATTTTCTGTCATTCATCAGAGAACACTGCACTTTCTTGCCGTTTATTCTATTAATTTTGATTGCTTTCCCTTGTTGTACTCCATCCTTACATATGATTATTAATGAGCCATCTCGCAATATTTTTGCACTCCTTACTTCCCCGATTTCTTTATTTATAGATTTAGTTAGCTGTATTGGATTCCAATCGCCGAATGTAGCCCCTTCTTGCGCAAGTTTTACTATTATCTTGAAATCCTCTCTCTCCCTTTCTGTTACATTTCCTCTCCCGTCACTATCCCACCCATCTGATCTTACACTCTTTTTACGCTTGTTTGTCCTACCATCTGTATTCCAATTTCCGTAACTCCCGCCACCTTCATCCATCTCTCCTGACTCATTTCCTGAACCGTCACTTCCTTCTGCCATCTCTCGTCCAGTCCAGCCCAGCCTGCCCACACCACTCTCCTCTGTGAGTCTGTGAGAGAAGCCAACTCGACCGTCCGAACCTGGTAGCCTCCGGCCTCGCTAACAGGTCTTCTCAATGCAGGGACTGAATCCCCCGCTCAGCTCATCTGTTATTCAACCTGCTCGTAAACATGTCGTGTTAAACACACACTCACCTGGTTTCCTGTATCTGCAGAGGGGCGGAGCTACACTGATCAGGTGATCCAGGGGAGAACAGGAAGGAAGCTGAAGCAGAAAGAGTTCAGACTCCATTTAGAGTCCCAGAGCAGAAGGAGGAGAACTGAAGGCTGAGGCAGGGTGAGTGTTAATCCAACATTTTATTATTTTACTGTCAAAGTCTCTGAGTCTCTTTTCTCCCTGTGGACTGTAGAGGAAAGAAACCTCAGAGGGAACTCAGCACTTATGATTCCTCTGTGGACACAAAGTCCTGATTGGCTCAATGAAACATATTAAACCTGCAGTAACCATGGAAACAAGCACAGATTTAAAGAAAAGTGGAGTTTTGACTGTTTTTATTATTTTACTGTATGCTGTGTGTGTGTGTGTGTGTGTTACTTCCTGTTGTGACTCCTGAACAAACTCGTTCTTCTTGATTTTTGCCTTCTGAGCTCACAGTCACTGTTTTAACTCTCAGACTGACTGAAGTCCACAAATGTACCAAGACTGTGGTTTTTTTAACAGGATTTTATTATAGTGTCAATATTCTGTCCACCACTTCAGGTTCACCTGACAAGATAAGGCAGGAAAACGTAAATATTAATGTGTTTAGTTTAGATTTGACAGTAAGAACTGAGTTCTTTCAGATACCTGCTGCACCAACATTGAACCTTTAACATTTAAAAGCTGAAGGATTCCAGATTTAAAAATATATTTTTATTTAATGAACAGTTACTAATTTAACATGAGATATTAAATCACTTCAGAACCATGAGAAGCTCATTAAAGTCATATTTATTCTTGGAGTATTTAACTAGATCATGTTAGACTGAACCAAAAGAACCTGAGCAGGTGATCCGGAGGCCTGGATCATGAAGCCAGTTCAACACAGCCAGGATCTGTTTTCATTATCTGTCTTCACTAACAAACACTAACAATAGATGTTCCGTGGAAATGTGCCGTGGTATTCATGGTAATAATGTGTGGCTGCTTGTGAGGGGGTGTGTCTGCATTTATCTGTGTGTAGGTATGCTTCTGTCTTTATTTCTGCACATTTCTATCAGGAACAATTGTTTTTTTATTAGTATATTATAAAGGCTGATTGTGCAGGGAACCTTAAGTCAGCCAAAGCTCTGCCGTCTTCATCAGACTGCAGGAGGACCACAGTGGAAATAAATGTTTCTTGTGTTGTCCTTGACAGTTTGGAAGAATGTGTTTTGTCTCTGTGGTTGAATTTTTTTTCTCTTGTGACTCTTGAACAAACTTGTTTCCTGATTCTTGTGTTCTGAGCTCAGTGTCACTGTTTCACCTCTCAGACTGACTGAAGTCCAAAAGACGAGCACAAAGAAGAAGGAGGAGGACGGAGCAGAGCCTGCAGAGTCCACCTGTCCGTCTGTGAAGAGTGACTCGTCTAACCATCATCCCCCACTCTTCAGTCCTGAACCTGGACCCTCAGACACAAAGTAAGAGAACCGATGCCCAGTGGCGGTTCTAGGCCAATTTTACTGAGGGGGCCAGACTGGGGCCAGTTGTTTTGCCAGAGGGGCCCATTCAATCTGAGACAAATGAGACAAAGGAAAAGTTCAATCTTTCAAAATGTCCCGTTTTAGTATATAATGTAATGTTTTAGTATGTTTCAGTAACTTAGTTATTTGTGTCAAGTAACAGGATCTTTTCAGTAACTTAGTTATATATTTATTAAATTACACAAAACAAAACATTCCTGTCAGACCAATCTCATTTTGTGTTTGAAAAGTGCTGTTTAAATGCAAAGCATTATTAAATTGTTGTAATAATAATTAAAATTTCCAGCAATATCCAAAGGCTGTCCATGCAGTGGAAACATGGATTACAAGGACAAAATATTGTCTACAATGCTGCATTCAGTTTAATTTTGTCACAAGAAGATACATTACTATGGTTACTGTAGACCAGGGCTGTTTAATTATAAATTTAACTGGGACGGATTTTAAAACCAGGACACAGAGACGGGCCGGACATTTTCTCAGGAGTTGGGATCATTAAGATTTTATTGACACACTTGTATTGGTAATACTTATTGGTTCAGTTCTTTATTGATGCTCTTATCAGTCCTATTTATTACTAAATAATTAAATATAGGTTAGAGTGGGGTAAGACGCCCCCCCCCCTAAGCTAAATGTCTATTTGCTGACACATAAAATAATATTTTATAGGGTTTTTTGTATCTTGACAATGGCCATGCTCAGGGTAACATAATATAAAGTAAAATAAATCCCTAGAGTTGACAAATTAATTTGAATTTAACAAAATGTAAATTTTAGAAGAAAGGCATTTTTCTCAGCTAGTGGGGTAAGATGCCCCCCCCCCCATGGGGTAAGACGCCCCCCCTAAGCTTAATGTTGATTTTCTGACACATGAAAGAACTTTTTTCAAAAAAATTTTGTATCTTTAAGAAGGCTATGCCTTGGATAACATATTATATAATAAAATAAATAGCTACAGTTGACACGTTAATTTGTATATAATCAAATGTTTTTTTTAGGGAAAAGGCATTTTCCACATGGGGTAAGATGCCCCCTCTGTGGGGTTAGATGCCCCCTCTGTGGGGTAAGATGCCCCCTCTATGGGGTAAGACGCCCCCCTAAGCTCAATGTCAATTTGCAGACATTAGAAAAATATTTTATGAGGTGTTTTTGTTTGTTGAAATTTACCTCAGACTTGCTGCTAGTGAAGTTGCTAGGTGGCTAACGGTTCTGTTCAGTGTCTAAAATACATCTAGGCTACAGTGGGGTAAGATGCCCAGTGTCCAGTGGGGGGGGCATCTTACCCCGAACGTACTAATCTAGCATTTTACTACTTTAACCAAAAACTATAAAACTATTTCTCTATAAACAATTACATAATTTCTCTTAAGGCTCCCCTTTATGTAACTATATATTTATATAAAGATTTAACACAAACATATTTTATCTACAGCTTATTTTCAGTGAATAAAAAATTAGATCAACTTACCTCAAAATCACTTTGATCAAATAACTTAAAAAATTGTGATGAAAAAGAGGAAATGTTTAGTTAATTAAGACCAGCGGCAGCCAGAGGAAGTGTTAAGAAAAAAAAATTGTGATATTTTGTGGGGGTTTTTGGAATTACACTGGGGGGGGGTCTTACCCCACTCTACCCTATAATAAATTTGTTTTGTTGTTTCTAGAGCAGCAACAGGATTTACAGCAACAAACAACAAACAAATTTAACATGTCAGTAAAATAAATATTTCATATTCCTGACATCAACATACTGTGTGAAGTTTAGAAATTATGAACAGCTCAGTCCCTCCTGTCCTCCTCCTCCCGCTGCTGCTGCTGGTTTGTCTCAGCCACCAGCTGAGTTTATAATGTGCCATATTTTAATGTGCAGGCAAACTGAACAGTTACTAAAGACAGACAGCTTTCACTCATACCTGTCAAGTATCCCGTATTAGTTTAGTAAATCTCCCGTATTTTAACCTGCGTTATTAAAAAATAATAGGAGCGTTTGACTTTGCTGCGCTGCGCAGCGCTGACTTAACATAAGACATGCTAATTGTGTCCAACGGCGCTGCAAACCGTAACCTTGTCACATGACATTAAAACCTCGCGGGAGCAAGGCGGCTGCAGGCGCTGAGTCCGGCGGCTGCAGTTGCTTTTCCCCGACGGCACAAAGTTGGAACCCCACTATTGCCCGATCATCCGGCATTATTCTTTGCAAATGCCGCGAAATCAGTAACTGATGTCAGCTCACAGTGAGCTGCTGCAGGTAGAATGTGTCCGACTTTATGCGCCGTTTTTATACCCCGCCCCTGCGGTCACCTACAGCAAGTTAGACTATCAAGTCGGCGAAAGTCAGCCGCCGTCATCTCGAACGCACCTAACAGAACTGTTTGCGCTTTCTCCTGTAAAATGAACCACTCTAGCCCACAAATACACTCCTTCCAAAACAGTCTTAAAGAAGCAAAGTCTGCAACAAATTTGTAGGCTACAATAAGTCACTAAAAGAGTAAAGAAAAGTTACGTGAAATTAAAAGAAAAACTTTAAAAGAAAAGCAATATGAAATGAAAAGAATGTGTGGAATGAAAATAAAATGTTGGCTAAATGTAAAGAAAAATAATGATGAATGAACAGAAAATACGCAAATAAGTATTTAAATAAATGCTCTTCATATATACCCTTTGTGTTCATTTAGGCTATAACACCTGTCTTACAATGTAAGGGATAGCCTACTGATTGGATGGGGTGGTGGGACTGCTCCGGTGGGCACCGGAAAATTTCCCTTAGCCTATTTTCAAATCCAAAACTTGACAGACAGCTTTCACTTCAGCTTGTATGTAGTGGCTATTTGTCCATAAACTTAAACGAAAACAAATAATAACAAAACTTCTCAAATGGCCACTTGAGGCTACGTCTTGGTTAGGCTTTACGCAGGTTCAGAGGTACCAAAGCAAAGTAATGTCCATGTCAAGATTGAGTTTGAGGAGGTTTATTTACACACATAAGCAAGCTCACAGACATTTCTGCTGCCTCTCTCACGCTGGTAAAACCATATGCCCTCGTGCCTAAAAGTACCTCCCACCTTGAC
Source organism: Lepomis macrochirus (assembly GCA_024633595.2). Classification (NCBI taxonomy): domain Eukaryota; kingdom Metazoa; phylum Chordata; class Actinopteri; order Centrarchiformes; family Centrarchidae; genus Lepomis; species Lepomis macrochirus. The sequence goes on along the minus strand of JALXJV020000011.1, from coordinate 2,442,108 downwards.
CTACTTATACAAATGAACATAACACCATGTGACCAATAAACGACAATACAAGTAAAGCATAAATACAAAATAAACCAAATTAACTTTAACAAGAAGAAAATAATAATAATAATTTAGGCTATAAATTAACTTAAGCCCAAAAATAAACAAAAATAAAAATATAGCTCCAACAACCCAGCCCCTAATTGTAACGGTATTTTACCCACAATTACCCTTAGCTTTAGCACAAAGGAGCTATTTTCTAATTATAGCTTAAGCATTAAACTAGAATCTTCACATCTTCGAATTCTCCATATCTGAAAGAAACAAACAGATGGAAGACAGAGATAGGAGAAAGAATGAGTTGTATAGTCAATTATTAGCCTCCAAGAGAAGACAGAGCTTGGTTATTGGTCTGTCCAGGATGCTGGTCTTCGTTTGGACCTTCACAGAGCGAACCAGTCCTCTGGAGTCAGCTGTGGTGCTTAGAACTCTGCCCATCATCCATGAGCCTCTTGGAGCTGTAGCATCAGCGATTACGACAATATCTCCTGGAATAAAGTTTCTCTTTTGCTTCGTCCATTTTTGCCTTTCTTGCATTACAAGCAAATACTCTGCTGTCCACCTTTTCCAGAAAAGCTCTGCAACGTACTGCACTTGCCTCCATCTCCTCTTAATGTACAGGTCAGATTTCTCGAACAGACCTAATGGCAGAATGGGCTTGCCTTTTAACAGGAGAATGTGATTTGGAGTAAGCGCTTCTAAATCATTGGGATCTTCTGAAGCCTTAGTTATTGGCCGGTCATTGAGTATCGCTTCCACCTCGCAAAACAGCGTTTGCAGACCTTCCTCGTCCAGCAGTTGATGTCCAACAACAGAGGTAAGTACACTGCGCACAGAGCGAATCAGACGCTCCCAAACGCCACCTTGGTGAGATGCAGCTGGGGTGTTAAAACGTCATTCCTTCCTGCACAAAGGTCCTTTCAATTTTAGAGTGATTTAAAGCGGCCAATGCCTGCCTCAGTTCCTTCTTAGCACCAACGAAATTTGTGCCGTTATCTGACCTTATACTTGTCACAGGTCCTCTTCTACAGATAAATCTTCGCACAGCATTGATGCAGGAGTCTGTGTCAAGGGAGTGCGCCACCTCAAGGTGTACTCTCGCGGCTACTCATACAGGTAAATATCACTCCGTATCGCTTCAGCACAGTTCTACCTCTCCTCACCTCCAATGGTCCAAAATAGTCCACTCCCGCATTTGTAAAGGGTGCGTTATCAGGCACAACTCGTTCCTCCGGTAAGTCAGACATCTTCTGTTCTCCAAGCTTTCCTCTGTACCTTCTGTACACTGTACATTGTGAGAGAATCTTCCTGGCCGCAGAGTTGGCATTTATAATCCAATACTTCTGCCTCAATCTGTGCAGCATGTGATTGCGTCCAGCATGTCCAAGTTGGCAATGGATGTAACGCAATATGAGCTGGGAAACATGCAAATCTTTTGACAGAATCACAGGATGCTTTACCTCCCACGGCAGTGCAGATTTAAACAGACGTCCACCAACTCTAAGGATGCCATCTTCGATGAAGGGGTCGAGTGATACAGAGGACTGTCTTTAAAACAGTCTTTGGGTCACGTTTTAGTGAGGAAATTTCAGTACTGAATGTTTGGTTTTGCGCAAACTGAATTATTGCCCTTTCGGCTTCCTCCAAGCGCTCTGGTGTCAAGCTGGATTTTCCAAGTGCGGCTTTGAATTTTTTAATCTCCTTTTCCACATTCTCATTCTGGTTGACCACATATTCCTTTCTCTTTCGGCTCAAAAGTAAGAGTCTTTCTTTCAGCTCCAACAGCCAGGCCACTGATGTTTTAAGCTTTCTCCAGGATGAAAAATAGTGAATGAGCTGACTGAGGGGATTGTCACTGTGTACTGTAACAACATTCACCTTAAGTTCCCTTTTCACCTCTGCATCATCAGATGGAATGGAAGAGGAGTCCAAGTCGAGTTTTGGCCACCTGGTGGGGGGCAAGTACAAAAAGTCCGGACCTTTTAGCCATTTTCCTTTCCCAAACTCCTGAGCTCTTAGTCCTCGAGAAGCTTCATCTGCAGGATTGTCTTTGGTGTTTACATACCTCCACTGATCTTTCTCTGTGGATTCTCTTATGGTGCTGACACGATTGGCAACATATGTGTGAAAGCGCTTTGTTTCATTAAAGATGTACTTGAGAACAGTAGTGCTATCGGTCCAAAAGAATGACCTTTGCAATGGCAACTGTAGCTCTTTCAACCGCATTGTGTTCACTCGAACAGCAAGCACAGCTGCAGCAAGCTCAAAGCTGGAATGGTTAGTTGCTTTAGAGGAGCGACACGAGCCTTGCCTGTGATAAATGAAACATGCACGTTGTCAGTGCTCTCCAATCTCAAGTATGAAACAGTGCCATATCCTGTTTGACTAGCATCTGAAAAATGATGCAATTCTGCTTTCACTTGTGTTCCAAAGTTTTTGGGTTTAATGCACCGTTCCACTTTAAATCCACTCATATGCTGAAGTTCAGAGAGCCACTCAGACCAATGTTCGGAGACATCGCGGGGAACTGGCTCATCCCATTTGAAGTTCATTCTGCACAGCTCCTGTAACAGTAACTTGGCAGGGATTATGAAAGGAGACAGAAAACCCAGCGGGTCGTAAAGAGAGCTCACCACAGAAAGGATGCCCCTCCTAGTGTGTGGACGTTCCTGCACTGCAGTCCTGAAGCTGAACGTATCTCCTTGAACACACCATTGCATCCCCAGAGCTCTTTCCACAGGGAGTTGGTCCCTGTCCAAATCCATGTTCTCCAAACCCACTGCTCTGATTTTGCTAGGAATAAGTGCAAACACATTTGAGTTATTTGTGACCCACTTTTGGAGATGGAAGCCGCCTTTTTTACAGAGAGATGTTAATCCATGAATGAGCTTCACTGCATCTTCCCCTGTCACAGTGGACTTAAGACAGTCATCCACGTAGAAATTTTTCTTGACTGTACGAAGGACATCGGGTGAATATTGCAGTGCATTATCCTCAGCAGTTTTCCTCAGCGCATAGTTTGAGCAGCTTGGAGAGGATACAGCTCCAAACAAATGCACGCACATCCTGTATTCCTCTGGCTCCGCTGTAGCGTCTCCATTGGGCCACCATAGAAGCGCAAGAAGTTCACGTGCTTATATGGAACCCGGACCTGATGGAACATGGCGTTGATATCAGCCATAACGGCGATGGGCTCTTCTCTAAACCGAAGGAGGACACCAATTAAGCGTGTTAGTGAAGTCTGGGCCCTGCAGGAGCTGACTGTTCAATGATGTACCTTTGTAAGTACAGCCGCAATCAAACACAACACGCAACTTTCCTTTGGTTGGATGATGTACACCATGGTGGGGAATGTACCACACCTTTCCTTGTTCCAGAGTGGGCTCATTTGTGGGAACCTTTTCTGCATATCCTTGCTCTAACATGTTGTTAAGGAAATCCACATATTGAGCCTTGAATGAAATATCTCTATTAAATCTCCTCTTCAGGCCTTGGAGTCTTTGTAGTGCAATGCAGCGATTATTTGGCAAAACAGGATCATCAACTCTGAAAGGTAAGTCAATGTAATAATGTTCATTGTTTAGCACTGTCGTACTCTCCACAATTTTCATGAATTTAATGTCTTCTCTTGACATCTCAAGTTGTTCATCACTTGTTCTTTCAGTAAAGTCATGATTATACTGTTGCATCAACATACTTTCCAAGCGATCCACAGATATGTGATTAGCAGTTACAGCAATGCATCCTGATTTGACACCAGTACCTTCAGAGTCTCCAGCACGAAGAGGCCCGTTTATGACCCAGCCAACTCTAGTCCTCACTGCATACGGTCCACCACCTTGACTGTTTATCAGTTCCCATGGCTCCAAAACTTTAGGAGAGTCGGTTCCAATGAGCAAGTCTACATCTGCATCTATTTCATGTAGCCTAATGCTGCTCAAATACGTCCATTTGGCAACATCATCCTGGCGTGGCACATTTACTTTAGATACAGGCATTTTTGTTTGTGTCAGAACAGATGGCAGCTCAATAAAGTCATCGGTGTCAAATCCAGACACCTCCAGACCGGTTACTATAGTAGTGTTAATGGTTTTAGTCTGCCCCATTGTCCTTAACACTACATTACAGTTTTTTCCTGATATTCCCAGCCTTTCAGCCATACTTGTAGTACAGAAGGTACCAGAGCTCCCAGGATCCAGGAAGGCATAAGTATGCACAACTTCATTACTTTTCTGACTTTTCACCTGCACAGCCACAATGGAAAAAACAGCAGTATCCTCTTCACCAGCCCCAATATGACCACACGTCTGCTGCTTCCCAGATGCAGTGCTCACAGTTTCTTTGGAGGTTATCCTTGTAGTATCCTCCTTCTCCACATGCAGGACAGATGGGTGTTTCCTGTGACACACTTCACAATCCAAACGACTCCTCCAGTCTTTGCTTGTGTGTCCATGTTTCAAGCACCCAAAACAAACGCCCTTCTCCTTTAGAAACTGAATCTTGTCCTGTTGCGTCTTTTTTCTAAACTGAAAGCATTTTTCCAGAGTGTGATTGGTAAGATCGCAGAACATACATTTGAGTTGGTTACTGTGAGCTGTCAAGTTTTCCATTTCTTTATGTCCATCCTTTGGTGCATTAATGCTGGTGGCAAATGTACCACTTTTCCTTTTCTGCTTAACTTGCATGGATAGCTTTGTATAGCTGGCTGGAGAAACATCATTAATATTTCCAAACAGAGGATCTGAAACAATTTTGACCTGTTTTTCAATGAAATTCACAAAATCAACAAACACTGCTCTGCTTCCTGTTTGTTCCAGTATGTCACATGCCACATTTCTCCACTTTTCCCTCAGCTTGTATGGGAGTTTCATTAGGATCGTCCTGAGGTTAGCTGGCATGTCCAACCATATTGGAGCAACCCCAAAGAAACAAAGCAAATGACTGCAAAGCTTTAACATCCTCAGGTTTTATTGAGGGCCAGTTGTTGATTTTGTCCATGTAAGCAGAAGAGATTTTATGTTCACTGCCAAAATGTTCAGTCAAAAGTGCTTTTGCTCTTTGATAACCTAGTTCAGCGGGCATATGCTGACAACTTCTTACAATGTCTCTCGGTTGCCCCCTAGTGTACTGTTCTAGGAAGTACAGACAATCACTGAAATTTTTAGTTTTATCCTCAATGCAATTTTCAAAAGCTCTGAGAAAAGATTTGAAATACAGGGGATCACCATCAAATACAGGTATATTTCTCATAGGCAGAGCAGAGGCTGTGTTTTGTTGGACCAACAGCGCAGTTATTTCATTTTGACGCTGCATGATGTTCAAAATGTCCGGAGAATTGATGGATTGATTATCATCACAAACATCTTGCAAACCCAGTGATTGTGTACCTTGCCTTTGAAACACAGGAATGACATTAGGTATGGGTAGTTGTTTTACAACATCTTTAGGTTGAACACCAACAGGGACAGCATCCAACATGCGACTGGAGGTAGGTTCAGAGCTTTTATTGGTGGGCACATAGCGTTCAGCATTTGGATTTAGTTCATATGTCCCTTGAGTTTCGGACCTTTTCAAGTAAGAATTCATGCCATCTGATGTTTGAGAAGCACATCTTGACACTTTAGAACCACACTTTGAGCTTACTTCCAGAACCTCCAATTTTGCATTTGTCACCTTTAATTCTTCCTCCAGAGCAAGTTGTTCCTTTTCTCTCCTTAAATGTTCCCGTTTCTTCCGTAAGTCCTCTTGTTCAAGTCGTATTTGTTCCTCCTGATCCTCCAAAATATGCCTTTGTTTTAGAGCAGCCATGCGTTCCTGTAACGCTGCTCTTTCTGCTTGCACTAATATTTTTGCAGATGCACTGGATGAAGTTTTTGACAGTTTAGAACCAGCCTTTGAACGCGTTGCAGAGCCTTTATTGGATACACTGTCCTCAGGCCCAATATCAGTTGGATTATCAGGTTGTTTAATTGGAAGTTCATATTTATGGCCTGTGTTTGATAACCAACCTTTGACGTCATCAATAAAACTTGAAAAACACTTTTCCTTTTGTTCAAAATATTTATTTTGTTTCTCCTTCTCATCCTGAGGTATGTCCAGTGACACAAATGACAAATGATGTTGTTTTGCCTCATCAACACATATTATTATTTGATCCAAAAGAGACTTGACTTCATCAATATTGTCTGCAGAATGCATCAACTTATCCATCTGATTCATGTACGATTTGGCTCGTCTGCATTGCACCGATCTCTTTTCCTGACACGTTTGCATAAAAAACATCATTCCTTTAGCAGTAAAACTTGTGCGTCTTCTTGTAGGAAGGCTGTGTCGCTTGTGGCTTTAGATGCAACGTCAGACATTTTACTCTTTGTTGATGTCGGTCATATACACACAGTTGTTTGTGAAGTGAATAAAGCACATACCTTGTAGAACTTTGTTTGTTGCAGTGGTTGCCTTTGTACACGGAGTTGAATGCACGCAGTAACGTTAGCTGTGGTTGCGGCGTGGCCATGCGCGTCACCTGTGGATGCTTTGGGCCTTTGCGAATTCAAATTGCAGCAATAATATCGTCCACTCCGTGAGTGCGGCTCCAGCGCTCCAGTAGCTTCACCGTTATCCAATACGGTGTCCAGGGAAACTTTACACTGTCGGATGGATCGCATTATCGATGTTTGCACTGCATCCAGCCCACGCCTCCGTCACTCCTAGGCCCTTTCCTTTGTCTCCTGCGTCCAGGTGAGCAATCCACCTTTCGAGACGGTAATCCAGCAAACAACAAGTCCAGTATCCACGTAAACCAACAATATATCCAGGGCGGGTTTTTTACTTATTGTAGTGGCTATTTGTCCATAAACTTAAACGAAAACAAATAATAACAAAACTTCTCAAATGGCCACTTGAGGCTACGTCTTGGTTAGGCTTTACGCAGGTTCAGAGGTACCAAAGCAAAGTAATGTCCATGTCAAGATTGAGTTTGAGGAGGTTTATTCACACACATAAGCAAGCTCACAGACATTTCTGCTGCCTCTCTCACGCTGGTAAAAAACCATATGCCCTCGTGCCTAAAGTACCTCCCACCTTGACCTACTTATACAAATGAACATAACACCATGTGACCAATAAACGACAATACAAGTAAAGCATAAATACAAAATAAACCAAATTAACTTTAACAAGAAGAAAATAATAATAATAATTTAGGCTATAAATTAACTTAAGCCCAAAAATAAACAAAAATAAAAATATAGCTCCAACATTGTATTTAACAATAAGCTGTTAGCTGAACCAGCGCTGTGCCTGTGTGAAACCTAAAGGCAGCTGCAGCGGTAAAGTAGTGGCTTTTTACTGGGAAAGGTTTTATTGAACCACATACGTACACTAACGAGAGGAGGTGTCATCAATGTCGTAATGTCCACTGATCAGCTGGCTGACTTCGTTCCGTGCGCGCGCGTGTGCGTGTGTGTGGAGGCGCTCTGCAGACACACAGAGGAGCGGAGAGGCTGCAGGTCCGACACTAAGTGTTGAGCCTTGATTGGCGGTGATCGGCACAGCGCATGTGAAACTCAACAGAGATGAGAAGGAATGGTTCAGCCTCCAGCAGCTCACTCTGTAGATACTTTCATACACTATACATGTAGTGTAGCTACTTTTGTTGTCATATGTTAGATCATATGCTGGGCCACATGGAGGTTGCATCGGGGCTTCGGGGCGGCCGCTAATTCATTAGGACTGCCGTAGACTTTTCGTTCAGAGGGGGGGCCATAGGGGGGTCCAAGGGCTGTGTTACAGGGGCACTGGCCCCTGCTCCCCCAAAACCGCCCCAGCCGATGCCAACTCATTTATTTTGTGTTTATATATTTAAATGTCATTCCCATTTCAGGCTTTACACTTGAACATCTTCATATATTTTTGTCCTCACGTTGACGTCACTGTAAAGATTTAGAAGGATTTGTGTGGAGGACGGAGCAGAAATGTTAAATGAAAAACCTTTGAGAAAGATTATTTGCACAAAGAGAAAATATACAGTGAGATTAAAATATAGAAGAAACAAATATTCATTGTCCAAAAAAGTAACTTAAAAAACAAGCTACTAATTAAAAAAGGATCCCAAAAGAGGATGAGGTTGTTTTCTTTTCAAAATAAAAGCCCCACGAAGAAATTGTATCTTAACTGGCAACTAGGGATGGACCTTTTTATTTCAAAATAAAAGTCCCAGAGAGTAAATGTGTTTAAGCAGGGAACGTCTCGGGTTACGTAGGTAACCCTTGTTCCCCGAGATAGGGGAACGAGACACTGCGTCGGTGACGACACTATGGGAACGCCTTTAGGCGAGGCAGGGCTGAATGTGAATGAAATCACTCCAATCCTATTGGCTTTAATGAGAATGGTAGCATGTGACGGCGTAACCGTGGGCGTATATAAGCACGCTGGCACATAGATACGTTAGCTCTTTACTATGAAGCAAGGCACTCCAGGCGGGGAGAGGTGCGGCGAACCGACGCAGTGTCTCGTTCCCCTATCTCGGGGAACAAGGGTTACCTACGTAACCCGAGACGTTCCCCTTCGAGGGGAACTCGAACTGCGTCGGTGACGACACTATGGGAACGAGATACCCACTATGCCGCGCCGAAAGCCCCGCCTACCCTAGCGTGCAGGCAACCTGAGGGCACGACTAGACAGAGAGCGCTCTGGTGCCAGGTGCGGAGGGAAGGTCCAGACTATAAAACCTCATGAAGGTGTGAGGAGTGGCCCAGCCAGCTGCATCACAGACCTCCTGAAGAGATGCCCCAGAGAGGAGAGCCGTGGAGGCTGCCATACCTCTCGTGGAGTGAGCCCTTATGGCCATAGGTGAAGGCAATTTGCGCACCTGATAGGCCAGGGAGATAGTCTGCACGATCCAATTGCTGATTGTATGTTTGGAAGCGGGGAGCCCAGCCTTGGGGGACCCGAAACATACCAGCAATTGGTCTGCCCTCCTCCATTGAGAGGACCTCTGAGTAAATATACTCAAAGCTCTGACAGGGCAGAGCAAATGAAGCCTCTCATCTTCCGCCGTCACATGAGGTGGAGGATGAAACGTCTGCAGTACCACGGGACCCCTTACACTGGACTGCACCTTAGGAATGTATCCCGGAAAAGTGTGCAGGATGGCACTCCTATTCCCCGGGGCAAACTCCAGGCATTGCGGAGCAACTGATAGCGCCTGGAGGTCCCCCACCCTCCTCAGAGAAGTGATAGCGAGGAGAAAGGCCATCTTAAGGGTCAGGTACTTGGCCTCAGCCGACTCAAGGGGCTCGAAGGGGCCTCAGCCAGAGCTCGAGCACCACTGCCAGGTCCCAGGTGGGAACTCTAGGGCGAGTCGCAGGTCTCATCCTACGGGTCCCACGGAGGAATCGAACCACCAACGGGAGCTTTCCCAGAGACCCATCCCTACCAAGGGTGTGGAAAGCCGATATAGCTGCCACATACACCTTGAGGGTGGATGGGGAAAGGCCCGCTGAGAAGCGGTCCTGCAGAAACTCCAGTACCTGAACCACCGGGCAGGTAACTGGGTCTAGCCTGCGTTCTCTGCACCATGTGGAGAACATCCTCCATTTGATGCCGTACATCCTCCCGTGGTGGATGGGGCCCTGGAGCTAAGGAGTGTCTCGACTGCTCCTGTCGCCAGGCCCGCCTCTAGGTACTGTGCCCCCTCAAGGGCCAGACCCACAGCTGCCACAGGGCGGGCTGAGGTGGAGAACCCAGCCCCCTCCCGGGACAACAGGTCTCTCCTCAGAGGGACCTGCCATGGCTGACCTTCCAGGAGCTCCAGCAAGTCCGAGAACCACACCCGGTTGGCCAGAACGGGCGCTACTAGCAGTAGTTGAATACCGTCCTGACGGACCCTCTCCAGGATCCCCGGAAGCAGAGACACTGGGGAAACGCTGTACAGACGTAGCCTCGGCCACGAAGTGTACCATGGCGCCCAATCCTAGTGGGGCCGGGGTGTCAGGGAAAACCACAGGGGACAGTGCGTAGTCTCTTGAGACGCAAACAGATCCACATCTATGGGCCCGAACCTTCCGCACAATGCCTCCACTACCTCCGGGTGGAGTCTCCATTCCCCGGGCCTCAGCCCCTGTCTCGACAGCAAGTCTGCTCCCTGATTCTGAAGTCCCGGAATGAACATTGCTCTGATGGACAGAAGCTTCCGTCGGGACCACAGGAGGATCTGGTGTGCCAGTCTGCAAAGAGGGCGTGAACGCAGACCCCCCTGGTGATTCAGATAGGCCACCACTGCCGTATTGTCGGTCCTGACAAGGACGTGGTGACCCTGGAGTTCTGGCAGGAAGCTCCTCAGAGCCCGGAACACTGCCAGCATCTCGAGGCAGTTGATGTGCCATGACGAATGATGCTCCTGCCAGACCCCGTGCGCCGAGCGGTCTCCCATGACCGCGCCCCACCCAGTGAGGGAAGCGTCTGTCGAGACGATTACACGGCGACAAGATGCCCCTAACCTGGGTCCCTGGGACAAGAACCAAGGCTTCTTCCACACTGATAGTGCACGAAGACATCTGTGCGTGACACGTATCAGGCGGAAGGGATTCAGCCACCACTGCAGGGCTCTCATGTGCAGTAGACCAGAAGGTATTACGCTGGAAGCTGCTGCCATGAGGCCCAATATCCGCTGGAAGTGTTTCCTTGTGATGGCTTGGTCCAGTTTCACTCTCTCCACAGTGGTCAGAATGGACTGGATACGTGCTGGAGACAGCTGTGCCTGCATTGTTCCTGAGTCCCATACCACTCCTACGAACAGTGTTCTTTGGGTGGGCACCAACACACTTTTCTTCACGTTGAGCCTCAGCCCTAAACGATGAAGATGAGCGAGAACGACATCTCGATGCCGGACCGCCAAATCCCGAGACTGCGCCAGGATAAGCCAGTCGTCGATATAATTGAGCACTCTGATGCCCTGGAGTCTCAGGGGGGTTAGTGCTGCATCCATGCACTTGGTGAAGGTGCGAGGAGAGAGTGCTAGGCCGAAGGGAAGGACCCGGTACTGGTATGCCACGCCCCCAAAGGCGAACCTCAGGAACTTCCTGTGAGATGGATGGATAGGGATATGGAAGTACGCATCTTTGAGATCTATGGTGACAAACCAGTCCTCGGACCGGATGTGACTCCACGATGGCGGGATGGTGAGCATCTTGAACCTGAATCTCCTCAGAGACCGGTTCAGGACCCGCAAATCCAGGATCGGACGCAGGCCTCCGTCCTTTTTGGGGATGATGAAGTAACGGCTGTAAAAACCTGACCCGCTTTCCGGCGGGGGAACGATCTCTACAGCCCCTTTCTCCAGTAGCGTGCGTACTTCCTGTCCGAGCACCGAATGCTGCTCCGGGCGAACTTCGGTCTGGACCAGCCCGTTGAACCTGGGTGGACGAACCCGGAACTGCAGCCTGTATCCCACGGCGACGGTGCTCAGGACCCAGGGGGATATATCTGATATGTCCCGCCAGGCTCCTGCGAACACTGCCAGCGGGACCAACCCCTCGGGGTTGGAGGCCGGTGCGTCGTGCTGGTCTCGGATGGTCTCCTGAAGCAAACTGGCAGGAAAAAGACCCCGAGAACCCGCGAGTCTGGGAGCCGAACCTCTGGCGGCTACCGCCTCGGGTCGGCAGGACGGTGAAGGTTCGGTGGTGGTTAGCGTCTCCGAGCACCGGCGGCGGGAAAACAACGCTATTGGCCACTCTGGAGGGGACCTCAGTCGGCCTCCGTGGCTGGAGCATAAAGTCAGGACCTCTTCGTCTGGCTCCTCCGCGACTGAATGACGGTTCTTAAGTCCTGTCTGTCGGGAGGGGTTGCACGGGGGCGTCGCCTCGCGCCCCAGGCTGCCTGAGGGGGGCCACGAGACGCCACGCTCTGTTTTTGCTCCTGGCGATAGGTGCTGGTGGATGGCTGGGAAACACTCATTGATCCGCCTGGCGGGACCCGCCGGCGGGGAAGTATTGCTTGAAGGCCTCGCCTTGCGACTTCACCCGCCGAAACCTGTCCACCACAGAGTTAACCGCATCGCCAAATAAACCAGTGGTGGAGACAGGAGCATCCAACAGGAATCTCCTGTCCTTCTCCTTGATGTCTGATAAGTTGAGCCATAAATGTCTCTCAGTGGCCACAAGAGCAGACATGGATCTCCCCACTGCACGGGCCGTCTCCTTCGTTACCCTGAGTGACAAATCCGTGGCTCTCCTTAACTCTATCATTTCCTCCTCTGTGGGGGCTCCCCTCTGCGCCATCTCCTGGAGCAACTCCGCCTGGTAAGCCTGTAACACTCCCATCGTGTGCAGACTCGCGCCAGCCTGTCCTGCTGCAGAAAACGCTTTCCCAACCAGCTGACGCCACCCGCACGGTCTCGTGGGCAGCGCTGGCTTGTGGAGAGATGATGCCGTACGAGGGGAGAGATAACAGGCTAGATCCTCCTCCACCCGTGGTATGGAGCTGTAGCCATGGTCTCCAATCTCAGCCACGTCGCTGTATTCCCGCAGCTGGGGAGTAGTCAGCCGAGCAGAGAAGGGCTTTCCCCATGACTTACACAACTCGTTGTGTAAGTCTGGAAAGAATGGCAGGGGCCGACGCTGCGGCTGTGCTAGTTGGCTCCGGAGGAATCGATCATCCAATCTGCTGCTGGTGTCGGGTTTCTGCCTAGCTGGTGGCCAATCCAAGCAGAGCTTTGCCACCGCCCGCGTCACCACTTCCAGCAGCTCATCACACTCGGGCGCGTCGCTCCTCTGATGATGTCGGCCCGACATGCGGAAGTCCTCCTCCTCCTCGAGGGCGGTTAGCACGTCTAGCTCCTCAGAGCCAGAGCGCACATGTCTCGCCGGAGAATGCCCCCGGTCAGAAGATACTGAGAACCGGGTCCTCGTCTGCCGAGGAGAGTCGGATTCAGCGGATGAAGGCAGAGAAAGGGCCTCAGCCGTCTCAAAATCCTCCAGCAGGTCCTGCTGCGATCCCCAAGACTGAAGCTGGCGATGTGCCTCAGCAACCGCCGGGCCCGAGCCACGGGGAGAGCGTATCCTGCCGTCCTCCGAGAAGAGTGCCATGCGGGACCTCAGTACCCGCATGGGGAGGGCCTCGCAATGACCACAACCAGCTCCCTCGAGAGCTGCTGTAGCGTGCGGCAGGCCCAGACAAGCAACACACAGTTCATGGGAATCTCCTACCGTGAGAAACCTTTTGCAGGGAGGTACACATCTGCGAAACTGGTTTGCCTCAGAGGACACGCTGCTCTTCCGATCTCCATGTGAGTATCTGCTAGCCATTATCCAGGATGTGGGAGCTTTCACTAACAACATTCGCCAAAGTGCCTGCTGAATAGAAAAAAGCTAACGTATCTATGTCCCAGCGTACTTATATACGCCCACGGTTACGCCGTCACATGCTACCGTTCTCCCTAAGCCAATAGGATTGGAGTGATTTCATTCACATTCAGCCCTGCCTCGCCTAAAGGCGTTCCCATAGTGTCGTCACCGACGCAGTTCGAGTTCCCCTCGAAGGGGAACCAGGGCCTGACTTTGCAAAACAGTACCAGACAGTAACTTCATCTCAACAGGAAGTTCATGATTAGGTTGCTTTTTTAAAAAGTGAACTCAGCACTTTGATTTATCTGTGGAAACAAAGTCCTGATTGGCTCAATAAAACACATGTAACCTGTAGTAACTATAGAAAAGAGCTGATTTAAAGAAAACTGTAGAGTTCTGTCTGGTTTTAATTTACTATGTGTGTAAATAACAGAGAAAGTGAGCAGGCAGTCAGTTCAGACTCGTTCAGAGTCCACAGATCAGATCAGTCAATAATTAGAAGCTGGCTTTTCTCTGCTGACTGAATGTGTCTGAGTTTCATATATTTGTTGTTCAAACTATTTTCTGACATTTTATAAAGCAAACAATCATCTATAGAGAGAAGAACTCTGATCACTGATGCAGCAGCTGTTATTCTGACCTCTGATCAGCCACAGGACTCATGTCAGCTCGTCTGAACTCCAGGAAATAAAATGTGTGACGGCTGAAAACAGGTTGAGGCAGCTGAGACTGACAGTAACACCAAAGATGTTGCTTGGATATGAGCCAAAGGTTTTTAAAGTCCTAACAGGCTTGTCAGGAATCCTCCTGGCTTCTCTAGCAGAGTCGGCCACACTGACATGGAGCCTTGTAGATTTAAGACCTGTTCAGGACAAAACACCTTCTTGTCCACTGCAGCTTTGGAGTGAAACAAACTTCCAGCTGTCAGGTTGTTGTTTTAATGGAGCATGTGGTGACTGGTTCTAGAAACCTTTAGAGGAAGCAGCTGTGTGCATGTATTCATGTGTAGGTCTGTATATGTGTCTGTATATTGTAGGGCTGGTTGTGCAGGGAGCTTGATGTCAGCCGGAGCTTCCCATCTTTATCAGACTGCAGCGAGGACGACAGTGGAAATGTGTCTTTACTCTGTGAGGACATTTTCTATGCATTTATTTGTGTTAGTGTCTCAAAGTAAATGCTGAGAGTTGTAGAGAAAAGCTTTATTTTAGTTTGCAGGTGTAACGAGACAAAGTGAAGGACTCTGACAGGGTGTGATGATGCTCTGCAGGCTCTGTTTCTGATAATGAACTCTGAGATCAAGCAGCCCTCCTCTCTCTAGCAGCAGCAGCTGTCTGCAGTCTGTTAGTCTGCTCTCAGAGACACAGGACCACTAAAGAAACAATATATTCCTAAAGAAAGCACACAACAAATGTGAAATGTAAAAAAACAAACCTCCTAGAAATGTTAGAATGAATTCAGCAGTTGTTTCTCCTGATTCTTGTGTTCTGAGCTCACTTTTACTGTTTTACCTCTCAGACTGACTGAAGTCCAGAAGATGAGCACAAAGAAGAAGAAGACCTCTCATGAGTCTGCAGCATCCAGCTGTCTGTCTATGAAGAGTGACCGGTCCAATGAGCCGCCTCTGAACTTCAGTCCTGAACCTGGACCCTCAGACTCAAAGTAAGAGACTGTTTTGACTGTAAACTGAGCTGATGAAGATGATGCATTGAGGATGAAGACAAAATGTTGTGCTAACAGATTTATATTCCTGATGCAGAACTATTAGTGCAGATACTGTTTCAAACTAAGATGGATCTGATTTGATTTCTGGAGCAAAACACCTGAGAACCTCCATTTCAGAATTTACACTTCAAGAACATCTTCATATATTT
This sequence comes from Lepomis macrochirus, assembly GCA_024633595.2. NCBI lineage: Eukaryota > Metazoa > Chordata > Actinopteri > Centrarchiformes > Centrarchidae > Lepomis > Lepomis macrochirus. Next base: position 2,426,852 of record JALXJV020000011.1, on the reverse strand, counting down.
TTGCCCTCACGTTGACGTCACTGTAAAGATTTAGAAGGATTCAGAATCTGAAAGAATCTGCTTCAAATGTGTCCTTCATTTTCTCCTCTTTGTCCTCTAAACACTGAGCTGTTTGGCTCTTCCTCAGATCAGCTGTTCTGATCCACCAGATGCATCTTGAATCACTTCAGATCATAATTGTGCAACATGTGGTGAAAAGCATTTGTAGTTCAGCTTTGCTCACCTTGATGAACACTTTGCTTTGAATCATTAGTAAGTGGACCTTTGAGCTCAGATTCTCTCCACCATATATTGTTCCTAAAGGTGAAGAACAAACATCCACGGGCAGCACTGATGGAAAAGTTAGCAGTGGATGGAAAAAGGGCAGAAAATGGTCACATGGAGATTTGGACCACTTCTCTTTTTACAAGATTTGAATTGTTTACATGTGACAGGAAACAGAAGGACATACAAACAAGGCTCCGTGTGGACTTGAACCTGTGACACCGCTGTTACATGCTGTGTGTTTAGACCACTTCTAAGCTCAGTTCAAAGCTAACTAACTCAAGCTAAACTGCCCAGAGTGACTGTAAAACAGTGAAGGACATAATCAGCTCTCTTTAATGGAGGCTTTTATCACGCTGCCACGGGCAGGGAGGTGACAGCTGGGGTTGTGTGAATGTGTTTGAGGGTTTTTTTGCCTTATATACCACACCATCTCCTCAGTTCCCCGCCGGATTATTAGTCGTGTAGTAGAATCTTTGAAGACCCCTGCTCAACCTAGAGACACTCAGCCTCACGGAACGTCAGACTGGAGACCATCCCCCTGCCTACGCTCTCCCTGCCGGATCTGTTTTCTATTCTGCCTGGCCTTGCTCTTCTCTGCCTCACCACACCGGAGGAACCCAACCCCTCTACACCAATCAAGCACTTACTACCTTGTTCAATAAACATTGTAAATACTTTCCTGAACTGAGTCAGAGTCTGCGTTTGGGTTCAAACTACTAAAAGAATCGTGACAGGCTTTTACTGTGAAGGAGCTGCAGGAAGTGTTGAGTTTGTGACATGATAACAAACTGCAGGCAGATCACTAAATGTTTAATAAGACAGTCAGACAGGAAAAGCAGTTAATTAGTGTTTGTGAAATAAAAGGAACAATCATCTTCATTACTGACTGAAAGCTGAATTCAAACAGAAAAGTAACGACACTTTTACTCTGTGACCATCTGAGCTTCTACATAGTGTCGGACACATCTGGAGATTTTTAACAACAAGCAACAAATCATTTTAGTTCTAAAGAAATGTCTTCACAGAGAGAGGAAGAGGAGTCCTGTTTCTGTGGAGGAGCAGCCGTCCTGCTGTGCTTTGTGTCAGGACGTCCTGAAGGATCCAGTCTCTACCAGCTGTGGACACTGGTTCTGCAGACGGTGCATCACCTCATACTGGGACCAGTCTGCTTCATCAGGACACTCCTCCTGTCCCCAGTGTGGAGACAGATCCAGAACCAGAGCTGGACTGCAGACAGCCAGTCAGAGCAGCTCTGTACAAAGTAAGACTGGACATCTGTCTGCTTCTTCAGATATTCTGATATTGATGGTTTTTATATTAGTAATGAAAATAATCAGCACATATTCTTTGTTTTATCTCACATTGTTTCTCTTCTTTAGTGAGAGGTGGTCTGCAGGAGGTTTTAGATGAACATAAGATCAGTCTGAGGAGGAGATGTGAGCGTGTGACTGAAGGAAGTGATGAAACAGGAAGTGGAACCCTCCTCAACAGGATCTACACTGAGCTCTACATCACAGAGGGACAGAGTGAAGAGGTTAATACCCAGCATGAGGTGAGGCAGCTCGAGACAGCTTCCAAGAAGAAGACCCTCCATGACACTCCAATCAGGTGCCAGGACATCTTTAAAGCCTTACCTGGCCAACAGAGACCCATCAGAGTGGTTCTGACCAGCGGCGTCGCTGGCGTTGGAAAAACCTTCTCAGTGCAGAAGTTCACTCTGGACTGGGCAGAGGGCTCAGGAAAACCAAGATGTCAGTCTGCTGGTTCTGCTCTCGTTCAGGGAGCTGAACTTGATCAAAGATGAGCAGCACAGTCTCCTCACGCTGCTCCATGTTTTCCATCCAACATTACAGAAGGTCCCAGCAGAGAGCTCGCTGTCTGTAAATTGTTGTTCATCTTTGGCGGCCTGGATGAAAGCAGACTTTCATTGGATTTCCACAACAATCAGGTTGTGTCTGATGTCACACAGAAGTCATCAGTCAACCTGCTGCTGACAAACCTCATCCAGGGGAATCTGCTTCCCTCGGCTCTCGTCTGGATAACTTCCCGACCTCGCGACAGCCAATCAGATCCCTCCTTAGGTGTGTCGGCAGGGTAACAGAAGTCACGAGGCTTCACTGGCGCTCAGAAGGAGGAGTACTTCAGGAGGAGAGTCAGTGATGAAGAGCTGTCCAACAGAATCATCTCACACATCAAGACCTCCAGGAGCCTCCACATCATGTGTCTAATCCCAGTCTTCTGCTGGATCACTGCTACAGTTCTGGAGCACATGTTGACTACAGACCAGAGAGGAGAGCTGCCCAAGACCCTGACTGACCTGTACTCACACTTCCTGCTGGTTCAGATAAAGAGGAAGAAGCAGAAGTACGATGGGGACATGAGGCGAGTCCACAGGAGCTGACGGAGGCTGACAGGAAGGTTCTTCTCCAGCTGGGGAGGCTGGCGTTTGAACAGCTGGAGAAAGGAAACATCATGTTCTACCAAGAAGACCTGGAGCAGTGTGGTCTTGATGTCACAGAGGCCTCGATGTACTCAGGAGTTTGTACAGAGATCTTCAAAAGAGAGAGTGTGATCTTCCAGAAAACAGTCTACTGCTTTGTTCATCTGAGCGTTCAGGAGTTTCTGGCTGCAGTCTACATGTTCCACTGTTACACCAGCAGGAGGACAGAGAGACTGAAGGACTTCCTGGGGGAAGACTGGACAAACACATACAGTCACCCACCCCTGGATGTCTTCCTGAGCAGAGCCATGGAAAAATCTGTCAAAAGTAAAAATGGCCACCTGGACCTGTTTGTTCGCTTCCTTCATGGCCTCTCTCTTGAGTCCAACCAGAGACTCTTAGGAGGCCTGCTGGGTCGGACAGACAACAGTCCAGAAATCATCCAGAGAGCCATCAACAACCTCAAGGAGATGAACATGAACTGGATCTCTCCTGACAGAAGCATCAACATCTTCCACTGTCTGACGGAGATGAACGACCACTCAGTACATCAGGAGATCCAAGAGTTCCTGAAGTCAGAGAACAGATCAGAGAAGAAACTCTCTGTGTTCGACTGCTCAGCTCTGGCCTACATGCTGCAGATGTCAGAGGAGGTTCTGGATGAGTTGGACCTGAAGAAGTACAACACATCAGAGGAGGGACGAGGGAGACTGATTCCAGCTGTGAGGAACTGCAGAAAGGCTCGGTAAGTCCAGATGTGATTATAAACAGTGTAAAGCTGAAGCATCAGTATTACAGTAAAGATACACACTTTACACACACGCTCAATATAAAACCTCCACACTATAAAAGTTTCCTAAACTAGTATTAAAGCTGCTTATTGAAATAATTCTACATGTGTTAAACTCCAAATGTCTCCAAACATCATTTCTGTGTTTCTATCCATCAAGTTAGTGACACAAGTATCTTCTATCATCTTCTATCTTTCTTTGGGTGATGGAGGCTTGATACAAATCCAGCAGGAAAACTTGAGGATTAAGAGTTTGTGCTGAAAATGTTTTGACAGTCATCATTTTATCACAGCAGTCTTTTTTATTTTCCCACTGATCCAGTGTCTGCACTCTGTTTCTATACTGTGTCTGTTTCTTGTTCTTCTATGCAGACACACAGACATGTCAGTATCTGTGATCTGCTGGAGCTAACGCCACTTGGAGGTTTTTTTCATTATAGCTTTCATGCAGTAATTGTTGTTCTATTTTTTCTCTGCAGTTTCTGAGCTTTTTCATATGAAGGACTGTTCTGTCCATTTTCACAGTTTATACAATATCTCTAATTATTGTTTGATTTGAGAGGATGTGAGGGGAGGCCATCCTCCCTCTTGAAGAGCGAACAGAACATTCCCCTCTCCATCCTCATTAAATAAAAGGTGCCACTTTACATTGTTTAGTTCCAACAGTGAATGTCTGTTCATGTGTTTTGATACATTAGATATGAGTCTGATTTAGAAACAGTAAGGAAGCTCTCTCTCTGGTAGGATTTGAATGGACAATATTTGTGAATGTAGCAGCTGGTTTCCTCAGACAGCAGCTCATTACACAGTCAGCTGCTGGGACGGCCTCCAGGTTCATTCTGCCAGTGAAGGAGAGCTCAGCAGCTTCAGTTCAGTGGAGGGATTTTATCATCACCGAGCTCAGAGAAGAAATTATGCTGTTAAACAGCTGAACTGCACTGTTACCCATAAAATGTTAATAATACAGTCTTCAGTACTAATTATACTATCAATGCAATAGATGTCATTAAATGAATTTAATGGGAGATGAAAAGCAGATGGAGTGACATAATAAGACTGTAATAAGTGCAATTTCTGGAGAAACTGCGGTGTGAATGCTGGCTGTTGAAGGCTGACGCTAATCTGGATTGCTAAATTTCATGCAAGCTCTCATTTCAGCATCTCTCTTAAACAAGCAGCAGTAGATGCGTTTGTCTCTTTAAAGCCCCCCTCCAGTGTATTTTGACATTTCTATGACATTTCATATTTTTCTGAGTCATTTCCTTACAATGTTGATTATCCACATAGTTCGCCAAATATTTTTTGACATAGTTTAAAGGGGCTATATGTAGTTTTTCTACTAAAATGAATCATTTTTTTATTGTCTGTGTGTGAAGGGGTTGTAATTTGACATTAAAATGATCCACTTGCCGGGTTTGACTATTAACTCTGAAGGCAGGTATTCCTATTCCTATTTGAAGGCTCCGGGTCGGATTTTCAGCGAAATCCAGTGACAGACACCTGCATGCGAGCTCCTGAGCCTCTCGCTGTGTCCAGAGCCCTGACTTTGCACTCAGCAGCGACGACACTGCAACTTATGACATGGAGCCTGCTAACACTTATGAAAGACCTGCTCCCAGCACAACACAGACTCCAACAAACACTCCACATAAGGATAAAAAACAAAATTGTTTTATCGTTGTGCTTCAGCTGGCTCAAGTTAGATAGCGTTAGCTCATCAGCTAACGCCGAGCAGTTGCTAATTTTGTCCGGTGCAAAGTTATATAGCTTTCACATTAACGTTACTTCACCAACCAATCACCCATGTTACTTTCCTCTGTACCACAATGTCAAAGCCTGCAAGAAATGATGTAACGGTAAAAAGCTAATGTGGAGCGATTTGTTTACTACAGCCACGAGCAGCTAGCTAACGCTACATTAGCTCGGACCCGCCGCGTCCTAACGTTCAATTTAGATTTATTGCCTTTTACTGATGGGTACACAGCTTCTCCACCTCTCAGTCACTGTAACTAACATGACCCACATAATATAAAACCCAGAGGAAGAAGAGCCATCCACTAACACTAGTTACAGTAAAGTTACTTACTGCGGTCTGACTGTTATAAAGTGTGACACAATCTTATAATATTCAGTCCAGCTCACTACCCGTTTCATTATCATCCAGTACATGTAGCTGTGCTGACATTGCTGAGCCTCCGGTGACAGATTCACAGGTAGTAAAGATAGTTACTGAAAGCAGCAGGCGAGCTAACGATGTAGCACGTCGGCTAAATGCAGTAAATGTACTGTGATCATGTAACGAGCCTGGATTAGTTCAACCTGCAGCTGATAAAACTATTACTGTAACGTTGCAGTGGGAGTTTACCTGAGTTCCCAGCTCTGTCTGTCTGTAGCCGCTGTCACTCTGCCTTTTTTCGAGCACTGTGCCGATATGCAGCTGTCTCACTGCGCTGAATGAAGTAACGTTACGGCGCCGGTGTTGATCCGTCTCTGAGACGGGACCCTTGAAGTAACGATAACAGAGCCTGAACATGTCTGAGTGAAAAGCCACAGCCTACATGCTGCTGTTCCTGCGTTTATTGCAGGATTTCTGTATGAAAGCGGTTGTGTTTCGGATTCTGCTCGCTCATGAGTTCAAGCGAGCACGCGTACGAGCACACACCTGGTTGCAATCTTAAAATCACACCGCTAGTGGTCGCTGGAAACCACATAAATGCCCCTTTAATTTTGTGCTCAAAGTTGCAAAAGTTGCTTAGTTGTTAAACTAAGGATGTTGACGTATGACTATAGTAAATTCCATAAGTCATACATCATTCTCCAAGCTTGCGAAGGCGCACTGTCATGCCTCATTAAAAAAAGGTCACGCCTCATTAAGTCAGAGCATCAAACTGACATCATTAAGAGTCAAGAGTAGAGCTTTGGCTACTTTTACCATGAACATCTGACCCTGAAACTTTATACATAAGACAGAAAATATAAGAAGCCTAATAAGTCTCCTTTAATGTGTGTGTGTTCAGTGAAGAGGACACAGACAGGTGTTCAGAAAATAGCTTAACTTCAGTCCACCAATCAGAACAGAGGACCCAGTCCTTTGATCTTTAATCAGCTAACTTATGTGATACGTTTTTTTTGTGTGGATAAAGTAAAAAGAAGTGAGCTCTTCAGTGAGTTAAAAAACGGGTACGTTCTGCTCTGCTCCAGAAATGTTAAATACAAATTTATAATGGCTTCCAATGGAGCATTTTCTGTCACTCTTGTCCTTTGGAAGGGCGCTGAGCCAAATCTATAAGTTCTAGGGATTTAAAAAGTCCATGTGAGGAACCACAACAAAATTTACTACGTTTCTGGTGTAAAATTACGCATGAAGAGTTAAAATTGTGGTCAAGCCAGCAAGTTAAAGAGAAAAGTTCAAGACGATTTCTCAGGCCGGCTACACTGTAGTGATGATGTCACTCACTCTAACTCACGCAATACACACCCATTATAAACTCAGAGAGGAGCTCCAAAACCATAAAACTTCAACAGCGACTGTGAACAAACCATAAAATATTTCAAAAAGCTGAAAACATCATTAATAGATTAACTTCTTGTGTCCATTTTACAGCTTAAGTCCAGTCTGTGGAGTCGGTATGAGGAGGATTTCGACAGTCTTTCCATTCACTTAGAATGGGAAAAATTTCCCTGGAAAACCTTGAATGCTTGCAGAATTCACAACCAATGTTATTGCTAAAATTTATTTCAATAAACACACACAAGCACATGACTGAGGTAAATCCATACGAGTGTAGTTCCAACCTGCAGTGATTTTACAGCTCAGTGAACATCACGTTAAAATGAAGTTTAACAAACACAAATCACAGCACCCTGTTAATCACAATGTGACATGTTCACATTACAGTCAGACACTTTTGTCCAAATTAGTACTAATGTGCTTCATTATGTTGATACTTTGACATGTGGACAGGAGGAGCTGAAGTTTCAAACCACAAACCTTGTGATCAATGGCTGAGCAGCTGAGCTGCAGCCGCTCATGTTAATGTGCTTTGTGATGCAAAATGAACAGAGTCTGTTTTTGAAATACAGTGTCAGATTTTATTATACTTTAAGTTTTATATTCTCTGTCATCACAGACTTTCTGACTGTGGAATCTCAGAGACTCACTGTGAAGTCGTGGCCTCAGCTCTGAAGTCCAACCCCTCCCATCTGAGAGAGCTGGACCTGAGTAAGAACAAGCTGCAGGACTCAGGAGTGAAGCTGCTGTCTGCTGGACTGGAGAGTCCACAATGCAGACTGGAGACTCTGAGGTCAGTTCATGTATTTTGCTCTTGTTCAAATTTAATCCATAACAGAAGTTTCAAATTTCCCTCAGTTCTCTTGTTTTCTGCGTTTGTCTGAGCAGAAATCACAACAACTCTTTTTTTTAAAGTTTGTCAGTGTGAACAGTTTTGAAACAGTGTGAAATTAAATCCAATGTTTATCATTTTTGTTACAAGTTAGACACACGTGTGTGTGTGTGTGTATGCAGCTGTTTGAAGTATCTTGTCTGATCTGTTTCCATGACAACAGCAGTGCAGAAATAACCTTGAACATGGGGGCAATAAAGAACCAGTCAGAAACTTGCTGAGTCAGTATTAGGTCCCTGCTCCTAACAGAAAACCTGCTCCTCGTGCTGCTCATCCTGATATATCGGGCTTGTGTGGGGACAAAAAGTGAATGTGCTGCCGTCTTGACAAAGCGCTCCAGGATGCTTTCACTTGTTCCTGCTCAGCAGTTGTGCTGCAGTGAAGACATTTCCAGTTTGCAGAGCTCACAGAGCACCATGTTGTTGGTCTCTGTCTAAAGTTCTTTGTGTTTTGGGCTGCAGCTCGTTCTCGGGTGGAATGCGCTGCTTTAACTGGGCCTTAGCGGTTCATTGCGACCCGCCATCGCATGTTATGCAAATTAAGATATTTCATAATCGATGACATCAGTTAGGTGGATAATTGGGCCCCGCCCTACACCACATCATCTGATGTCACTTTGTGTTCTGACTCAACCAGTAAACAGGAACATAAATAAAACACTACATTTGTACAGGAAGGAACTCGGTTACATTTAAGATAAAGAGAACAAGCCTCTCTCTTTGCTCAGTGCACATTTGATCCAGTTATAAGGACGACTGAGGATGAAGCTCACAGTCAGTCAGCTGTGTGTTGATGGAGATGACAGTGGTGATGAGGAGAGGCTGAATCTGTGCTTTGAAATGAGAACCAGAAGTTCAGGTGTTAAAGAGCTGGAGTTTTGTTTTTACTTATTTATTTCATCCATCCATCCATCCATCTTCATCCGCTTATCCGGGGTCGGGTCGCGGGGGCAGCAGCTCCAGCAGGGGACCCCAAACTTCCCTTTCGAGCCACATTAGCCAGCTCTGACTGGGGGGATCCAGGCGTTCCCAGGCCAGCGTGGAGATATAATCTCTCCACCTTGTCCTGGGTCTTCCCCAAGGCCTCCTCCCAGCTGGATGTGCCTGGAAAACCTCCCTAGGGAGGCGTCCAGGAGGCACCCTTACCAGATGCCCAAACCACCTCAACTGGCTCCTTTCCAGCGCCAAAGGAGCAGCGGCTCTCTGAGCTCCTCGCGAATAGCGAACTTCTCACCCTATCTCTAAGGGAGGCGCCAGCCACCCGCCTGAGGAAACCCATTTCGACGCTTGTACCCGCGATCTCGTTCTTTCGGTCATGATCCAGCTTTCATGACCATAGGTGAGGGTAGGAGCGAAAATTGACCGGTAGATCGAGAGCTTTGCCTTACGGCTCAGCTCTCTTTTCGTTACAACGATGCGGTGAAAGCGAGTGCAATACCGCCCCTGCTGCTCCGATTCTCCGGCCAATCTCCTGCTCCAGTCTCCCTGCGCTCGTGAACAAGACCCGAGGTACTTGAACTCCTTCTCTTGGGGCAGGACTCATTCCCTACCTGGAGTTGGCACTCCATCGGTTTCCTGCTGAGAACCATGGCCACAGATTTAGAGGTGCTAATCCTCATCCCAGCAGCCGCACTCTGCTGCGAACCGATCCAGTGAGCTGAAGGCTACGGACCGATGATGCCATCAGGACCACATCATCCGCCAAAAGCAGTGGCGAGATCCCAAGCCCACCGAACCGCAGCCCTCACTGCATGCGGCTACGCCTCGATATCCTGTCCATGAATATCACAAACAGGATTGGTGACAAAGCGCAGCCCTGGCGAAGGCCAACCCCACCTGGAAAGAGTCCGACTTACTGCGGTACTTTCGGACACAACTCTCGCTTTGGATGTATAAGGATTGGATAGCCCTAAGAAGGGCCCCCCTCACCCATACTCCGCAGCACCTACCACAGTATCTCCCGAGGGACCCGGTCATATGCCTTCTCCAGATCCACAAAGCACACGTAGACTGGATGGGTATACTCCCAAGCCCACTCCAGGATCCTTGTGAGAGTAAAGAGCTGGTCAGTTGTTCCACGACCAGGACGAAAACCGCATTGTTCCTCTTCGATCTGTGGTTCGACAATCGGCGGAACCCTCCGTTCCAGCACCCTGACGTAGACTTTACCAGGGAGGCTGAGAAGTGTGATACCCCTGTAATTGGCACACACTCTCTGGTCCCCCTTTTTGAACAGGGGAACCACCACCCCAGTCCGCCACTCCTTGGGCACTGTACCCGACTTCCACGCAATGTTGAAGAGATGTGTCATCCATGACAGCCCCTTCACACCCAAAGCTTTTAGCATCTCTGGGCGGATCTCATCAATCCCCCGGGGCTTTGCCACTGTGGAGTTGTTTCAGTGACCTCCTCCAGGGAAATTGACGAGAAACCCCCATCAGCCTCCAGCTCTGCCTCTACTAGAGAGGGCGTGTCAGTCGGATTTAGGAGTTCCTCAAGGTGTTCCCTCCACCGCCCAATTACCTCCCCAGTTGAGGTCAACAGGGTCCCATCCTTACTGTACACAGCTTGGACGCTTCCCCCTCCTGAGATGGCAGACAGTTCTCCAGAAACACTTTGGTGCCGACCGAAAGTCCTTCTCCATGTCTTCTTCGAACTTCTCCCACACCCGCTGCTTTGCTTCTGCCACAGCAGAGGCTGCAGTCCTTCGGGCCTGTCGGTACCTTGCAACCTCCTCCAGAGTCCTCCGAGACAACAAATCCCGGAAGGCCTCCTTCTTCAGTCGGACGGCTTCCCTGACCACCGGTGTCCACCACGGTGTTCGAGGGTTACCCCCCCTTGAGGCACCTAAGACCTTGAGGCTCCGCCGGAGGTGTGAGTTGAAGATCTCACGGACAGGGGCTTCCACCAGACGTTCCCAGTTCACCCGCACTACCCGTTTGGGCTTACCAGGTCTGTCCAGAGTCTTCCCCAACCCCCTGACCCAACTCACAACCAGATGGTGATCAGTTGACAGCTCCGCCCCTCTCTTCACCCGAGTGTCCGAAACATGCGGCCTCAAATCAGATGAAACGATTACAAAATCGATCATTGATCTTCGGCTTAGGGTGCTCTGGTACCATGTACACTTATGAGCATCCTTATGCTCGAACATGGTGTTTGTTATAGACAATCCATGACTAGCACAGAAGTCCAACAACAAACACCCACTCAGGTTTAGATCAGGGGGGCCGTTCCTCCCAATCACGCCTTTCCAGGTAACTCCGTCATTGCCCACATGTGCGTTGAAGTCACCCAGTAGAACTATGGAGTCCCCTACTGGAACCCCATACAGGACTCCATTCAGGGTCTCCACGAAGGCCGAATACTCTGAACTGCTGTTTGGTGCATATGCACAAACAACAGTCAGAGTTTTCCCCCCCGCTACCCGAAGGCATAGAGAGGCGACCCTCTCGTTCACCAGAGTAAACTCGAACGTAGCGGCACTCAGCCGGGGACTTGTGAGTATCCCTACACCCGCCTGAGCCTCACACCTTGAGCAACTCCAGAGAAGAATAGAGTCCATCCCTATTAAGGAACGCGGTTCCAGAGCCAAGACTGTGCGTGGAGGTCCAGCCCCACCAGATCTAGTGGTAGCGCTCCATCACCCGCACAAGTTCGGCTCCTTCCCCCACAGAGAGGTGACGTTCTATGTCCCCAGAGCCAGCCTCTGCCGCCCGGGTCTGGTCCGTCGAGGCCCCTGGCCTTCACCGCCACCCATGTGGCAGTGCACCTGACCCCTGCGGATCTTCCGATGGATGGTGGGTCCAAGGGATGTAGAGGGGGGGGGCCACATAGCTTCTTCGGGCTGTGCCCGGCCGGGCTCCGTGGCAAACCCGGCCACCAGGCGCTCGCCAACGAGCCCTCCCTCTGGGCCTGGCTCCAGACGGGGGCCCCGGGCTTCCTCCGGGCAGGGTTTTTCCACCTCTTTTATGATTTGCCATCAGGGGTTTTTTGTGAACCATTCTTAGTCTGGCCCCTCACCTGGAACCTCTCTGCCTTGGGAGACCCTACCAGGAGCACTAGGCTCCAGACAACACAGCCTCCAGGTTCACCAGGGCACGCAAACCTCTCCACCACGATAAGGTGATGGTTCAGCGGAGAGGTATTTATTTCATATTGAACATTTTGGAATTCTATAGAAAACATCTGTCTGAGTATTTTTCATAAAATGACACCTGATTGTTCTGAATTAGAAGAAGCAGAAGAAAATGAAAGTAACTGATTTGATCATTATTCCAGACTGGCCTGAGATCAGTAGCATGTTATTGATCTGTGTTGACATGAATAGGTGTATGAATGTTGTGCTGACATTTGGATGATGTCTGTAGAAGGCTGACATTATGAAGATCCACAATAACACAATGACAAAGTCCCACAAATGAGCCTCCAAAGCTCTTTGAGGCTCGGGGCTGGATGAGTCTGAGGTAGAGGACACGGGAGTGGATTTTCACTCCTGTCCCATAGAAAGAAATCTTGTCCTGTCCCACTCCCAGACCAAAGTTTAAAAACTAATCCCATCTCATCCCGCTCCTGGTAAATTGAGTCCCACTCCCATCCCGCTCCTGTTTAAACTGACTCCCGCTGCTGTACCGCTCCCATATATTTTTTTATTCAATTAGTGTAGACATGCCATTACTTCTGACTTTAGCTGTAAATCATTTTTTTGCCACATCGACTTCTCCATGGCTGTTAGCTCCCTCCATCACTGCTCTTTGAATTACGGGGGTAAGCCGTGACAAAAAGCACTGATGGCTTCTGGGACTGGCTGGAGTACGTGTAGTTATTTTTTAATTGCGTTACATTGTAGGTGTATTAAAAGGAAACTACAAAATGGTGCATTTACATTTTTTGCATTTAGGTGCATTTAGATTTTTTTGTCGTCTTCCCGTTAACCATTTATCCTGTACCGTCCAAATCCCGTGATTAATAGTAAATATGACTCCCATCCTGCAGGAATCCCACGGGAATCCCGTGACCCGTGGGATTCCCGAAAAAATGTCAGCCTCTAGTCTGAGGCTGATGGAGCTCCTGCCTCAGCTCAGCATACAGAGGATGATGATGATGATGATGATGATGATGATGATGGTTTTCAGCTTCCCTCTCATCCTCCTCTCAGTCACTGCCTCCACACTGTCCACTTCCATCCCCACCACCGAGCTGGCCTTCCTCACCAGCTTCGCCCAGTTCTGTTGCGCCACAGGTCCCGATGCCCCTCCCAGCACACCACAGCAGAGAAGATGACACTGGCCACTACAGACTGGTAGAACATCTGCAGCAGCCTGGTGCTCACATTGAAGGACCTGAGCCTCCTCAGGAAGAACAGCCTGCTCTGTCCTTTCCTGTAGAGGCCTCGTGTTGTCTGTCCACACCAGGTTATTGTTGAGGTGCACCCCCAGGAACTTGTAGGTGTCCACCATCTCTACCCCTTCACCTCTTATTGCAACAGGGGTGTGGGGCCTCTGGCTGCGTCTGAAGTCCACCTACAGCTCCTTGGTTTTTCCTGTGTTGAGCTGGAGGCGGTTGGTGTCACACCATCCGATGAAGCTCTCAATCAGGTCTCTGTCCTCGTCCTCGCTGTCGTCTGTGAGATAGCCGATGATGGAGGAGTCATCTGAGAACTTCTGGATGTCAAAGCAAAAGTCAGAAGTGTAGAGCGTGAAGAGAAACGGTGACAGGACAGTTCCTTGATGTGAGCCAGTGTTGCTCACCACGACATCTGACAGGCAGCCGTGCAGCCTGACATACTGCGGCCTGTCAGTGAGGCAGTCAGTGATCCAGGTCACCAGGTCCTGATTCACCTGCACCAGCTTAACGTTATAATGTAAGTTGATAAAAAAGGGGAGAGGGAGCTGTTGTGTCATGCTGCCACTCTCTGCGGTGCTAGAAGCTAGTAGTGTTGAGCTCCACATTTAAAACCTGAACACATCTGATTGGATTAGAAATGGATTTTTATCTCCATCATTTATTCTTTATTCAGATTAGAGAGCTGCAGTTTGTCAGAGATCAGCTGTGCTTCTCTGGCCTCAGCTCTGAAGTCCAACACCTCCCATCTGAGAGAGCTGAACCTGAGTAAGAACTACAAGCTGCAGGATTCAGGAGTGAAGCTGTTGTCAGGTTTTCTGGAGGATCCACACTGCAGACTGGAGACTCTGAGGTCAGACACCATTTTTCCTTCTGTGCTGAGATTAATATGATGTGAAAGTTGTGGTGACACTAAAGTGCAGACATAAGGCTGATATTATACTGATCCACACTGAGGATCTTAATGCTAAAGTCTCTTTTCTTCTTCAGTGGTTTAGTCCATTGACTGTGGCAGAGCAATGTTGAGCTCCACATTTAAAACTCCACTGGATAATTTACTCTGAAGCTCTTAAAGAGGTGGTATTATGCTATTTGGCCTTTTCTCTCTCCTTTATTGAGATAAATCTCTTTTTTGTGCTGTAACAGGTTTGCACAGTGAAAAAGCCCAAAGTCCAGCCCAAAGGGAGTTCCCATCTCCCACAGAAAACTCTGCTCTGAACTGAATACAGCTTGTTCGTAGTCCAGCCCTTCACTTCCTTTACTTGTGACATCACAATGAAAACTCATCATAAAGCTTCCCAAGCGGCTGGCGGGCTCAGGCACGCCCTCAAACCAAGCTAGTCTGAGCGTAGGCCCTTTGGCTGGACTCACGTTTCTTTGGGTTCCCATTGTAGAAAAGTTGGACCTGTACCTGCTTCTAGGTACTTTTTTTCATATCACCCCACCTCCATCGAGGTTACGGCCGCAGTCTGAAGGCTTTGATTTGGATCACACTACCTTATTTCTTACAACCCGCCCTTCTCTGCTTCTGATTGGCTAGTCATCCTTACCTGGGAACTGCGCATGTGCAACTCCCAAAAAAGATTTTGTACAAGTAAGATGCATCACTCTGTAGCTCACGAGCGAAGCGTACAACACATAGGGTGAAAAGAGGAGCTGCAGCAATGTACAGTATGAGGAAAAATATGGTGTTTTTTGAAAATCATGTAAACCTGTCCTGGTACAACCCCTAATTAAGATTTTGAACCTGAAAATGAGCACAATATCACCACTTTAAACTCCTAAAAACAAACAGGAATTTTCTTATCTTAAATGTTACCTTGTTGGCCATCTGGCATACAAAAATGTAAAATCCCAGTTGGCTGCTGCATCTGTGGGTTGGCAGACCGTCAAAAAATTGATAAAATATTTTGTGAAGGGCCTCTCTTTACCGGCCCTAATGGGCTTGTCATCCAGCTTGTGCTTACATCATAGAATCAGATTTTAGTCTGCTCTGTCATAAATTCTTTTGGGCCTCACAACCCCCCAAAATGACTTGTTTCACTATCAGAATTTGATTCATTCAGTCCAGTAACTCTTGGAAAGTCTAGAAGAGCCACAATTATTTTATCCCCATTCAAGTAAGCATATGGGGATTGAAATAAACATATATACTAGTAATAAGAAACATACATATATACAATATATACTTGTAAAAGAGAAACGCTCATTGATTAGTAATGTTGAGCTCCACATTTAAAACCTGAACACATCTGATTGGATTAGAAATGGAATTTTATCTCCATCATTTATTCTTTATTCAGATTGAGGTTCTGCAGGTTGTCAGAGATCAGCTGTGCTTCTCTGGCCTCAGCTCTGAAGTCCAACCCCTCCCATCTGAGAGAGCTGGACCTGAGTCTCAACTACAAGCTGCAGGATTCAGGAGTGAAGCTGCTGTGTGGTTTTCTGGAGGATCCACACTGCAGACTGGAGACTCTGAGGTCAGACACCATTTTTCCCTTCTGTGCTGAGATTAATATGATGTGAAGTGCAGACATAAGGCTGATATTATACTGATCCACACACATGTTCTGGGACTGGGCTCACTGGCCAATCACATCCAACTTAGTTAAGCTTGTGCTTACATCATAGAGTCTGGGGCTGCGGCTAACAATGATTGTATTATTCGAAGCTTCTACAGATTATTTCAACGATGCAACGAACCCCCCTTTGCTTTATAGTTACATGGATTAAACAAAGCATTGATGCAATTAATTTTCGTTGATACATTTTATTAATTGGTTTTATCGATTTAATCGATAATTTGTCTCAGCCCTAATAGAGTCGGTTGTAGTCTGCTCTGTCATAAATTCTTTTGGGCCTCACAACCCCCCAAATGAATTTGATTCACTCAGTCCAATAACACTTGGAAAGTCTAGAGTCTAAGAGCTGAAGTCACTACGTCTTTATTGAAGTAGCAGCACGTTGTCATTAATATTAATGACAGCTTTTTTTTACCTTTTTGTATTTTACAGTTTGAACCTGCATCCTGTTGGGTTCAGGTGTTTGGAGTTTCCATTTTCTAAACTTCTACATTCTAAACCTCCTTCAGCTCTGAACAGATTATTAAACACTGAATGATTTCAAGCAGGAACATTGTCTTCTAACGTTACATCATTTATTCTTTATTCAGATTGAGTCTCTGCAGTTTGTCAGAGATCAGCTGTGCTTCTCTGGCCTCAGCTCTGAAGTCCAACCCCTCCCATCTGAGAGAGCTGGAGCTGGGTGGAAATAACCTGCAGGATTCAGACGTGAAGCTGCTGTCCGATCTGAAGGAAAGTCCACACTGCAGACTGGAGACTCTGAGGTCAGTTCAGAGACATTTACACCGGGTATTTTTATCATCTTTTTAATCCTCATTGAGATCGGATCACTTTCCTGCAGAGCTCATCCTGGACATGAGTAATTTGAGGTGCCAGCACATCAACCAAAGACTCTTTAAAATAAAATAAAAATACAGTTTTGTGAGCTGTTGAGTTTTGGGAAACTTTGTGATACGCTGTCTACAACAAACTCATTATTTTCTTATCTTGTAATTTGCTGTACGACTATTATGTTTTATGATGACTGATTTATGACTATTAATTAGAGTCTGATCCTTCACTCATGTAATTAGTATTGCGCAGTTTGCCCACCAGAGGGTGCTCTGCAGCTCCCCTGTTAACAACACTGGGAGCATGCAGAACCAACAATGGAGGAGAGTATGTGATCAGGGGTAAACACAAAAGTTAGAAGCAGGGATGTAGAAACCAAAATCAGTAGGGAATGGTGTATACGATGTGAAGATAAAGTCTATGGTCACAGCTCTGTGTGTAAGTAGGCTGACAGTGATAGTAAGTTAATCTAAAACGTGACAGAAGGAAAGACAATAATGATTGGTAATCAAAGTTTTTTCAGAGTGTACACAGCCTATACATTGGGATAATAGTCCCTCTGTGAAGGGATGGCCATCGGATGCCTGCAGCTGTTTTTTCATGTTGCTTTCTGTGGTGCGTTTGTGTGTGTGCCTGTGTGCGTTGCTGTTTATTCAATTTTATTTATATAGGGCCAAATCACAACAACAGTTATCTCACAGCGCTTTTCATAAACGAGCAGGTCTAGACCGTACTCTATGATGATATTTACAGAAACCCAACAATTTCTAAATTCCAGAAACTCAGGTAAACTCCCACTGCAGTTTTACAGTAATATATTTATAAGCTGCAGGTTGAACTAATCCAGGCTCGTTACATGATCACGGTACATTTACTGCATTTAGCCGACGTGCTACATCGTTAGCTCGCCTGCTGCTTTCAGTAACTATCTTTACTATCTGTGAATCTGTCAGCGGAGGCTCAGCAATGTCAGCACAGCTACATGTACTGGATGATAATGAAACGGGTAGAGAGCTGGACTGAATATTAGACTGTGTCACACTAACAGTCAGACCGCAGTAAGTGAATTTACTGTAACTAGTGTTAGTGGATGGCTCTTCTTCCTCTGGGTTGTATGTTATGTGGATCATGTTAGTTACAGCGACTGAGAGGTGGAGAAGCTGTGTACCTGACTATCAGTAGTAAAAACACAATAAACCTAAACTGAACGTTAGTAAGCAAACAGCGGCAGGTCTGAGCTACTGTAACGTTAGCTGGCTTCTCCTGGCTGCATTACTATGGGCCAGTGGTTCTTAACCTGGGGGTCGGGACCCCCCTGGGACCAGGTCACGACCCCCCAACGGCATTTAGTTGAATTTAGAAAAGAGCAAAGCTCTGTGTTTTTTTAAATGTTGGTAGGCAACCACTGAATCATCTGTCCTGTCAGTCTAATCAAAGATTATAGCGCCAGCGATCTGTAATCTTTGGTTTGCTGCTAATTAATAACTGTCATATTAGCAGAAACTTGATCACAGCTCACAGGTCTGAGTCTTTTGTTGCTAAAAACACCTGCCAAATGCAGAGCGCTGCTCTTTTCACTGTGTGAGGTGTTCAAACACGCAGGAGACAGGAAACTGAGATCGTGTGGGCACAGAGACTCTCAGAAAGGGAGACACCGCTGGTAGTAGACGACCACCAGCTGGTCCAGGAGCTTCGTCTGAATGATGGTCGGTTTAAGTCAGGGACAGTTTGTTGCAGTCTGCGGACAATTCAAGCAACTGTAAACTTCCGTCAGAACAACTGCCCGTCTCTCCTTTCATTAGACTGGACAATGAGAAAAAATCGCTCCACATTTGCTTTTTGCCGTTACATCCTTTCTTGCAGGCTGAATCAACAGTGGTTCACAGGATAGTAACATGGGTCACGTTAGTTGGTGAAGTAATGTGGAAAGCAATATAACTTTGTACCGTATAGCATTAGCAATGGCTCGACGTTAGCCGGCGAGCTAACGTGACACTTTCTCTGTGTTTGTCCAGCTTTACTAATGCTCACTTTGTTCTGACTCAACATCATCTGAACCTGTTTGGTCTGATGGGCTTCAGCACATAAACCTTTATTGTTGTTCTGGATCCTTACGTGGAGCCTGTGTTTGGCTGTGAGCGGACTGCATGTCGTTAGCTGCCGTGTTGTCGCTGTAGTACGAGAGAGGCTCTGAGCACACACAGAGCTGCATCCGACCAGGAGACCTCACATTAACGTGTGATGGAAGCAACGGAGAAAACAGGCGTGTGCTTCATTTACAAGATAATTTTGAGCCCATTGATAATAAGGTAATGAAAATTTGATTAATTTAATTTTAAAACATAGATATAGTCCCTCTAAATATTCAATTTCAATACCACATACCAGAACAAGGTCGAAGGTGTGATTAAAACAGTGAGAACACTCTGAGAGAAGCCAACTGGATCTAACAGAGAGAAATGTAGTACTAACCAGGTGCTCGGTACACTATAACAAATAGAATTGGTTGCAGTGATTTCCAGCTTGGGTGTGAAAGACTCAGAACAAGGCTTTCAAATGAGTTATAATTTAGTTTAGGTTTAAGAGCTGATGACTAGGCTAGAGTCAAAGATAGCGCAACTCCACCTCCTCGGCCTGTGCTTCGAGGAATGTGAGTGTTCATATGACTGGGAGGGGTGGATTCATTTAGGCTCACATATTCTCCATCACCCAACCAGGTTTCAGTAAGACAGAATAAATCAATATTATAATCTTTATTAATCTTTATAAGTAATTAATTTAATAGTATTTGATGTTTTAAGAGTCCACATTTAATTTCATACTCAACATTTTTTTAGTTATTTCACCTGCAGCCTTGGCAAATTTATGCAAATAAGCACATTTTAATGAGTTTTTTAAAGCACCCACAATAAAGGGCACTTTATCTCCAGGCAGAAACAGAGCAGGTGCTTGAGCCCCTTTAGATGTCTATGTGTGCAGGTGCCTGCTGTTTGATACCCTTTCAGTCTGAAAGGGAAAAAGAAAAAGCAGATCATTGTGAAACATTTTATCAGGTTCTCTTCACATCCAGAAAAGGAGGCATGGATTATTGAAGTTTGGTGTCACCGTTAGCTCATCTGGTACAGCGAGCTAATGTATAAGGCTGAGTGTCTTACTATCAGTCAATAAAATCACTGTACTACACTCTACTAAACATGGTTAACCCTTTAACGTCCTCTCAACCATTTGGTAGACCACATTTTAAGTGACTGTATCTCATTGAAAAATGTACTGAACTTAATTCAACCTGTTTAAGCCATCTCTGCCATTCAGTATAGGTATGCTGTGCTAAAAAAATCCACTAGTTGTCACTGTTTCTTCAAGCAGCATGCCTTTTCAGATACCCTCCTTACAGGAAGTTAAAATCGTCAAAATCACTGCAGACATGAAGAGTCTTTTTGGTAGAAATTTTAAAGGTCGGCATGTTTTTTTGACATATTATAGTTCCAGAGAAATTACTTAACAGAATTATGTAACTTGTTGCAAAAAAAATAAGTCTAATATGGGTCAAATAATTTTCTAAAAACATGCTCTACCAAACGGTAGAGTTGGCACTTCATGGTAAAGGTTACCTAAGCCAATGTAATAGAAATTTACTAGCTAATGTAATAGAAATTGACTGCTTGAAATTGAAAACATCTGAACATTCATTATTGTTAACAGGATATATATAATGTGTTCCCATTATAGATATGCTGAATTAATTTCATAAATATGTCTATATAATGGTGAAATCATGCTATATCAAAATAATAATAACAAATATAATGAATGTGCAGTTTTTTATGGAATAAAAAACTTTAAAACAAATGAATATCTTGAAAACCAAATAAATATCTAGACAAAATAGATTTTTAAATTTACTGATAATCAGCAGGACAAAGACAGTCCAGACGGTTTCAGAAAGACGGCTCTTCATGCTAAAACTATGCATTTTAATATCAACAAACTTTAGAAAACATCATATAAAATGCTAAGCTGTTGCAGAAATAAATCTGTTTTACAGTCAACAGCAGAGAAGCAACTTGAGCACTTCATCCCTTATTGCATATCAGGGTTTACAGTAGAGTTCACACCAAACTGTATGCACTACACGGTAACTTCAGTGATTATTGAACAACATCCATACACTATATCAAGCAAATACTGTATTTTGCAGTGATCTAGACATTGATACGTTGTCTCAGTATCTAAGTCTGTCTAAAAGGTTGAGAGGACATACAGATGTGTTCTTCTGAAATACTCAAAGAACAGAAATACTGTGTTGGTAATATTCAAAATGTTCAATAATCAGTGAAGTTACCGTGTAGTGCTGTTTTGTATAAACTCCACTACAAACCCTGTCTTCACAATAAGGGATGAAGTGCTGAAGTTGCATTCTCTGCTGTTGACTGTAAAACAGATTTATTTCTGCAACAGCTAGCATTTTATATGATGTTTTCTAAAGTTTGTTGATATTAAATGCATAGTTACCATGAAGACGTCTTTCTGAAACGGTCTACTGTCTTTGTCCTACTGATTATCAGTACTAAGTTAATAATCTATTTTGTCTAGATATTTATTTGGTTTTCAAGATATTTATTGTTTTAAAGTTTTATTCCATAAAAACTGTACATTCATTATATTTTTGTTATTATTATTTTGGTATGGCATGATTTCCCATATATAGACATATTTATGAAATTAATTCAGCATATCTATAATGGACACACTATATATATATCCTGTTAACAATAATGAATGTTCAGAATTTTCAATTTCATGAAAGCAGTCAATTTGTATTACATTAGCTAGTAAATTGTATTACATTAGCTTAGAAACCTTTACCATGAAGACCATCTCTACCGTTGGTAGAAACTAAATATCAGAAAAACTATTGGGTCTGTTAAAAAAATTTTTTTGGATTATTGTTGTTATTGCCCTAATGAAATAAAAAATGTAAAGAAATAATTTTTCCATCACTTTTTTCTTGGTGAGGACTTCAAAGGGTTAAATGAAAAGATGTGGGATCTTAATGGGAAAAACTACACCTTCCATGATGCTTTGCTCTTTGTGAATTCCAGAGTCATGATAACTTAGCCAATGGGATTTTAGTTTGTTTTGACTAACTGAGCCAATTAGAGATCACCTGAAGGGGAGGAGAAGAAAAGATAGTCGGAGAGAAGATGCTGGAGTGTAGAGAGCTGCTGGGTATCGATGATGGGTAAAACTTTCAGCTGAACTTGGAGAGAAGTAATATTTGTAGACTTAAGTACCCATGTATGGGCACAAATGTTACCTTGCAGTTAATTTATGTGTCGTCGCAGGCTGACTCGTTTGTTTTTTTCCAGTGAAAGTGATGAGTGTAGCTCAGTCAGTCCTTCGCTCCTGGTTGCAATAACAGAGAAAAGTGGAAACTGACTTTTAAACTAGATGGACGTCGGCTTGAACTGTGGTGAGAGACAGCCAGCTTAGACAAGGAGCGCAGTTTTTCCCGGAGAACTAGAGAGAAAGTGGAGCCGTGGGAGCTAGCATGCTGAGTAGCACCGCTGTGAGGACATCTACCTGCTGCACCTCGCCATTCTGCTGCATCGTCTACCAGCCTGTGGATTCTTTGAACTGTCGGAGTGACGGAGCAGCTTGAGTAAGAGGAGACTCTTCTGAGCATTGAACTGTACTACCAGGGAGTTAGAGGATTTCTCTTTCATCTGTGCACCAACGTTTGGGCCCCAAGCTCACAAATCAAGCTCTTGGTAATCATTTGAACATTTCTTTAAGTTGGAACTGTGATAGTACAGATTTCTGTACTTGGGACTTTATTGTACTGAAGTGGTGCCTTTTGGTATTGATACCTGTACAGGTTACATTTATTTTCATTCAGTTCACACACACAGTTTAATATTTTTTATTCCATCCTAAGAGAAACAAAACATAACAATGAAAGTTTATGGAGTGTTTCCTGATAATATTGCCTGAAGGAAGCATATATAAAGTGAAGAGGATTGGTCCGAGCACAGATCCTTGTGGAACTCCATGACTAACTTTGGCAGGACTCATGGATTAACATGTACAAACTGAAATCGATCTGATAAATGGGACTTAAACCAGCTAAGAGTGGTTCCTTTAATGCCAATGAAATGTTCCAGTCTCTGTAATAGGATCTGATGGTCAATGGTATCAAATGCAGCACTAAGATCTAGTAAAACCAATACAGAGTGAAATGGAAATATGTCCTTTGGTGAGTCTTCTGAAATAAAGAGTCCAGACGTCTTTTAAGGGGTTTATTCTTTGCAAAGGGTCAGACAGACATACAGAGTGCAAACAGTCTGCAGAGCATTTAAGAGCCAGAGAAGAAACAGGTGACTTTATACTGTAAGGGTGTCATACAGCTGTCTTAGGGAGGAAGGGAGTAGGGACAAACTGTCCTGAGATAAGAAAACTCTCTAACGAGCATCTTTTCCAAGGGAAACTTTATCTAGCTGCAACATAATAAAATAATAAAATACCACACAGTGAAACATTTGTCTATTCTGATGCAGGGTGAAACAGTAAACACAGTAAAATATCAAATTTCCATCACAAGATACAAGTCCTTTGTCTGATGCAGTTAGGAGGTCATTAGTAATTTTCACCAGTGCTGTCTCTGTGCTATGATTAATCCTGACTGAAAATCCTCAAATAAACTATTGCTATGTAGAAAGTCACACAGCTGTTTGGCGACTGCTTTCTCCAGGACCTAAGAGATAAATGGAAGGTTAGATATAGGTCTATAGTTGGCTAAGGAATCAAAGAGAGAGATAAACACAGTACTAAAAGTGTCATTCTAAGTCGAAGATAGCTGCAACTCCACCTCCTCGGCCTTCGAGGAATGTGAGTATTCATATGACTGGGAGGGGTGGATTCATTTAGGCTCACATATTCTCCATCACATCATCACTCTGCGTTCCAGCTGAACGCCTCAGCCTGTTACCTGTACAGTACACTGTACTGTATAAAAATCATCATGACACCATGAGATATTTGACTTTTTGACGTCTGCAGTCTTTTGAACGGTCATTGACACAGTCACCTCCAGGATCAGTCAGCATCGTCCTTGTTTGAACGAATTTGCAGCTTTGAGATTTCCCTGTGAATCACCGTGCAGGATAAAGAAGTACAAACTACATTCAGAAGCATTTTTCTACATAAATACACATCATGTGGATAAACAAAGTTATCTGGACGTATTTCCTGGTTGGCAGTGAAGAAGTAAATCACGTCTTAAACACATCTGGGTCTCTCACTAATTCAGCCACCACTTAAACTGTCACACCGGTCCTTCACTACTCTCTAGTTCACCAAACCTAAATGTTCTTTAACATCACTTACACCAGCTAACGCTGCACATTGCTAAATTAGCCACAAAGCTAATGCCAAGTTTATAAGGGGCTAACGTTAATGAGTGTTTAAACTATAATGTTGAACTTATTCTAAATATATCTGTGAGCTGCTTGTTTGTTACAGTCGCTGAGTCAGAAATGAACTAGATTAGAGATGAACTAGATGTGAATATTCTACATTGAAAATAAAAAGTCATTGTTGCAGATTATGTGTAAGGTAAGAACCACTGCACGACAAAAATCAATATAAATAATCTGATTGATATAATACATATTTTCCGAATGTAGGAGAGCCCTGTTTATCATTATGATGTAATATTCTAATTGTAATGACACGAGTAAGGATATATGGTATCATTATTTGTATTAGTAAGTTGTTGTCCTGCTGTCTTACTGACAGACCTGACAAAGCATACATTCACATGTTTACAAATCTGCATCATGTTGTGGTTATTTCGGCATCAGTTTAATCCGTTTATTGCTATTTAATCACAGGAAAATGTTTACTTTGGTTTCATACACTTGTAGTAATGGCGAGTTGTGTTTATTCACGTTATTGCATTAAAATCGCGTTAAAATCACCTTCCCGCGTTGTGTGTGAACACTTGCAGCGAATGTACTAACGCGAGGAAAGCGGTGCAAGGCGGAAATTCGCGTTTGGTCTGAAACCGGCATCACAGCTGTTTATTTGTCATGATGTGTTGAGTGTTTATTATACACTTTTTATTTCATTTTTTCTACAATTTGGGCACTTTATTGTAGTTTACTGAAATTTAGAATATATTATTGGAGTAGTTAATATTTATTATCCCTCCAGTTAGATGTGAAAACTGACTGAAATATTATTTGATTTGACACTCTGTTATTGACTTAAAACATATGTTAATACAACTATACGTTATGGCCCTGAATGATAACGTAAGTTAGTCGTTATGATGTTCTGGACCTTTGCTTCAGAAAATTTTCTCTAACTGGACCTCTTTGAATTCTAATTTAATACCCCTGCTCTACTCATTTTGAGGAAAAGCTCATTGATTAGGACATAGTAATGTTGAGCTCCACATTTAAAACCTGAACACATCTGATTATAAGTGGACTTTGTCACAGCTGGTAGGGCAGGCTAACAAGAACAGGACCCAAATACAGATGACGAGGCAGACTGACTTAGTTCTGGGGTTTATTGATGAAATAGAGCTCCTAAAGCTTACAGAGTCATGAGGCAGGCCAGGATCAAACCCAGGAAGGGAGTCCAAACAGGCAACAACTCAAAAGGGGCAGACCAAGGAAGGAAATCCAAGATACAAAAGATCAGGCAGAGAATCAAGACAGGCAGGTTCTGGGTCGGGTTCGGGTTCTGGGATGGAAGAAAACTGGCTGAGGAACCTTGGATCTGGGCCTGTAGATCCTGAACATATACATGAGCAGCTGATGAGGGAATGAGGTGCAGGTGGACAGATGGGAGGGACACTGGGTCTGGGATGGAGAGAGAAAAGTCAGAGCGCATTGGACTGCTGGAGAACAGCAACTAAGGGCTCAGGGGAAGTGGGTAGGAAAGAAAGAAATACAGAAAGACACTATCTCCATCTTTGATTCTTTACTCAGATTGGAGGACTGCAGTGTGTCAGAGATCAGCTGTGCTTCTCTGGCCTCAGCTCTGAAGTCCAACCCCTCCCATCTGAGACAGCTGGACCTGAGTAAGAACAAGCTGCAGGATCCAGATGTGCTGCTGCTGTCAGATTTTCTGGAGAGTCCACACTGCAGACTGAAGACTCTGAGGTCAGACACCATTTTTTCCTTCTGTGCTGAGATTAATATGATGTGAAAGTTGTGGTGACACTAAAGTGCAGATATAAGGCTGATATTATACTGATCCACACTGAGGATCTTAATGATAAATTCTCTTTTCTTCTTCAACTGTTTAAAGTATTCCCGTGTCAATATCGCCGAAGCCTCCAGAAAAACACTTTGGGTGTTTTTAGGATGGCGGGTGTTAACTGCTGTGAAAGCTGTTATGCATTTTAGGCAAAGCCTTAATGCTGTCTGAAACACTTTTTTAGATTTGAAAAAACTTCAAAAAACGGAGATTCGGTCGCTTAACGACGTTAAGTTAACTTTCACTTAAGTTCCCGTAACTTTTCCCTTAACTTCCAAATCGGAAGCTAATTTAAGCGTCATACAAGCAAGTGCAATAGACTGGGGGAGCTGTTTTGCTAACTGCATTTGAGTAATGTCCACTTTAGAGCAGGTTAAGTAATTGAATATGAAATGTCTAATGCTGTTTCCATTTTCTTTTTAATATAGTACTAGAATGCCCACACAAGTTAGGAATATGAAAATGGAAATTGGATAATTGCATTTTCATTTTAATTTTTACCTAAATAACACATACATATATGTGAAATGATAATGTTATTGTGAGATTACATTTTCATCTTCAAGTTTGCATGATAATTTTAATTAAGTCCCCTATACGCTTCCATAACCTAGAGAGAAAAAGAGAAGGAGAAATGTTAAAATGAACGGGGAGAGGAAGATAAAGGTAGCAGCAGTCCAGAGCGGCTACAAGGTCTGTTTACTGCTATAGTTTGTGTCTGAGTACATTTGAGTGGATTTAGTGAAAACTGCTAACTTTCCGGTTCTGTATTAAGCTAATGCAGTGTCTTATTTTCTGTCTGTAAATTTCTGTTCAGCTCTTCCGTTGGTCTGTACGTTGCTCACTGCAAGGAAGTTCAATAAAAGAACAAAAACACATAAACACAGTCCATATGTGCAGGTGGTGAAGATGTGCCGGGTGAGTCGAGGTGAGAAGGCAGATCTGTTTGTGACGCCGCGGCGTCTCAGTGCGCTCTGTGCGCCTGACAGCACAGTCTGTTCACTGCAGCGTGTTTACACACGGAAACTAAAGTGAAAACTAACACAGAGGATATGATTCAAAACTACTGACGCTCTCTTCTGCAATTCTTTAATGCTGTTTGATGTTATCTTGGATTTTTATGATGATTCCATCAGTTAGCCGAATCTGAAAAGGACTCAGCTGCTAAATTCACGTCTAATATCGGGCAAAGGCGAGCCGGAATCCTGCCACCTGACCGCTGCGCTCCGGGGGGCTGATGAAATATTTAGCGGACATTGATTTAAGATTTGGCTCTAATTTGGCTTATTTTCTTTCTTTTCCACTTGAAATGTGCAGTATGGAATAGTTCTGGCTCACTAGCAGCAGCACAAATCAAACTGCTGCTTTGAATGTTTGTTTAAATGATAAAGTGATAACGTGTGATATGAAGTGAAATTAAATATGTGAGAGCCATTATTATCTATTCCTCTCACATTCACTTTTATTTTGGTATTAAACCACTACAGACATGATCAAACTTTTATTGTGTATTAACGGACATAATTAGGTTTCTGATTGGCTGCTTCATTGACATCTGCACAGTAACTGGAGTGGATTATTTTTAAGAGAGCTATTTTGAACCATTTGGTGAGTTTGGCACTTTGGAGTTCACTGACAGAGCCAGACAAAAGTTTGCGGAGGGTCCGCTCATTCTCACGTCACGTTCATTTTTATACAACCCACGTGTGCGTGAAAACCAGCGTCCGTAACCTTTATGTGCGTAGGCAGCGTTTATACATGAGGCCCCTGGTCTGGAGACCTTTATCCTGCTGCATCCTGCAGCGGTTTGGTGGTCTACGGATGGATCTATCTGTTTCTGACAGACTGTAAAAGTTGAGCACATCATCTCTACCAGCTTTTTTCCAGGAGTGTTTTCTCAGTGTGGACTTTGCTGAGGAAGCAGAGGCAGCAGCAGGCTGACTCTCTGTACTGGCTCCTACAAGAGCCTGTGCTGTTTGGAGGACTGTTGGACTGTCCTAGCTGGGGGGGACCTACGCTATCCAGACGGCTTCACACTGCAGGGGTTTCTACTCTGGGGAAGGAAGGTGGTGGAGCTAGCTGGGCCTCGGTTGGACGACCCTGTTGGACTAGCTGATGGGCTTGGATTAAGGTCTACATGAGTCCCAAGTCAGCTACTGAAACACTGGAAACAGAAGCTGACAGAGCCTGAGTGTTCTCTTTTAACGGACTTTTCTGATGGAACACTGATCTGTATCCTGCCATCAGGCTTTCTCCTGGTTTTAAGAAATGTTCTGGTTTTCTATTTCAGCCTGTGGACCCTGTAGGTTCTCCTTTGGGGGACGCCTCAGGAAAGACTATAAACTGATGGTGCAAACTGTGAATCAGACAACACTGAGTGGACGTAGTGACGCCCCGTGGAGGGTTTTTCTGGACTTAGATCCTGACTTTAAAGCAGCCTGGAGGTCTTTGTACAAAGAAAGGTGCAGACCTGCAGTGGAGAATCCTTCATGGCGTTGTAGCGCTGAACTCGTTCATCTCTGTTATTAACTCTGCTGTAGAAGACAAATGTCCCTTCTGCAGTGAGAGACAGAGACGGTGTTTCACTGCTTCTCAGAGTGCATTCGTCTGACAGATTTGTTGGAAAACATTTTTAGTCGATGTGGAGAAGTTTTTAGGAAGCAGATTTTTATTTGTGCGCTCTGCTCTGTGACAGAGGGGCAGTTAAGTTCTGAGATGTGCTGATCTAAATTTTTGATACACATGTAAACGCAAAGGTCTTTATTAATGTGATATAGGACATTTTTTTGTACAGTGCATATAGGAAAGAAATGTTGGTGTTAAAAAATCAAATGTCTCTCTCTCTCTCTCTCTCTGCCACTTTTTAACACAAAGTGACGCCCTTGCAGGAACATTGTCTTCAAACGTTACATCATTTATTCTTTATTCAGATTGAGTCTCTGCAGGTTGTCAGAGATCAGCTGTGCTTCTCTGGCCTCAGCTCTGAAGTCCAACCCCTCCCATCTGAGAGAGCTGGACCTGAGTAAGAACTACAAGCTGCAGGATTCAGGAGTGAAGCTGCTGTGTGGTTTTCTGGAGAGTCCACACTGCAGACTGGAGACTCTGAGGTCAGACACCATTTTTTCCTTCTGTGCTGAGATTAATATGATGTGAAAGTTGTGGTGACACTAAAGTGCAGACATAAGGCTGATATTATACTGATCCACACTGAGGATCTTAATGCTAAAGTCTCTTTTCTTCTTCAGTGGTTTAGTCCATTGACTGTGGCAGAGCAATGTTGAGCTCCACATTTAAAACTCCACTGGATAATTTACTCTGAAGCTCTTAAAGAGGTGGTATTATGCTATTTGGCCTTTTCTCTCTCCTTTATTGAGATAAATCTCTTTTTTGTGCTGTAACAGGTTTGCACAGTGAAAAAGCCCAAAGTCCAGCCCAAAGTTAGTTCCCATCTCCCACAGAAAACTCTGCTCTGAACTGAAAACAGCCCGTTTATAGTCCAGCACTTCACTTCCTTTACTTGTGACATCACAATGAAAACGCGTCATAAAGCTTGCCAAGCGGCTGGCGGGCTCAGGCACGCCCTCAAACCAAGCTAGTCTGAGCGTAGGCCCTTTGGCTGGACTCGCGTTTCTTTGGGTTCCCATTGTAGAAAAGTTGGACCTGTACCTGATTCTAGGTACTTTTTTTCATATCACCCCACCTCCATCGAGGTTACGGCCGCAGTCTGAAGGCTTTGATTTGGATCACACTACCTTATTTCTTACAACCCGCCCTTCTCTGCTTCTGATTGGCTAGTCATCCTTACCTGGGAACTGCGCATGTGCAACTCCCAAAAAAGATTTTGTACAAGTAAGATGCATCACTCTGTAGCTCACGAGCGAAGCGTACAACACATAGGGTGAAAAGAGGAGCTGCAGCAATGTACAGTATGAGGAAAAATATGGTGTTTTTTGAAAATCATGTAAACCTGTCCTGGTACAACCCCTAATTAAGATTTTGAACCTGAAAATGAGCACAATATCACCACTTTAAACTCCTAAAAACAAACAGGAATTTTCTTATCTTAAATGTTACCTTGTTGGCCATCTGGCATACAAAAATGTAAAATCCCAGTGGGCTGCTGCATCTGTGGGTTGGCAGACCATCAAAAAATCGATAAAATTTTTTGTGAAGGGCCTCTCTTTACCGGCCCTAATGGGCTTGTCATCCAAGTGGTGTATGAAATAAACCTTTGTGCATGTTCTGGGACTGGGCTCACTGACCAATCACATCAAACTTAGTTAAGCTTGTGCTTACATCATAGAATCAGATTTTAGTCTGCTCTGTCATAAATTCTTTTGGGCCTCACAACCCCCCAAAATGACTTGTTTCACTATCAGTATTTGATTCATTCAGTCCAGTAACTCTTGGAAAGTCTAGAAGAGCCACACAATTGAATTATTTTATCCCCATTCAAGTTACCATATGGGGACTGAAATAAACATATGTAGTATTAATAAGAAACATTCATACATACAATATATAGTTGTAAAAGAGAACAGTTCATTGATTAGTAATGTTGAGCTCCACATTTAAAACCTGAACACTTCTGATTGGATTAGAAATAGATTTTTATCT
The DNA here is from genome assembly GCA_024633595.2 of Lepomis macrochirus. Lineage (NCBI taxonomy): Eukaryota > Metazoa > Chordata > Actinopteri > Centrarchiformes > Centrarchidae > Lepomis > Lepomis macrochirus. The sequence goes on along the minus strand of JALXJV020000011.1, from coordinate 2,396,310 downwards.
CCATCATTTATTCTTTATTCAGATTGAGGTTCTGCAGGTTGTCAGAGATCAGCTGTGCTTCTCTGGCCTCAGCTCTGAAGTCCAACCCCTCCCATCTGAGAGAGCTGGACCTGAGTCTCAACTACAAGCTGCAGGATTCAGGAGTGAAGCTGCTGTGTGGTTTTCTGGAGGATCCACACTGCAGACTGGAGACTCTGAGGTCAGACACCATTTTTCCCTTCTGTGCTGAGATTAATATGATGTGAAGGTTGCTCTTACTAGTATGTATTGTCAGTTGTTAGATCTGTATTTGATGCTCTGTTGATACTTGTAAGTTGTTCCTCAAATGTAAGTCGCTTTGGATAAAAGCGTCTGCCAAATGAGTAAATGTAAATGTAAATGTAAGGTTGTGGTGACACTAAAGTGCAGACATAAGGCTGATATTATACTGATCCACACACATGTTCTGGGACTGGGCTCACTGGCCAATCACATCCAACTTAGTTAAGCTTGTGCTTACATCATAGAGTCCAGGGCAGCTAACAATGATTGTATTATTGGAAGCTTCTACAGATTATTTCAGCGATGCAACGAACCCCCCCTTTGCTTTACAGTTACATGGATTAAACGAAGCGTTGATGCAATGAATTTACGTCAATACATTTTATTAATTAATTTTATAGAATTAATTGATGAATCGTTTCAGCCCTAATAGAGTCTGTTGTAGTCTGCTCTGTCATAAATTATATTTGATTCACTCAGTCCAATAACACTTGGAAAGTCTAGAAGAGCAACAGGATTGAATTATTTTTCCCCATTCAAGTTACCATATGGCTTTGTATAGGTCAGTGTTGAAATAAACATATGTAATAATAATAATACATACAATAAAATATATACTTGTGTCACTGCCTGGCTCTTAGGCTGCAACAACATGACAAGTTTACATGAAGAAAGTAAGAATTCATTGTATAAAGCTTGGAAATCACTAAGTCTTGTTAGCATGTCAACAACAGCTACGTCCAATGAGAGAGACCAATTCAAAAAGGTGGTGAGCTTAATAACTCCCACCACACAGGGCCCAGGTGTAGCTCATGCAGCTACATGTTGACAAGAGATGAAGTGGTTCATCCGGACATATTTGGCATCTGTGGAAACTTTGGGATCTTGAGTAGAATCTTAAATCAGTTTCTGTGGGTTTTTCTTTGTGTTTGGCTGCACAACATGAGTTTGTATAGATGGAGCCACTGATGGAGCTGCAGAGTTTAGGAGGTGAAGTCACTACGTCTTTATTGAAGTAGCAGCACGTTGTCATTAATATTAATGACAGCTTTTTTTTACCTTTTTGTATTTTACAGTTTGAACCTGCATCCTGTTGGGTTCAGGTGTTTGGAGTTTCCATTTTCTAAACTTCTACATTCTAAACCTTCTTCAGCTCTGAACAAATTATTAAACACTGAATCATTTCAAGCAGGAACATTGTCTTCTAACGTTACATCATTTATTCTTTATTCAGATTGAGTCTGTGCAGTTTGTCAGAGATCAGCTGTGCTTCTCTGGCCTCAGCTCTGAAGTCCAACCCCTCCCATCTGAGAGAGCTGGAGCTGGGTGGAAATAACCTGCAGGATTCAGACGTGAAGCTGCTGTCCGATCTGAAGGAAAGTCCACACTGCAGACTGGAGACTCTGAGGTCAGTTCAGAGACATTTACACCGGGTATTTTTAATCATCGTTTTAATCCTCATTGAGATCAGATCACTTTCCTGCAGAGCTAATCCTGGACATGAGTAATTTGAGGTGCCAGCACATCAACCAAAGACTCTTTAAAATAAAAAAAATACAGTTTTGTGAGCTGTTGAGTTTTGGGAAACTTTATCAACTTTGTGATACGCTGTCTACAACAAACTCATTATTTTCTTATCTTGTAATTTGCTGTACGACTATTATGTTTTATGATGACTGATTTATGACTATTAATTAGAGTCTGATCCTTCACTCATGTAATTAGTATTGCGCAGTTTGCCCACCAGAGGGTGCTCTGCAGCTCCCCTGTTAACAACACTGGGAGCATGCAGAACCAACAATGGAGGAGAATATGTGATCAGGGGTAGTTGGTCTTTTGTCAGGTGAATTACAAGACTTAAAATAGCCCTCATCACTTCTCCTGTCATGAAAACATTCAGGACCAGACTTTCTAACCCCCCCATTTTTCATTGACTTGATTGCAGTTTTAGCGAACAGTGTGACAGTTTAAGTGGTGGCTGAAATAACTGGTGATAGTCTCAGATGTGTTGTAGGCGTGCCTTCAGAATCCTTTACCTGCCAACCAGGAAAAACTTTCCCATAACTTTGTTTATCTACATAAAGTATCATCATGTAGATAAAGGCTTCTGAATGGAGTTTTTCATCCTTATCCTGCATGTTGATTCTCAGGGATTTCTCCAACCTGCCAACTAGTTTAATGCGAGGACTCTGGAGGTGATCATGTAGGTGACTGCGTGTTTGTCTGTTCAAAAAACTGCAGGCATAAATAAATCGTCTTAATCCCCATGTTATCAACTGATTTGTGTTGCGTCGTTTTGAATGTGTTTGTACTTACATATGGGAGACCGCTGTATCTACTGTCAGTCATGTTTATATTCACTCATTCTGCAATCAGACACAAAAGTTAGAAGCAGGGATGTAGAAACCAAAATCAGTAGGGAATGGTGTATACGACGTAAAGATCAAGTCTATGGTCACAGCTCTGTGTGTAAGTAGGCTGACAGTAAATTAATCTAAAACGTGACAGAAGGAAAGACAATAATGATTGGTAATCAAAGTTGTTTCAGAGTGTACAGCCTATACACTGGGCTAATAGTCCCTCTGTGAAGGGATGGCCATCGGATGCCTGCAGCTGTTTTTTCATGTTGCTTTCTGTGGTGCAGTGGTTAGATGTGGACGGCCTGTTCTGCTCCACACCGGCGTTTGTGTGTTTGCGCCTGTGTGCGTTGCTGCGTTATATAAATTGACTCGATAGAAATGCCCTGAAGGTAACGAAACAGTTAACGTTAGGTGTGAAAAAGACTCAGTTTAACTACAGAAATGAGTTTGCTTGTTGTCGACTAGCACCCAGCAGCTAGCTTGCTCCGACCCTAAAGCTGCTGTTAGCGGCTCGCTGTACAGTGAGGTGAGATCCACAGACCCACTTACTCTGCTATATGGCACCAAATTACTTCACTGATGAAAAATGAACACCGTGCTGTTGAGCCACAACATATTACCACGGGGAAATTACTTCACTGCGACAGCCCTACTTCTGATAATTATTTACAAATCTTCCTACTTCAATTAAATTCCCTCACGCAATTGTTTCAATTTTATTCAATTTTATTTATATAGGGCCAAATCACAACAACAGTTATCTCACAGCGCTTTTCATAAACGAGCAGGTCTAGACCGTACTCTGTGATGATATTCACAGAAACATAACAATTTCTAAATTCCAGAAACTCAGGTAAACTCCCACTGCAACGTTACAGTAATAGTTTTATCAGCTGCAGGTTGAACTAATCCACGCTTGTTACCTGATCATGGTACATTTACTGCATTTAGCCGACGTGCTACATCGTTAGCTCGCCTGCTGCTTTCAGTAACTATCTTTACTATCTGTGAATCTGTCAGCGGAGGCTCAGCAATGTCAGCACAGCTACATGTACTGGATGATAATGAAACGGGTAGAGAGCTGGACTGAATATTATAAGATTGTGTCACACTTTATAACAGTCAGACCGCAGTAAGTAAATTTACTGTAACTAGTGTTAGTGGATGGCTCTTCTTCCTCTGGGTTGTATGTTATGTGGGTCATGTTAGTTACAGCGACTGAGAGGTGGAGAAGCTGTGTACCTGAGTATCAGCAAAACCACAATAAACCTAAACTGATGTTAGTAAGCAAACAGCGGCAGGTCTGAGCTACTGTAACGTTAGCTGGCTTCTCCTGGCTGCATTACTATGGGCCAGTGGTTCTTAACCTGGGGGTCGGGACCCCCCTGGGACCAGGTCACGACCCCCCAACGGCATTTAGTTGAATTTAGAAAAGAGCAAAGCTCTGTGTTTTTATAAATGTTGGTAGGCAACCACTGAATCATCTGTCCTGTCAGTCTAATCAAAGATTATAGCGCCAGCGATCTGTAATCTTTGGTTTGCTGCTAATTAATAACTGTCATATTAGCAGAAACTTGATCACAGCTCACAGGTCTGAGTCTTTTGTTGCTAAAAACACCTGCCAAATGCAGAGCGCTGCTCTTTTCACTGTGTGAGGTGTTCAAACTAGAGCCCTGCACGGGCCTCAAATCTAGGCCCGAGCCCGGCCCTGGCCCGAGACGCTGAAGCCCTAGCCCGACCCGTATCCGACAGCTCATCAAAATTATGAGCCCCAGCCCGAGCCCGAACTTGTTTTTTTAAATTATTATACAGCGACAGCCCTATTTGCAGCCATTAAAATATGTCAGTTTTGTTAGTTATGTTTCTTGAGAGAGAGACACTCCGTAGGTGTCTTTATTCCCCTGCAGCAAAGTCGCAAACATCAACCCAAGGATCGGTACGTGATGTCACCATCACAGGGAAGCGCTTCTGCCGGCTGCACATACAGGTCCGTGTGTGGCGGTGGTGTCACTTACTCATTCATCAGAAGTGCTCGGGAAAATGTAGCGTGTGTGGAAGCTACCGCGCTACTCGGTCAATAAAAGAGCTTCGTTACTGAAAAGCTATTTGATTCAGAAAACAGCAACGCTGCTGTCCAACACTGGACAAATGTTTGGAGGATTTTTTTTTATGACGACCAAGCAGCCGAGCCAACAGCGAGTAAAACATGTTTGATCAATTTAGCCTCTCAAATCAACGCTTTACTTTTTACAATACGTTACTTAGCTACAATAAAATCCATATATATGTATATATTTCATATATGATATATGATTGTTTAGAGCGTGGGGATCTCAACCTACTTGACAATATACACTGTGAGGCAGGCAGGCTGCTCGCAACAGCGCTCGCAAATGAAATGAGCAATAGCCTACAATCAAACAAATTAAATAAAATAAATTAAAAACAAACTTGCAGGTTATCTTTCCTTATAATGCAACAAAAAACATGGCCATTTTTTTCCAGTAGTTTCCAACAGCTAAATGAAAATAAAGTCCAATCAAACAAAAAACATAGAAGAAACCTTCTGTGTACGTGCGTGCATGAGACTGTAATGTCAGTCATATGTCAGTGTAATTACAAGAGGTTAAAAACAGGTTATGAAATGTCTTTCTATGTTTGTTTTTCTATCGTCGACGTCAACTTCTCACATTTTCTTTTAATTAACGTCTAAAAATATAAAAAGGATAACCCAAAAAAGGCCCGAGGCCCAGCCCGCATGTGAACTATGACGTGAAAATTGGCCTGAAGCCCGGCCCTAGGGGCGTAAATAAGTCAGGGCCCGTCGGGCTCGGGCTGAAATGCAGGGCTCTAGTTCAAACACGCAGGAGACAGGAAACTGAGATCGTGTGGGCACAGAGATCCTCAGAAAGGGAGACACCGCTGGTAGTAGACGACCACCAGCTGGTCCAGGAGCTTCGTCTGAATGATGGTCGGTTTAAGTCAGGGACAGTTTGTTGCAGTCTGCGGACAATTCAAGCAACTGTAAACTTCCGTCAGAACAACTGCCCGTCTCTCCTTTCATTAGACTGGACAATGAGAAAAAATCGCTCCACATTTGCTTTTTGCCGTTACATCCTTTCTTGCAGGCTGAATCAACAGTGGTTCACAGGATAGTAACATGGGTCACGTTAGTTGGTGAAGTAATGTGGAAAGCAATATAACTTTGTAACCGTGATAGCATTAGCAATGGCTCGGCGTTAGTCGGGCGAAGCTAACGGACACTTTCTCTGTGTTTGTCCAGCTTTACTAATGCTCACTTTGTTCTGACTCAACATCATCTGAACCTGTTTGGTCTGATGGGCTTCAGCACATAAACCTTTATTGTTGTTCTGGATCCTTACGTGGAGCCTGTGTTTGGCTGTGAGCGGACTGCATGTCGTTAGCTGCCGTGTTGTCGCTGTAGTACGAGAGAGGCTCTGAGCACACACAGAGCTGCATCCGACCAGGAGACCTCACATTAACGTCTGATGGAAGCAACGGAGAAAACAGGCGTGTGCTTCATTTACAAGATAATTTTGAGCCCATTGATAATAAGGTAATGAAAATTTGATTAATTTAATTTTAAAACATAGATATAGTCCCTCTAAATATTCAATTTCAATACCACATACCAGAACAAGGTCGAAGGTGTGATTAAAACAGTGAGAGAACACTCTGAGAGAAGCCAACTGGATCTAACAGAGAGAAATGTAGTACTAACCAGGTGCTCGGTACACTATAACAAATAGAATTGGTTGCAGTGATTTCCAGCTTGGGTGTGAAAGACTCAGAACAAGGCTTTCAAATGAGTTATAATTTAGTTTAGGTTTAGAGCTGATGACTAGGCTAGAGTCAAAGATAGCCGCAACTCCACCTCCTCGGCCTGTGCTTCGAGGAATGTGAGTGTTCATATGACTGGGAGGGGTGGATTCATTTAGGCTCACATATTCTCCATCACCCAACCAGGTTTCAGTAAGACAGAATAAATCAATATTATAATCTTTATTAATCTTTATAAGTAATTAATTTAATAGTATTTGATGTTTTAAGAGTCCACATTTAATTTCATACTCAACATTTTTTTTAGTTATTTCACCTGCAGCTCCTTGGCAAATTTATGCAAATAAGCACATTTTAATGAGTTTTTTTAAAGCACCCCACAATAAAGGGCACTTTATCTCCAGGCAGAAACAGAGCAGGTGCTTGAGCCCCTTTAGATGTCTATGTGTGCAGGTGCCTGCTGTTTGATACCCTTTCAGTCTGAAAGGGAAAAAGAAAAAGCAGATCATTGTGAAACATTTTATCAGGTTCTCTTCACATCCAGAAAAGGAGGCATGGATTATTGAAGTTTGGTGTCACCGTTAGCTCATCTGGTACAGCGAGCTAATGTATAAGGCTGAGTGTCTTACTATCAGTCAATAAAATCACTGTACTACACTCTACTAAACATGGTTAAATGAAAAGATGTGGGATCTTAATGGGAAAAACTACACCTTCCATGATGCTTTGCTCTTTGTGAATTCCAGAGTCATGATAACTTAGCCAATGGGATTTTAGTTTGTTTTGACTAACTGAGCCAATTAGAGATCACCTGAAGGGGAGGAGAAGAAAAGATAGTCGGAGAGAAGATGCTCGTGTGAGAGAGAAGCTGCTGGGTATCGATGTGCGGTAAAACTTTCAGCTGAACTTGGAGAGAAGTAATATTTGTAGACTTAAGTACCCATGTATGGGCACAAATGTTACCTTGCAGTTAATTTATGTGTCGTCGCAGGCTGACTCGTTTGTTTTTTTCCAGTGAAAGTGATGAGTGTAGCTCAGTCAGTCCTTCGCTCCTGGTTGCAATAACAGAGAAAAGTGGAAACTGACTTTTAAACTAGATGGACGTCGGCTTGAACTGTGGTGAGAGACAGCCAGCTTAGACAAGGAGCGCAGTTTTTCCCGGAGAACTAGAGAGAAAGTGGAGCCGTGGGAGCTAGCATGCTGAGTAGCACCGCTGTGAGGACATCTACCTGCTGCACCTCGCCATTCTGCTGCATCGTCTACCAGCCTGTGGATTCTTTGAACTGTCGGAGTGACGGAGCAGCTTGAGTAAGAGGAGACTCTTCTGAGCATTGAACTGTACTACCAGGGAGTTAGAGGATTTCTCTTTCATCTGTGCACCAACGTTTGGGCCCCAGCGCTCACAAATCCAAGCTCTTGGTAATCATTTGAACATTTCTTTAAGTTGGAACTGTGATAGTACAGATTTCTGTACTTGGGACTTTATTGTACTGAAGTGGTGCCTTTTGGTATTGATACCTGTACAGGTTACATTTATTTTCATTCAGTTCACACACACAGTTTAATATTTTTTTATTCCATCCTAAGAGAAACAAAACATAACAATGAAAGTTTATGGAGTGTTTCCTGATAATATTGCCTGAAGGAAGCATATATAAAGTGAAGAGGATTGGTCCGAGCACAGATCCTTGTGGAACTCCATGACTAACTTTGGCAGGACTCAACGTTAACATGTACAAACTGAAATCGATCTGATAAATAGGACTTAAACCAGCTAAGAGTGGTTCCTTTAATGCCAATGAAATGTTCCAGTCTCTGTAATAGGATCTGATGGTCAATGGTATCAAATGCAGCACTAAGATCTAGTAAAACCAATACAGAGTGAAATGGAAATATGTCCTTTGGTGAGTCTTCTGAAATAAAGAGTCCAGACGTCTTTTAAGTGGTTTATTCTTTGCAAAGGGTCAGACAGACATACAGAGTGCAAACAGTCTGCAGAGCATTTAAGAGCCAGAGAAGAAACAGGTGACTTTATACTGTAAGGGTGTCACACAGCTGTCTTAGGGAGGAAGGGAGTAGGGACAAACTGTCCTGAGATAAGAAAACTCTCTAACGAGCATCTTTTCCAAGGGAAACTTTATCTAGCTGCAACATAATAAAATAATAAAATACCACACAGTGAAACATTTGTCTATTCTGATGCAGGGTGAAACAGTAAACACAGTAAAATATCAAATTTCCATCACAAGATACAAGTCCTTTGTCTGATGCAGTTAGGAGGTCATTAGTAATTTTCACCAGTGCTGTCTCTGTGCTATGATTAATCCTGACTGAAAATCCTCAAATAAACTATTGCTATGTAGAAAGTCACACAGCTGTTTGGCGACTGCTTTCTCCAGGACCTAAGAGATAAATGGAAGGTTAGATATAGGTCTATAGTTGGCTAAGGAATCAAAGAGAGAGATAAACACAGTACTAAAAGTGTCATTCTAAGTCGAAGATAGCTGCAACTCCACCTCCTCGGCCTTCGAGGAATGTGAGTATTCATATGACTGGGAGGGGTGGATTCATTTAGGCTCACATATTCTCCATCACATCATCACTCTGCGTTCCAGCTGAACGCCTCAGCCTGTTACCTGTACAGGCTGTGTGTAAGTAAACACATGAAAATGATCATGACACCAATGAGATATTTGACTTTCTGCTCTACTCATTTTGAGGAAAAGCTCATTGATTAGGACATAGTAATGTTGAGCTCCACATTTAAAACCTGAACACATCTGATTTTAAGTGGACTTTGCCACAGCTCGTAGGGCAGGGTAACAAGAATAGGACCCACATGCAGATGACGAGGCAGACTGATTTAGTTCTGGGGTTTATTGATGAAATAGAGCTCCTAAAGCTTACAGAGTCATGAGGCAGGCCAGGATCAAACCCAGGAAGGGAGTCCAAACAGGCAACAACTCAAAAGGGGCAGACCAAGGAAGGAAATCCAAGATACAAAAGATCAGGCAGAGAATCAAGACAGGCAGGTTCTGGGTCGGGTTCGGGTTCTGGGATGGAAGAAAACTGGCTGAGGAACCTTGGATCTGGGCCTGTAGATCCCTGAACATATACATGAGCAGCTGATGAGGGAATGAGGTGCAGGGGGACAGATGGGAGGGACACTGGGTCTGGGATGGAGAGAGAAAAGTCAGAGCGCATTGGACTGCTGGAGAACAGCAACTAAGGGCTCAGGGGAAGTGGGTAGGAAAGAAAGAAATACAGAAAGACACTATCTCCATCTTTGATTCTTTACTCAGATTGGAGGACTGCAGTGTGTCAGAGATCAGCTGTGCTTCTCTGGCCTCAGCTCTGAAGTCCAACCCCTCCCATCTGAGACAGCTGGACCTGAGTAAGAACAAGCTGCTGGATCCAGATGTGCTGCTGCTGTCAGATTTTCTGGAGAGTCCACACTGCAGACTGAAGACTCTGAGGTCAGACACCATTTTTTCCTTCTGTGCTGAGATTAATATGATGTGAAAGTTGTGGTGACACTAAAGTGCAGATATAAGGCTGATATTATACTGATCCACACTGAGGATCTTAATGATAAAGGCTCTTTTCTTCTTCAGTGGTTTAGTCCATTGACTGTGGCAGAGCAATGTTGAGCTCCACATTTAAAAGCTTAATATAAGCAGAAACATCTCCACTGGATAATTCACTCTGAACCTCTTTGTTACTTCCCGGCTCGATGGGTAAAGAAAGCAACATAAACTGGATGTTTCTGGTGAAAAGGTGTTTAATTGGAAAGTGAGAGTTTAACACAAATGTAGAACCACAGTAAAGGGCCTTCTGGGTTCTGCTTAGACCATAAAAACAAGAGAACAAAAAGAGGTCTCCACTAAGAGAGACAGTTACCAAGCTCCACAAAATAAAGTGAAACAGAAGAAGATCTCTCTTCAGCTCCAAATGGTTTTAAAAGCCAAAACACAAAGAGAGCAGCAGCCATAACCCTAGAGAGGCTAACAGGGGAAGACTAAGACAACACAAAGGGGTCAGTAGTGAAACTAAACCTTGGCCCAGTCCCACAGCTAGAATTAAGAGAGAACAAACACTCCAGGGCCCCGTTTCAGAAAGTGGGATTAGTGAAAATTCTGAGTATTTTAAGCCTGAGATGAGGGAAACTCAGGGATGTTTAGTTTCAGAGAGCAAGATCAGATAATCCCTGGATCAGTAACTCCAGCAACTATCCTGTGAACCTCTCCTCCTCCTGAGGACGTGAGGTTCACAGGATCAGTTTGAAAACCGTCAGTTTCTCTCTGACTCCTCCTGCAGAGCCTGAGGCGGCTGTCTGACACACCGTTTCATTTCCTCATTCAGTCTTTCGATATCAAAGCATATATCTGAACGCATTTACATCTTTAGAAATGTTAAAATCCCGGTTAGATAGGCTGTTAGTTTTTTACCCAAACATGATGTTGAACATGAGGCTTTATGATCAATCTGTCCCTCGATGTGAGGACAGATCTCTGCACATCATGGATTTATCCTCAGCACAGAATAAATTCTGTGTCCGCTCTTTAACGCCATGCGACTCTGTGGACAGTTGCACTGAAAACACTTACTGTGGGCTACATTACTGCAGTAATCACTGTTTAATATGTAACCTATAAAACTGATCAGTGAACAGTAATCTTTCATATTGTAGTCACATTGATTGGAACATTCCTATCGTCGTTATCAGCTGGAGATAATGTGAGTGTTTCTGAGTGAGGATGACTGTGGTGCAGCTCAAACAAACAGGCCTCAATAAGGTTTAAAGGGAGTTTTCATCATTACCTGCTGACAGTCTGAATGTGTTTTGACGGCATTAATAAAATATGAAATGAGCAAGATTTTATTAATGTAACATAGACGTCTGAAACTTTAACCTGGAGACACATTTTCCACTGCAAAAAATAATGACTAAGCTGAGCTGCTGGGTGTGACTGTGACTTTACAATCACAGGTTCATGAGTAAACTTATATTGTTAACACAGTGATCCTTCCTCCACTCCTGCGTTTTAGAGCCAATCAGGGTCCGCGTTGGCAGCGTTCATATTTCTAGCTCCACCCGATTTAAAATGGAGGCTCTGCCTTTATTTACCCGTTGCCATGGTGAATTGTATTATCGGAGCTCCACTGATGAGGCTTTTTTTCATCCCCACGCTTCCATCAGGCTCAACATACTCAGAGGTGACTGAACTTATTCTGATCAGCTGTTCTGGAACCGGAAACTCAGTTTCCCACCTCAGGCTCAGTCAGCTCAGAGCTCAGGGAGAAGCTCAGAGTTTGTTAAGCCTGCTTTCTGAAACAGGGCCCAGATCAGGGGTCGGCTAATAAGTCTGGCATCGCACCACATTTCTTTCAAGCTGTTAGATGGCGGGGCCAGAAATGAATGTCCTTCAGAACTTTTCAAACGGCAGTCTGGAGAACTGGGACAAATCCCGGAGGTTGGCAGAAGGTTAAGTGACCCGGGCCGACCCCCATTCTCCCCAGGCCTGTTGATCTATTCCTCAATCTTTTTTGGGCCAGCGCCCCCCTATCCGTTATCCAGGTCCCTTACCGCCCCCCCCATCAAAACATATGTTGGCTATCTGCCCTGAATATTGTAGAATTTTTTTGTTGTTGTTGTTACTGTTGTTATTAAAAACATGGAAAAAACACATAACTGAATGACAAACAACATATTAATTACTTTCCCAGGTAACAAAAAAGCCATGAAAAGTAACTAGAAATATTGCATTTCCTGTGGAACATGCATGTGAATGAGGAGCTGAAAAAATGCAAAAGAGCTGAACTAAAATGCATAAAGAAGCTGAACTGCACAAAAAGTTGCAAAATATTGCTAAAGAAGCTGAAATGCATAAACAACTGCAAAACACAGCAAAAATGCATTAAGAAGCTGAAATGAATGAAAAAGGTGCTAAACACTGCAAAAAAATGAAAAAGAGCTCAATTGAAATGCTCAAAGAAGCTGAAATGCACAAATAATTGATAAACGTGGCAGAAAATGCAAAAAGGCTAAATTCAAATGTCTTAAAAGTGTTGCAGCTCAATTGGAGCTGAAATACTTGTTTAAAAAGCCGAACGTTGTTACACAGCGAAACTACAAGTTGAAATGAGTTTGTCAAAAGAAAAAAAATGGAAGATGGTAAATAGCTGAATCAGAGTAGAGATGAAGACTGTAGTACTAGTTAATAGTAGTATTTGTAGTAAAAGAAGTAGTAGTATTAGTAGAAGTATAGACTGTGGTACAAATAGTGGTACTGGTAGTGGCCCAGTTAGCTCTGTTTGATATGTGCTGGGTCCAGGCTACAAGGAAAATAGCACACATGACTCTTCCCAGGACCCAATGTGCTGGTAGTCTTCTCCATCCCTGTCTTGATAGGTAACCCGCAAGTTTAGTATTAATCCCTCCTCAGCCGCAGCCTGTTGAGAAAAGTGGGCCAGATAATGTTTTTAACTCACTAAAATTAGCTTTGTTAAATGTTAGGTCTTTGGCAGGCAAAACATTTTTAATCAATGATTTTATAATAACTCACAATCTTAATTTCATGTTTTTAACTGAAACTTGGTTGGACCAAGATTGGTTGGACCTTATCGAGTCGACCCCTCCCAACTTCAGTTTTATGAGTGAAGCCAGAGTGCATAAGAGAGGAGGTGGAGTTGCCATTTTGTTTAATGACTCCCTCCAATGCAAAAAGATTTCTTATGGGAATTTTGCTTCTTTTGAATATGTGGCTCTTCAGCTGAATTCCTCTTCTAGAGCTATTTTTCTAAATATCTACAGGCCCCCTAAATACTGTGCAAACTTTTTTGATGACTTTGGTGAACTGCTGTCTATAATCTGTGTTGACTTTGACTGTGTGGTTATTGTTGGTGATTTTAACATCCATATTGACAACCCCCAGGACAGAGGGACTAAAGAACTGTTCTGTGTTCTTTTTTTCTTTTTTTTTTTTAATTAATGACACAACACATAACAGGTGACATACATAACAGACACAACAGAATTTTGTGAAGATACATAAAAACATAAACAAGTGACAGTCCACGGTTGGGCATAACAGCGTGATATTCAAAGGTAATTTGTGTATGAATGTGTGTGCATGTTTGTTCAAGAGGTAGAAAATGAGCGGTAGTGTGAACAAAAAAAACAAACAAAAAAAAACAGAAAGAGAAGAAAAAAAAGAAAGAAAGGGGATGATAATAATAATAATAATAATAATAATAATAATAATAATAATAATAATAATAATAAGGTATAAAGAGTCTTCCTGCTTCCCTTCTCCTCCTTCCCTTTCTCCTCTGACCCCTTCCCTCCCCCCTTCATCTTAAATTTGTTTGAGGGGGTTATTAGCCCACTTCAGTTGCCCCCAGGCCCTAGGGAGGGAGCTGGCTGCTGAAGGGCATCACCCGCTGTTCGTCCTGCACCTGGAACAACCCCCAGACCCAGTTGGAGTAGACCTGTTCCTGTGCTGAACTTTTATTTAGTCAGTATTTTTTTGTCTTTTTTCTATTCAAAAGGGAGGAGAGTGAGGGTGGGAGTAGCCAGCAAGGGGACTTGAGAAGGTCAGGCACAAATTAAAGAGCAAATAAATATAATAGTAATAATAATAAAATAACAATAATTTATTAATAATTTAATAGATAATAATAATAAGAAAAAGTAATAATTAAAAAAACTGTTCTGTGTTCTTGATAATTATGGACTGACTCAACATGTGACGGAGCCCACGCACAATAAGGGGCACACTTTGGACTTGGTCATCTCCAAGGGTCTGTACATTCCCAAGGTTGTGGTGACTGATGTTGCTCTCTCTGATCATTCCTGTGTTTTCTTTGAGAGTGCTATCTGTGTGCACACAAATGATAAAACAGAGATGATCACAAAAAGGCATATCACTGAAAACACTAGTGAAGAATTTATTGAGGCTTTCTCCCCGACACCTGCCCTTCCACAGGTCTCAGTCAATGAGCTTGTGAATAATTTCAGTTCTAAAATTACAAATGTTATTGATGCCATTGCACCAGCCAAGGTGAAGGTGGTCTCTGGTAAGAGAAGATCTCCATGGAGAAATGCCACGCTGGTTAGAACTCAAAAGAGTGTCGAAAAGCTGAACGCAGGTGGCGGAAAACAAATCTCCAGGTTCATTATGACATCTATAAAGAGAGACTTCACATTTATAATTTAGAGCTGAGAAATGCAAGGCGGTCCTTCTCTGACATCATCACCAAAAACACTAATAATGCACGTGCCCTGTTTGCTACTGTCGACAGGCTAACCAACCCTCCTGTGTCTGTAGCCTCTGACCTTATATCCACCAGGGCCTGCAATGAATTTGCTTCCTTCTTCACAGACAAAATTCAAACAATAATGCTGCATTCCCGGCAACTCGGAACTGGGAAATTTCCGACCTCCAACTAGGAAAAGCACCCTGGAACGCCACTTGAAGTCGGATTTTCCTACCTGTGAACTCGGAGAAAAAATTTGTACCCCGACTTGACGAGTAGCAGCTGAATGACGTCAGAAAACAATGTCAGCGCCCATGGAAGCACACTTTGTAAATGGTAAACCATAAACTAAAAGGCAAAAAAACGTATATTTGCATGTATTTGAATTAAAATAATAAATACGATCATGCAGTAAAACCTGTTCTGCATGTATATTGATGTAGAAATATGTTTTACACATACGATAGCTGGCTACAGTAAAGAATCTCATAAAGTCATCTTTTCTGCATAAAAGTTATTGTTAAAAATGCCAAAACGTTAGGAAGTGTAACGGACAACATTGACTGACTTCAGGGCTACCAACTTGGGGTACAAATAACTAGTAACGTCTGGGCTATTTACTTCAGTTGTTGCAGTTAAACTGCCATCCTTTTAATTAACACCTAAAGCTGCTGAGGGTGCAACTGTGTGTTCACTTTGTCATGGTCACCCATGATTTTCGTTCACTTTCGGCGTCATGCACCACCATGCACCTGGAACGCTTTGATGTCGGAGGTCGGAAGTTTCAACAGGGAAATATCCCAGTTCCGACCGGTCTCGAACACGCCATTAGACAAGCAATCAGCACCTCCATGTCAGGTACAGGATATGTCCTGTCCCTGTGTCCACTGAAAAACAATTCATATAGCATGAGACAATTTGATTCTATTAACCATAAAAACCTGGAGGACATAATACAACATCTGAA
Organism: Lepomis macrochirus; assembly: GCA_024633595.2. Taxonomy (NCBI): domain Eukaryota; kingdom Metazoa; phylum Chordata; class Actinopteri; order Centrarchiformes; family Centrarchidae; genus Lepomis; species Lepomis macrochirus. Next base: position 2,380,662 of record JALXJV020000011.1, on the reverse strand, counting down.
ATCCTCCTCATGCTGCCTTGATATTCTGCCAACAGGTTTTTTCAAAAAGGTGTCTAAATGCATGGCCTCAGATTTACTACAAATTGTCAACATGTCTCTCCTCTCAGGTTTTTTCCCACAGGCCCTGAAAACTGCAGTCATTAAGCCACTCTTAAAAAAGAGCAATCTAGACAGCTCACTAATGAACAATTACAGGCCCATATCAAATCTCCCATTTTTAAGTAAAATAATTGAAAAGGCTGTTTTTCAACAGCTGAGTGCTTTCTTGGCACTAAATAACTGTTTTGACGTCTTCCAGTCAGGTTTTCGACCACACCACAGCACTGAGACGGCTCTAGTTAAGGTCTTCAATGACATCCATTTAAACACTGACAGTGGCAGAATTTCAGTCTTAGTATTATTGGATCTCAGTGCTGCATTCGACACGGTAGACCCCAACATATTACTAGACAGACTTGAAAACTGGGTTGGACTTTCTGGCACAGTACTAAACTGGTTTGAATCCTACTTAAAGGACAGGGACTACTTTGTGTCTATAGGTAACTACACATCTGAGCTGACAAAAATGACATGTGGAGTTCCCCAAGGCTCCATTCTGGGGTCTCTTTTGTTTAACATTTACATGCTTCCGCTGGCTCAGATTAAGAAAAACAACAAAATATGTTACCATAATTATGCAGATGACACACAGATTTACATAACCATTTCACCAGGAGACTATGATCCCATACAGGCGCTGAGTAACTGTATTGAGCAGGTCAACGACTGGATGTGCCAGAATTTTCTCCAGTTTAACAAAGATAAGACTGAAGTTATTGTTTTTGGAGCCAGGGAGGAACGATTGAAAGTCAGTGCTCGACTTCAATCTGTAATGTTAAGAACCACGGACCAAGCCAGAAATCTTGGTGTAGTCATGGACTCAGACCTGAATTTGAGGAGCCATATTAAGACAATTACAAAGTCAGCCTACTATCACCTGAAGAATATATCAAGGATAAGAGGCCTTATGTCTCAGCAGGACCTGGAAAAGCTTATCCATGCATTTATCTTCAGTCGACTTGACTACTGTAACAGTGTCCTTACAGGGCTCCCTAAGAAATCCATCAGACAGCTGCAGCTGATTCAGAACGCTGCTGCTCGAGTCCTCACTAAGACCAAAAAGGTGGATCACATCACTCCAGTTCTGAGGTCTTTACATTGGCTTCCTGTATGTCAAAGAATTGATTTCAAAATCCTGCTGTTAGTTTACAAAGCACTAAATGGTTTAGGGCCAAAATACATTTCTGATCTTCTGCTTCGTTATGAACCATCCAGACCTCTCAGGTCGTCTGGGGCAGGTCTGCTTTCTGTCCCCCGGGTCAAAACTAAACAAGGAGAAGCAGCGTTCAGTTATTATGCTCCGTATATTTGGAACAAACTCCCAGATAACTGCAGGTCTGCTGAAACAGTCAGTTCTTTTAAATTAAGACTTAAGACTTTTCTTTTGACCACTGCTTTTAATTAAATATTTTTTGTTTGTTTGTTTTTTTATTGATAACTTACACTGCACTGTAACTTTTACTGTCCTGTTTTCTTTTTCTTCATTTTTACACTTTTACTTGCTTTTTACACTATAACTTTTATTATATTTTATATTATAAAATATTTTATAATATAAAAGTTGCTTTTGAACTTTTATATTTCCCTGTTGCTTTTATGTTTTGTGTAAAGCACTTTGAATTGCCTTATTGTTGAAATGTGCTATACAAATAAACTTGCCTTGCCTTACTGGTACTACATAGTCATAGTAGTGGAAATTGTAGTAGTAGTACCAGTATTAACCTTTAGTACAAGAGGTGATAACTAGCAGCATTACTACCACTAGTAGTACTATTATAAGCAGTAGTCTCAGTGCAGTACAGTTAAGTTCATTCAAAAAGAGCTCAGTGACTGTCCACCAATCAAAACACAGGACCAAGTATGTGTGTGCATGTGCGAGAGAGAGAATGTGTGTGTCTGTGTGTGTGTCTGCGTGTCCCTTTGATCTCTGCGCTTATTAACACAGTGCAGGAAAGCTCTGGCTGATATATTGGCTCAAACAAACCTCCCTAGAGACAAAACTATAGGTCGTATCGGCTAAATTACCAGACCGTCAGCACCAGAAGGCCTTTGCGAACGATGTGATATATATATATATATATATATATATTGTGTAGATAAAGTTGAAAAAAGGGACCACTTTGGCGAGTTGAAAAGTGGTACGGTGTGCTGAGTTCGAAGAAGAAAGCGGACAGTTTCCTATGGCAGTCAATGGAGGAATTTCTGTCACTCTCGTCCTTTGGAAGGACACAGAGAAAAAACTATAAATCCGAGGGATTTACTGAAGACATGTGAGGAACCACAACAAAAATACTTACCTTTCTAGGATAATATCATGGCTGAAGGACAGCGATTATTTTTTACGATTAGTTCTCCAGCCTGCTCCACTCTAGCGATGACGTCACTTGCTGCAGCTCTGAACATGCCGTCTCATCCGCTCCCATTAAAATCTCGAAACGACTTTAGCTGACTAAAATCGCGATTGTGGAAAAAATATAAAAGATATCAAAAAGTTGAATGTAAGCATTAATGTTTAAAGATTTGTCAATATTTTAAAGTATAAATGAGAGAAATAGGTGAAAGTATGCAGAAGTTATGGGCTTTGAAAGCAGAATGAGCACAAACAAGGATTTGAAGATTTCTCCATTGACTTAACATGGGGCAAAATGGGGAGGCACAAAAAGCTAAATATTTTAAAAAGTATAAATGTTAGAAAAAAGTTATATACAAGCCCAGATGTGCTCAAAGAGCTGAACATTTTGATAGATGAATGGTTTTTTTAGCACAAAGTAGAGAGGAGTTGAAACATTGCACGGAAGAATAATAATAACAAGAATAAAGATTTGGATTTCAAAAGTGTTGCACTAATAAAAACTAGAAAAGCAATTTCTGAAGAAATTGCAGTGTGAATGCTGTCTGCTGAATGGCTTGCGCTACACTGAAATGCTGGCTTGAAAAAAGTTGTAGTAGAACAGTAAAAATTTATGAAAGATGTGGAAAGTTTTGTTGAAAAGCTGACGCTACACTGCATTGCTGGCTTTAATGTGCAGAAAGTAGCTGAAGGACTATGAAATCTTAGAAACATCTTGGAAATGTTCTAAAGAATATAAATAAAATTTTAATGTTGAATAAATTTCAAACTGCCCTGATAAATGTAGAACATTTTACAATTTGAATGTAGTTTTTAGCTGAAAGCCATGAAGAAGTTGAATAAATGTGAGAAACTCCCCCAAGTGTTGTGAAGATATGACCTGAAATATTTAGAAAGCGGTATGAAAGGTGACATAAGCGTATCAACTCCAACTGGAGGTCCTGGGTGAGCAGAATGACTCCACAGTGTGGAGTTGCACAGACTGATGGACTGACTGGAATACCGGCCCATCTCCACTGTCTTCATATCATTGAGGTCCAGAGTGATCTGGCTGCTCCAGGATGCAAGATGGTCAATCTCCCACCTGTGGGCAGACTGATCCCCACAAGAGATGAGCCCAGTGAGGCTGGTGTCCTCTGCACACTGCAGGAGCTTGGTGGTTTGGTGACTGGAGGTGCAGCTGTTGGTGTTAAGGGCGGAGATCAGAGGGGAAAGAACACGGCCCTGAAGGGAACCACTGAGTGATGGTCCTGGAGTCAGAAACGTGTTTTCCCAGGTTCACGTGTCGCTTGCTGTTTAACAGTAAGTCTGTGATAAACCTGCAGGCATGATCAGCTGGGAGAACTTGTCCTGGAGTAGAGCTGGAATAATGTTGTTGAAGGCAGAGTCCACTAACAGGATCCTGGTGTAGTCTCCTGGAGAGTCCAGGTGCTGGAGGATGTAGTGAAGGGCCATGTTTACTGAGTCGTCTGCATTACATCATCTCAATCAGCTGTGTGCTGAGCCAGCATTCCCAGGTTTCCATGGCGACGCTAAAAACTGTCTGACTTAGACAGGCTTAGACAGCTGATCTCATTGAGTTTTAACCTGGAGCGCAGCTCTGCTTCTCCTGCTCCTAACGAACAGACCGTAACTCTCAGTGCCAAAGTAAACGTATTTTTAGAGAGATAAGATCCTCATGAAGATGATGTCCGAGATTTGTGCGTCTACTGTCAAAAATGGCTTCACAGCAGCAGTGTAGAAATGTCCACCTGTCTGCCTCTTTCCTGAAACGGCATCACTTTTTTAATATGGGAGTCTATGCGGCAGTTGAGTGGTGCACCTCTCATTCTCAAGCCCACTGTACCAGCTGTGAAAGTCTGTTTGCTTTCAAAGTTGGACATGTGCGGCACAACAAGTTTTCCGACAACTTGTGAAAAAATTACGTATGTAGAGTGAAAATTGTGGGAGATACAGCGAGTTGAAGACAAATTTTTCAGATGATTTTGAAGTGAATTCGCACTCTGTCAGTTGGTCCCCTCACTCTAGCTGCCAACATTCCGTCCCATTGAAACCCATTATAAACTCAAAATTCAGGCTGATAGCGACATGGTGCTTGAATCGAGATTGTGTGAAAAGTATAAGAGATGTGAAAAAGTTGAATTTACTGGAAAGACTCAAAAGGTTTGTGAACATTTTAAAGGTGGAATGGCGTTTCTACGTGAATGTATGAATGAGTGGGAAGAGGTTGAAGATCAGTGAATTTGAATGCTTTTCTCATTGACTTTCATTGTAACAAAGTTTCAAGGACAGTTGAATAGATTGAAGAGTTTGAATGGGATTTGAAAGTTGAATAATACGAAGAAAGAAGGAAAGATGTGGAATCTTTTCCATTTTGAATGAAGTTTCTAGCTGAAAGTATAAATGAGAAGTTAACAGTTGAAAAACCTTGAAAAAGTGTGAAAATGGGGACATTTTGAACATTCCGTACATTCATTTGAATGGGGAAAATTTCCTGGAAAACCTTGAATATCCTGAAAAGTATGAATGTTATTGTCGGGTCAGAAATAAGGCCAGGCTGGGCCAGTAAAGGCCTGGACCTTACCCTTCGCCAACGTAATACGCTCAACAAATAATACTCTATTAGTTTTCTTCTTTAGCTGATTCATCGTAGTTAAAAAACTTCACTGGAGACGATCAAGAGTCGGTGCAAAAGAGTTTATTCCAAAAAAGGACAAATAAACCCGAGTAACATCCTAGCAGGTCAGGATGAAAACTGAGCAGCGGTCAGCATGCAGCACTTTATATTTACCTTATGCTCCACCTACAAAGTGGGTGTCACACCAGAGATAAATTAATGCTTTTTTATGAAGTTACTGACTGGACTTTATTAGCTCATCTGTTAATAACTGTTAATCATATCATAACTCAGTGTTTCCCACAGAATGACAGTGTAACTGTGGCACAGCTGTACAGCATGCTAGCCTCAAAAACCCAGCTCTAACATTAACTTAGCTCTCCTTATTAGCCTGGCTCCTTACAGGCTTGCTAATATTTTTTTTAAACTGGGTCTCCGACACTGACAGTGTTGTGTTGGACAGATTTGTGCAGCTGTGTTCATGAGGGAGAGCGAGAGAGAGAGGGACGAGCGAGAGGATGTGCTGAGCGAATACCTGCTGCCTGCAGCTCTGCAATCAGCTACGATTTTAAACAGGCCTGATAAAAAAATCTAAAATCAATATGTGGCGGTCAGTGCTGATATTGTGGCGGGCCGCTACAAATAAATGAAGATATGAGAGACACTGTAACTTATCTGCTCATGTTCAAGACTTTCTGCACATTCAGAATCTCTCCCACATAGGCCCTATCTGTGTCCTCTGACATGTAAAGAAAAAAAGTTGTCATTAGCCTATTTAAAGAGAATTCATAGTATTTTACTACATGCCCTGTACTGCATTATGTTACTGACTGGCTTCCCCTCGACCGTCTGACAGACAGACCTGGATGAGACGGGGAGCTCATGCTGGGGGAAAACCAAACTAACTGACAACACCTGTGATCAGGCAGAAATCTCAGCTGTTAACTTCAGCACCTCTGATAAAGTGCCGCTAACAGTCCCCAACAGAACAAGTCAGGGCTTCAGTTTGTAACGTTACATTTTTAAAGCCTACTGAAATTCCTGTATATGTCCGCTTTGGAACAAACTGTCTTTTTTTTTTTTAAACTTTATTCAAAACCAAGACATACAGCAGGAAAACAACATCTTCTGTACATCAATAAAGTCTATAGACATCACAAATAGGCCAGGGAGGTCAAGGGTTATGGAAAGGAAAGTATAATTTTAACAAAAGCAAAATGAAAAATTTAAACAAATATCTCGTAAAGCTCACAGAGGTCATATGATTTAACAGCTTTTTTGTTTGTACACTCGGAAAGAACATAGTGCTTAATGTTAGCAGCAAGCTCCAAAAAGCTTGGTTTCTTTTTTAAGAATTTTGACCTTTGCAAATAAAATTTAGTTAAAATAATAAGTAAATTTATCACATAATACTCTGAATATAATTTTCTGTCATATTTAGTGAATCCAAACAAAACATTTTCCCACCGCAATGCAAACTGAGGGTAAATATGGACAACAATAAATTAAGAAACTTTACTCCAAAAGACCAAAATAAATGCACCAGTGTTTCATTGTGTTCTCCACAGAAGGTACAGCTGTTGTCCAAGTCTTTTTTCAGTTTTTGCAGGTAACAGTTAGTGGGATAAAACCTGTGAAGCATTTTGAATGAGATCTCTTTGACTTTGTTGGTTAAAAAAACTTGTGTGGCAAAAGCCAAACTTTTTCCCAACAAATCTCTCCAACAAATGAGGACCAATATGATACAGCAGCAGGCGTGCTCCTAATGTCCTGTTGGAAAAGTTGACAAATGGCCTTATTCTTACTTTTAGGTTGCAGCAAAAAACAGATATTCCCAACAGTTGTTTTCTTCACATCCAGCAGTGTTGGAGATCATCAGATCAGTTAAAACTTTTGAGAAGTGAGATGACAGCTGAAGGTATCACATTGAAGATGATGGAGAAGTCACCATAGTGATGAATAAATTCAATGTAGTTATAAAGTTGAACACGTTGGTTAAATAATTGATTTACAAGCAAAATGTTACTGTCACACCACTGTTGAAAAAAATAGATTTGTTTTTATACAAAATATATCTGTTATTCTGAGGAGTGAAGAGTGCTTGTAAATTAGGGACCAGGCCAGTAGCATTTGTTTATGGAATGAAGAAAGTTTCAGAGGAATTTTTTCAATATTATAAGTGCAAACCAACAAGAACTGGAGACCACCAAGTGAAGAAAAGACATAATGGGGAATAAAATTCCACATACTGGTTGGGCAATTTAAATACCGCTTAATCCAATTAATCTTGAAGGTGAAATTTAAAGTAGTAAAGTCGAGAAAGCTAAGGCCACCTTTACTGTACTCATTAAAACACACTTTTTCAGATAAGGATTGCAATTTTTCCATAGAAAATCATAAAGGACTTTATCTATGAGTTTTGCACATTTGTTGATCTATATATAAAGATAGAGCAGCGTGTGTTACTCTTGATATTCGGCCTCTGAGAATAAAATCCTGCTTTTCAAAGATAGATCATGTTATAGCCACATGTTAAATTTCTTCTTCATTTTTTCGACAATGGAAGTGAGAATATTTTTGCATCTGGGGGTGGTGATGGCAAAATGGATAAGGCAAGGCACATGACTTTGGTGTGAGAGACCCAGGTTCAATCCCCCACTGTGACCCCTCCACCATTGTGTCCCTGAGCAAGACACTTAACCCCTCGTTGCTCCAGAGGTGTGCGACTTCTGACATGTATAGCAATTGTAAGTCGCTTTGGATAAAAGCGTCAGCTAAATGAATAAATGTAAATCTTTGGGGTTCATTTTTATCAATTACAATACCTAAGTAAGTAATAGAGCTTTTCACAGTAATATTAGCGATTAACTCATCATCACATTCTTTAAGAGCCAGTAGTTCACATTTTTTAAGGTTTAATCAGAGACCAGAGGCCTTACTGAAGACTTCTATTATGTCAATAGCAAGAGGAACCTGGGAGCTGTCTTTTAAAAACAGTGTTGTGTCATCTGACTAATGACTAATAATTACTGTTTTTTCAGCAAATTACTATTTTTAATGTGTTCACATAGAAGTTGGGCTGCGAGTAAAAAACGATAGGGAGAAATAGGGCATCCCTGTCGAATTCCACGTCTGACTTCAAATCTGGGTGAGGACCCATTTTTAAGTTTAATTGAACCATTTGCATTACTATACAGAGTCTTGATTGCATCACAAAAGAAATCCCCGAAGCCAAATTTCTTGAGTGAATGATAAAGAAAATTATGTTCGACAGTATCAAAAGCCCTGAAAAAGTCTAAGAAAAACAAAAAGCTGTCGTCTGAAATTAAATGTGAATAGTCAACTAAATCTAAGACTAATCTGATGTTGTTGGAGATTTGCCTTTTGGGCATAAAGCCTGATTGTGTTTCATCAGTTATAGAATCTAATACTTTTTTAATTCTTCTAGCAAAGATCAAGGCCAAAATTTTGTAATCATTATTCAACAGGCTAGTTGGACGCCAATTATCGATATTAAGTAAGTCTTTGTGTGGTTTAGGGAGTAAAGTAATCAAACCTTGAGTCATACTCCGTGTTAGGGTTTTGGCTTTTATACTTTCATTAAATACCTGCAATAAGAAGGGCGCCATCTGCTGGGAAAACGATTTATAAAATTCAGAGGATAGACCATCTGTCCCAGGGGACTTGTTGTCTTTTAACAGTTCTAACTGACTGACTTCTGCCAGGGAAAAGGGGAGGTCACAAAAATCCCTTTCTAAGTTGTCCAGTTTAGGGGTATTATGTAGAGAACTGAGGAACACTGAAGCATCATCGTTAGAATATTCCGAGGTATATAATTTTTTATAAAAGGAAGAACAAAAATCAGATATTAAATGCTGATCATCACTTATAGAGTTGCCAATTTTCAATTCATTAATGAACCGAAATGCCTGTGATAACTCTTTGTTCCTCTAATTTTCTCATATTAGCAAGAGTGCTGCCAAGCTTCCTTAGGTATTTTGCTGATTGTTGCTCCGGGTAAATGAGACTACATCTGGGAATTTAGCTCTCCATACGTCAGTTAAATCATACCTGTCCATAAAAAGCTTAAAATAAGCATTTCTATTGTCCTTTGGGCACAAACTGTCTGCGACTCCCAGCGCGAGGTGGGTCCACGCCACTCGCTGGTGTCGCAGCCAACGCTGGTTTCGAGGTGAGTCCGACAGCAGAACATCCCTCTTCTAAATGTGAAACCACTGTGATAAGAAGACGTTCACGGTGTTTTCCTCAGAGAAATAAACACTTTTCCACGGTAACACCAAGAAAGAGAGCGTTCATTTTCCAGAGTTTACACCGCAAACTGGATGGAGGCAGTCTGCAGCTGCTGCGCACAACACGCGCACGCATATGGCAACCAAAACCAGTAGGGCTCCAACCCCGGCAGCACAGCGCTCTGTAGGCCAGTTCAGCGGTTGGAGAGGTGGTGGGCTGCGGTAGCCTGAAGTCTGCCTCCTGCATGAATGGAGCCATTGTTATATTTTTGGACAACACGGCCAAAGTTAGTGATGTGGTCGAAACAGGTGTAGTTATTCATGACACATGTAAGAAAGGGAAATTAACAAGAGGGAAAATAGTATTGAAGCTGTAACGGCACCTAGAGAGAAAAAGAGAAGGAGAAGTGTTAAAATGAACGGGGAGAGGAAGATAAAGGTACTTTAGCAGCAGTCCAGAGCGGCTACAAGGTCTGTTTACTGCTATAGTTTGTGTCTGAGTACATTTGAGTGGATTTAGTGAAAACTGCTAACTTTCCGGTTTGGTGTTAAGCTAGTGCATTGTCTTATTTTCTGTCTGTAAATTTCTGTTCAGCTCTTCCGTTGGTCTATACGTTGCTCACTGCAAGGAAGTTCAATAAAAGAACAAAAACACATAAACACAGTCCAGGGCTGGACTGGCATATAATTATTGGCCATGGCATTTTTGGCCCAGGCAGCCAACAAAAATCGGTTGGACACCCCTCACGATACACCATCGATCCATTTAGGGGGTCTGATTAGGGGTGTGATAAAACACTGAGATGTAACATTTGCACATGATTGGTGTGCATAAATACAAGACAAGAATATATTGTAAAAACCTAATATTTCGGAAAAATATTTATAGATGAAATATTTGATAGGGGGGGTCTTTGGGTCTAGAAGATTTTTAGCATTAAACACTTAATTTCCTGCATTCTGGAGACATTTTCTGTACCAATTTATGGTGGAAATGTCTTTATTTTTATAAAGGGAAGCATAAAATTCAGGTGGCAAATGACAATTCACAATATAAAACTATAATAAAATATAATGCAGTAATCAGTCGCTTATTATTTTTGCTTAAGTTACTTTTTTTTGGACAATGCACATGTTTCTTTTATATTTACATTGCAGGTTTTCTTATTGTGCAAATAAACCTTTCTCATAGCATTTTTATTTGTTAATCAACATTTCTTGGTGCCATTTTTCAGAACATTTTTAACAAACGCTCAAAAAGTGAACCTCCCTCCCTACAGGTTGAGCCAGTCCATGCTTACCCCTTCACCCCCACTCTCCTCCTGCTCTCTCTCTCACTCAGCCCTGTCACTTTGTCCCTCTGTTTTGCTAACACCTGCCTCCTGCTCTGCCTGGCAGAGGCCACCACAGCTCTTATACTCCTTCAGGTGCCTGTGGCTGCCCTACGCAGGGTACTGCAGCTGATGTTGAAGCTACCACTGCCCCGGCACCAAACATATCGGTTGTTCTCGCGCATTTGGTGTCTGAAAAATGGGTGTTTTTTTGGCTTTTGACGCAAGAAACAGAGCAGAGGGGGTGTGGGCTAGTAAGAGATGTGATTGGGCCAGATCATTGGCTCATTTGTAAAAAAAAATATATAGTTATATAAATAAATAATTTACATTACACCGGCCCCCATGGTGCGTCAGCCCACCGGGCATTTGCCCGGTATGCCAGATTACCAGTCCAGCCCTGACACAATCCATATGTGCAGGTGGTGAAGATGTGCCGGTGAGTCGAGGTGAGAAGGCAGATCTGTTTGTGATGCCGCGGCGTCTCAGTACGCTCTGTGCGCCTGACAGCACAGTCTGTTCACTGCAGCGTGTTTACACACGGAAACTAAAGTGAAAACTAACACAGAGGATATGATTCAAAACTACTGACGCTCTCTTCTGCAATTCTTTAATGCTGTTTGATGTTGTCAAGTAAGTTGAGATCCCAACGCTCTAAACAGCATGAACTATGGCTTAGTAACACCCCAGAGCCAGGGGACTGTAAGGTACTTTCCAACAGAATAACACAAATAAGTATAATCAGCTTGCTAAATGAAGGAAATTAAGAATATGATGCATTAAAAGTAACGATTGTAAAATGATCAACTGAGAAGTGCAATGAATGTGGTAGACTGTGAAAAGAAGTTAAGAAAATTGCAAACTTGATGGTACAAGAAGGAATATTAATGAAGTTAAAAATGTGTCTGTGTGCTTAAAAAAGGGAAGTGAAGAATCATCTCGAAGCATGTTGAACTTGCTATGAACTATTAATATGAATGAAAAATGCTATGGCTAAAAATGAGGAACTTAAAATGTAAGTAAGTCTGTGCACTTAGAAAGATAAAGAGAAGTGAATGATCAATTTGAGACATGTTGAGCTGGTAGTGAAACATTGATATGAATGCGAGACGCCATGACTATGTGTCGTCAGAGGAAGGAGAAGGAAGGGGGAGGAACGGAAAGGTCAAATAAGGAAGTCTCCGGCTCGACTGCAATACGGAAGGATGGAAGGACGAGCTGCACGACAGCAGTCAAGAAAAAGAGGAAGTGTGGTGGCTTGTTCGACTGAGAGAACTCAGCTACGATGTAGGATATAAAAAGGAGAGACGAAGAGAGATCGGGGTTACTCCTCGGCAGATCTCAGAAGGCACTGGACTCGGATCAAGAGCAAGACCACCACCGCATCGGATCAAGAGCAAGACCACCACCGCATCGGATCAAGACCAAGATCAGAGCATCGGATCAAGACCAAGTCAGAGCGTCGGATCAAGACCAAGATCAGAGCATCGGATCAAGACCAAGTCAGAGCGTAGGATCAAGAGCCCAAGACCAGAGACGGGGATTTGAGAAGCCAACAACTAGAGACGACTTCAGAGATTCTTCGGGGGATTTCCAGAGATCGCGCCACTGAGGGTAACCACACCGGCCAGACCAGCTGAAGAATGATCGGACTCTGAAGATTTTCTCTCCCTCATCTGCAAGAAAGACTGAAGACTTTTTGAAGACAATCTGAGGGCTTTGTACAAGGCATCAGGTTCCACCAAGGTCATCAGCCCAGCAGTAGAAGAAGGAATCCACCTGCAGTAACGACTCCTTCCATTCCCTTTCTCTCCAAAACGGAAGACATCAAAGCATTCAAGCTCAACTACTACAATCAGGTTTTGAATTTTTAAGATTTTATCAGTTTACTATATTTTTAATCATTTCAGTTGTATGCTTGCCCTTGCTTAATTTTGCAATAAATTATATAATCAGCTGGAGTGGTATTCGGCTCTGGCTATTCAGTCGGGTGCCATTTCAGAGTAAGCAGGGTAGGCGTTCGGAAGAAGACAGTGAGAAGCTAGGCGAATCTCTTCGACACCAGCTTAAACAGTCCTCAGTAAATACCTAATAGGGTAATACCCATAGGCCACGAGGATCGGACCCTTTAAGACGGAGAGCTGGTCCAGTACCTCCTGAACAGGGGTAACTCGGGATCTAACAATGTTATCTTGGATTTTTATGATGATTCCATCAGTTAGCCGAGTCTGAAAAGGACTCAGCTGCTAAATTCGCGTCTAATATCTGGCATAGGCGAGCCGGAATCCTGCCACCTGACCGCTGCGCTCAGGGGGGCTGATGAAATATTTAGCGGACATTGATTTAAGATTTGGCACTAATTTGGCTTCTTGTCTTTCTTTTCCCCTTGAAAGGTGCAGTATGGAATAGTTCTGGCTCACTAGCAGCAGCACAAATCAAACTGCTGCTTTGAATGTTTAAATGATAAAGTGATAACGTGTGATATGAAGTGAAATTAAATATGTGAGAGCCATTATTATCTATTCCTCTCACATTCACTTTTATTTTGATAACCACTACAGACACGATCAGACTTTTATTGTGTATTAACGGACATAATCAGGTTTCTGATTGGCTGCTTCATTGACATCTGCACAGTAACTGGAGTGGATTATTTTTAAGAGAGCTATTTTGAACCATTTGGTGAGTTTGGCACTTTGGAGTTCACTGACAGAGCCAGACAAAAGTTTGCGGAGGGTCCGCTCATTCTCACGCCACGCTCATTTTTATACATCCCACGTGGCGTGAAAACCAGCGTCCGTAACCTTTATGTGCGTAGGCAGCGTTTATACATGAGGCCCCTGGTCTGGAGACCTTTATCCTGCTGCATCCTGCAGCGGTTTGGTGGTCTACGGATGGATCTATCTGTTTCTGACTGACTGTAAAAAGTTGAGCACATCATCTCTACCAGCTTTTTCCAGGAGTGTTTTCTCAGTGTGGACTTTGCTGAGGAAGCAGAGGCAGCAGCAGGCTGACTCTCTGTACTGGCTCCTACAAGAGCCTGTGCTGTTTGGAAGACTGTTGGACTGTCCTAGCTGGGGGGGACCTACGCTATCCAGATGGCTTCACACTGCAGGGGTTTCTACTCTGGGGAAGGAAGATGGTGGAGCTAGCTGGGCCTCGGTTGGACGACCCTGTTGGACTAGCTGATGGGCTTGGATTAAGGTCTACACGAGTCCCAAGTCAGCTACTGAAACACTGGAAACAGAAGCTGACAGAGCGTGAGTGCTCTCTTTTAACGGACTTTTCTGATGGAACACTGATCTGTATCCTGCCATCAGGCTTTCTCCTGGTTTTAAGAACTGTTCTGGTTTTCTACTTGAGCCTGTGGACCCTGTCGGTGCTTCTTTGGGGGACATTCAGGAAAGACTCTCTATAAACTGATGATGCAAACTGTGAATCAGAGAACACTGAGTGGACGTAGTGACGCCCCGTGGAGGGTTTTTCTGGACTTAGATCCTGACTCTAAAGCAGCCTGGAGGTCTTAGTACAAAGAAAGATGCAGACCTGCAGTGGAGAATCCTTCATGGCGTTGTAGCGCTGAACTCGTTCATCTCTGTTATTAACGCTGCTGTAGAAGACAAATGTCCCTTCTGCAGTGAGAGACAGAGACGGTGTTTCACTGCTTCTCAGAGTGCATTCGATCTCTCAGATTTGTTGGAAAACATTTTCAGTCGATGTGGAGAAGTTTTAGGAAGCAGATTTTATTTGTGGTTTTAGATACACTCGCCGGAAGAAGAACAGATGTCAGCTATTGAACTTTGTTTTAGGACAGGCAAAGATGGCGGTGTATATGACCCGAGACGGAAGGTGGAGGAAGGGTTAGATGTTGATGTGGTTCTTGTTTTGAGAAAATGGTTCAGTCCAGACTGCTGTTAGATTTCAGTTTTACAGAGCTGCACATGACCTGGATACTTTAGAGCTGGTTTGGGGTTGTGGGGGGGCTCTGCTCTGTGACAGAGGGGCAGTTAAGTTCTGAGATGTGCTGATCTAAACTTTTGATAAACATGTAAACCCAAAAGTTCTTTATTAATGTGATATAGGACGTTTTTTTGTACAGTGCATATAGGAAAGAAATGTTGGTGTAAATGTCTCTCTCTCTCTCTCTCTCTCTCTCGCCCTTGCTGCTGTCAGTCATTTAAACGTTTCCATGCTCGCAGTGATGTCACAGTTAATATCGTGGGACATTTATGCAGCAAAACAAATAAATGTAGTTAAAAACTTGACAGGTCAGACAGAGGAAACTCTGCAGAGGAAACTTTCAACTTTTAGTGTCTGAAATGTTTGGACTCTCTGATGGAGCTCAGGACTGATCAGGAGGACGGCTGCTTTACTCCAAACAGTGTCAGCAAGCTAACACGCTATTTAAGAACAGTCTGTGTTGATGCAGTCTGCAAGTAGAAGGATCCGTCAGAACCAATCATCAGCCGGCAATCTGACAGCTGACTTAACGTTTCATCCACAGACTTAGAAATAATAAAACAAACAGACGTAACGCTCTTCCTGATTATCAGCTTCTATTCCACATCATGTTTTTAAAGAAATGATAATAAAATACATAAATACAATGAATAAATAAATAATCTCTATTTCATCTATCAGACAATAACAAATATTTCCATTTTCTAAACTTCTACATTCTAAACCTTCTTCAGCTCTGAACAGATTATTAAACACTGAATGATTTCAAGCAGGAACATTGTCTTCTAACGTTACATTATTTATTCTTTATTCAGATTGAAGGGCTGCAGTTTGTCAGAGATCAGCTGTGCTTCTCTGGCCTCAGCTCTGAAGTCCAACCCCTCCCATCTGAGAGAGCTGGAGCTGAGTAACAACAAGCTGCAGGATCCAGGAGTGAAACTGCTGTGTGGTTTTCTGGAGGATCCACACTGCAGACTGGAGACTCTGAGGTCAGTTCACTGACTCTCTGTTCCTATTGTAGATCTGATATGTTTAATTAACAACTGAAGCTAATTTCTGTTCAGAAATAACTTCCATAAAGTTGTAAATGTCCTTTTGTTCATATTTTCATGTTTCTTGTACTAAATTTAGTCTGCAGTCACAAAGACTTGTGTTTCCTTAAGAAACTGTAGAAAATGTCCGCTGTTATTCGTTAAAGTAAATGAATGTTTCTAATTTTTGGTAAATGGTCACATCTGGATACAGAAGATCCTCTGAACTAATATGTTACGACCCTAAGGGTCATGTGTTTGAGTTGGGTGTGTCTTCCTTTTCTCTCTCCCTTGTAGTGTTTTTTTCCCTCCAATGCCTTGGCTGCATGAGTGAGTGGCAGCAGGTGTGCCTGATCACCATTCAGTGCTGGAGGATAAGAAGGCTGTTTTTTTTCACAGCATGCTCTCTATGTTTCTTCCTTGCTACCTGTGAGCAGCCTACTGTCAGCCCATCAGCCCAGTGGACAGAGCCAGCCCGTTTAACCAGTAGGTTAAACACCAGAGAGTCTGTGAGTCCAGAACTGTGTCTGGTTACCTCCTCAGTGGATGAGGACTTTAGTGAGTTTGTTTAGTTTTATTTAGCATTAGACATTGTTCCCTCAGTTACTCACCTTGTGTTAATTATTGTCTTACCTTGTGGGCTCGCTCTCCCTTTTTTTTGAGAGAGTAGTTTTGCGTTGCTTCTCCTTTGTCATTATTGAATAAATATACTTTTAGTTGACAAACAATCCTGACTTCCTGTCCTCTTTTGCCCCGGTTTTCATTCAATTATTGTTGCTCCTCCTCCCCCTGGACTTACCACCTGGAGGAATGTAACATAATATTTGTTTTAAACTGATCAAGTTTACTTGTTGAAATACAAATATGTCTTTGTTTCTGTTGGTTTCAATGTGTTTTCACAAATAATGTCTGATCACTGATATTGATCCTTCAGAACACACACACACACACACACACACACACACACACACACACAGAGATCAGATCATATTTCCAAATGCAGCTGTTTAAAGGATCAATATAGTTTTTCTCCTCTAGTTCCAGACTGACCTGAGATCAGCAGCATGTTATTGATCTGTGTTGACATGAATAGGTGTATGAATGTTGTGCTGACATTTGGATGATGTCTGTAGAAGGCTGACATTATGATGATCCACAATAACACAATGACAAAGTCCCTCTACTCATTTTAGGGAAAAGCTCATTGATTAGGACATAGTAATGTTGAGCTCCACATTTAAAACCTGAACACATCTGATTGGATTAGAAATGGATTTTATCTCCATTTATTCTTTATTCAGATTGAGTTGGTGCAGTTTGTCAGAGATCAGCTGTGCTTCTCTGGCCTCAGCTCTGAAGTCCAACCCCTCCCATCTGAGAGAGCTGGACCTGAGTGACAACAAGCTGCAGGATTTAGGAGTGAAGCTGTCAGGTTTTCTTGAGGATCCACGCTGCAGACTGGAGACTCTGAGGTCAGTTCACTGACTCTCTGTTACTATTGTAGATCTGATATATTTAATTAACAGTTGATTGATGTTTGGTAAGTGCACCAACAAACTGGGCGAGCTGGTGAGGAAGGCCAGCTCGGTGGTGGGGATGGAAGTGGACAGTGTGGAGGCAGTGACTGAGAGGAGGATGAGAGGGAAGCTGAAAACCATCATGGACAACCCCTCTCATCCTCTCTATGCTGAGCTGAGGCAGCTCAGGAGCTCCTTCAGCCACAGACTCATCCAGCCCCGAGCCTCAAAGAGCTTTGGAGGCTCATTTGTGCCGCCAGCCATCAGGCTCCACTAGGGTGTGGAAAATAACTGATCTTTAGATGCATCGCCATGCGGACTTGGACGATTCTGAATCCATTGACAAATGTCAATAATGGATTATCTAGAGGTTAACTGATAACGTAATGTTGGCGGAACGAAAAAGGCGGAACTCAGAAATGTGGAAGTGCAGCTCCGGACCGTCTGTGGTGTGAACACAACGGAGACGTGTGGTTCTCCCTGTTCAGCACAGACAGCTGTTTAATGACCGCTGCTACTAAACTTTGACATGATCAATAAAATCAAACTAACGTTAATGATTTTCACCCGCACACTGTGCGGCACGGCAGCGCTTAGCTAGCGTCCTCTGCTCATTCTTTATAGGACAGCTACAGGACAGGCGGCAGTAGGTGAAAGCAGAGGAGGAAAAGATGAGCGCTACGTTTCAGTCTGGCAGTAAATGTACGCTGCAGGTCACAGCATGTCCGTTAATTAAAGTCTGTCTGTTTTCCAACTGCTGGAAAAGTGAAGGCGGTTAGCGCTAGCTAACATCTCCTCTTCAGACTGCAGTCTGGAAGCTGAGCAGGACGCTTCTTTGCTGCTACTTCAAGTTCGTTTGTGTTCATTCATCCACATATCGAGTACACAAATGAACGAAAAGCCGTTTCTCAAGGCCCATGGTGCTCAACACAAGATTACAATAATCAGTTAGAAGAAACAAACATGTGACTACGCTAGACGAGACAAATACAGGAACAGATATATTAAGGTGGAGTGAAGGTGGTTTGGCTGCAGCACTGTAAAGTGCGTAGTTCAACATGTATCTGACTCTATACTAATAACAGCAGCATCAGAAATGAAAACAGCAGCAGAGGTCAGTAATAATGCTGTAATAATGGAGTAATGCTATGCTATGTTAGCTACATTTATATGAAGTAACATTAAATATCTGCATTTCATTACTACCTACTTCTTTGGATTGGTACAAATACTTTGCTTTTAAAGTACCAAGTAGTCACACAGTGAGAAAAATACATCTTTATCGTTTTACAATCTCATTGTAGCCTCATAATCGTAATCGAATTGTGAGACCAGTGAAGATGCACACCCCTAGGCTCCACAACACCACAGCACCAAACTGACAGACTCTATTTTGACTTGATTTATTGAACATAATTGTTATAGATTTTTTTATAGTGTGTACACTGTGTGTATATATTTACTAGTGGTGGGCCGTTATCGGCGTTAACGTGCTGCGTTAACAGGAGACTCTTATCGGGCGATAAAAAAAATATCGCCGTTAATCTATTCTCAAAGTTGGGTTGGGAGCTGGGTCTATACTACGCAAGCTATGATGACTTTCACCTTGATATCTTAGCGCAGATGTATACCTAGCCAAATTGCACTGTAGGGGGCAAGAACAAGTCTTTGAACCTGTGTGTCTGCCTACTGTGAAATTACCACATCAAACGTGACGTGCTAACATGGATGCAGCTGTTGCTGCGTTCCATTTACCTCGGAGGGCGGAGCTGGGAATGACGTCACACCCGAGTTGACGTTCCAGTCGGAAAACCTTGCTTGGCCAGCTGTTTGTTTACAACTAGCCAGGTTAGTTATTGATACGCCGGTTGATTAAAAAACGCATTGTGCGGTATTTCCTCACACTAACTGTAGCAACACGTCCACAGACAGCTGTTGGACAGCACTTTGTGTACGAACATTTATATGAGTCACAAGTACACAGAAGTGCTAATAAACAGTATAAATTACAGCTTTCAGTAACTGTTGATACCCCGACAGCCATCTTGGATCACAAAGTCGGGGTAATGCGGGTTGTCCCAACTTCCCGAGTCGGAAATCCAACTTCAGGGGGCGTTCCAGCTGCATTCTAACATTAACTCAGCTCTCCTTATTAGCTCGGCTCCCTGCATCCTGGCTAATAACTTTTTTTAAGCTGGATCTCCGACACTGACACCGTTGTGATGGACAGATTTGTGCAGCGGTGTTTCATGAGGGAGCGCGAGCGAGAGAGGTACAGGTGAGTGACAGAGAGAGAGGGCGTGCTGCGTTACGGCGCTCTGCAATCAAATACAATTTTAAATAAGCTTAGTAAAAAAATACAAAAATCGAAAATTAATCTGTAGTAGTCACCGTTGATAGTGTGGCGTGCCACCACAAATAAATGAACGAATGGTCAGTGCAGTAGACCAGCGCCCTGCTGCCACCAAGCCTGTTTCAACACGCCCACCATACGAGCAGCTTTGGGCAGCAGCGTCTCTACAAGTAGCGCCGTTACTAGTTTAACGACATTTCTCAGTAGCTTGGTGGCAGCGTCGCTGTTTTCTGAATCAAATGAAAGCTCTTTTATTGACAGAGTAGCGCGGCAGCTTCCACACACACTACATTTTCCCAAGGATCAGTTAAGTGACGCCAGCGCCGCACACGGACTTGTATGTGCAGCCGGCGGAAGCGCTTCCGTGTGACTGTGACATCACGTACCGATCTTTGGGCTGATGTCTGCGACTTTGCTGCAGCGGATTAAAGAGTTTCCTTTCTATTGTGATAGTTGTTGCCTGGACACCTCTTCCTCTAGTGAGGAGGAAACTTTGATATGTAGAGGCAGAAACTTGTTTCCATGAGATGAGAGATTTCTCTCTTTCTCTCAGGCCTGTTGCCATGAATGTTTAGGTTGCCATGGTGCCAGAGCACGAATTCACATATAAACAATAAATAATATAGAATTAATAAACAATGAAATGACATTATAAAAACTAAAGAGGAATAAAAACAACAAAAACACAATATAGGCCGGTGTTACATTGAAAATATGTCTTGGTTTTGACGAGCAGCAGCATTTTTCAAAGGAACAATTTTTAAAATAAACTATTAATGATGATAATAATGTGATAATTAAGTTACTTTATGCAAACAACAATGGTTCTCTGTTTGTTGTGAAAATATACGGGTATCGAAAAAGTATCGTTCAGGAACCGGTATCGAAGTTGAGGTATCGATATTGAAAAACGATACCCAGCCCTAGTTATTGTCACAACACAACACATAAATGGTTTGTCATTAAAATAATACTTCATTTATAAATAGTGAACCGATCATGTATAAAGTATGAAAATACAATTATTAAGCACATTATAGACAAGCTTATTAATAAAGAATACAACATGTATAACTAATGTTGTGGAAATTTAGATTCCTGGTGAGAGATTAGGCAAATAATTGAGTTACAACCAACCGTTGTCTTTGAAGAATTTATTTAACAAAAGAGAATAAACAGAGAAGTACTACAACAAAATCAGCTGGACCAGAGGTTCTGCCCTCTATGTTTATGTTTATAAATTACGTACTAATGTGTATTAATGTATGAACAATGGTTTATAAATGATGAACTCTGTACTAATGCTTTGTAGTGTGAAGTTATTATAAAGTGCTGTATTTTTTTGTTTCTGTTGGTTTCAATGTGTTTTCACAAATAATGTCTGATCACAGATATTGATCCTTCAGAACACACACACACACACAGACACACACACACACACACACACACACACACAGATCAGATCATATTTCCAAATGCAGCTGTTTAAAGGATCAATATAGTTTTTCTCCTCTAGTTCCAGACTGGCCTGAGATCAGCAGCATGTTATTGATCTGTGTTGACATGAATAGGTGTATGAATGTTGACATTTGGATGATGTCTGTAGAAGGCTGACATTATGATGATCCACAATAACACAATGACAAAGTCCCTCTACTCATTTTAGGGAAAAGCTCATTGATTAGGACATAGTAATGTTGAGCTCCACATTTAAAACCTGAACACATCTGATTGGATTAGAAATGGATTTTTATCTCCATCATTTATTCTTTATTCAGATTGAAGGGCTGCTGGTTGTCAAAGATCAGCTGTGCTTCTCTGGCCTCAGCTCTGAAGTCCAACCCCTCCCATCTGAGAGAGCTGCAGCTGTGGGGAAACAACCTGAAGGATTCAGATGTGAAGCTGCTGTCTGATCTGAAGGAGAGTCCACACTGCAGACTGATGACTCTGAGGTCAGTAGAGGGTTGGAGTCAGTCCATGCTGGTTTCAGCAGTATTGTACTAAACACAGTTAGTATCAAAGCAGAGATCCAGTATTTCCTGTAAACCTCCAACCTTCTCAGCGGCTGCTTTCCTCAGTGAAGCTGTGAGAGGAGAATGGTGACAGGCTTCAGGATTGGACAGAAAGACAGAGAGAGAGAGAGAGAACAGGCAGTGATCATGTGTTTGAGTTGATGTGAAGACGACTGTTGTTGTTGTGTTCATGTCTCCAGGAAATAAAGCTGGATTCCAGCTGACAGCATCACAATGCACACATGTAATTTATCCTCCTGTTCACCTTATTTATGAGAATAAATTACACTGCAAGCAAGTAGCCTAATTAATATGACTCCTGATTAAACTATCCAACATATTTGAGGCGTTCTTTTGCAGAAACAGAATCTCCGTTTGTGATCCTAAATCTGGTTATTTTTGTGGCTGCAAATAATCTTAATAATCTTAAATTGTGTGGGGGATTTTGCGTACTTCAGGGAAAATCAATGAAATGGGTGATTATTCAGACAGGCTTTAAGCCTATAATAATAATATTTGGATTTATTTTACACAGCAGTAGGCCTGTTCATTTCAAACCGTTTCATCCTTCTGCCATGTGAGTCGCCGTTTCTCTTTTCTCCTGTTTATGTGCGTACGCATGGTTCAGAGTTTACTTACAGGACGCACATTTTCCCGTCAAGTTTGCTTTGTATAGATCACAACCTTTGCTTGGGAAGTGGCGTATGCACGTTTCAAGCCCTGTTTTGTAAGTATGCACCGTTTATAAATGAGACCCCTGAACCTCTGCTGAGGTACAGTAAGCATTTGAGTCCTAACAGCAGTAAATCCATCATTACAGTGAGCAGTGAATATCTCTCTGTCTCTGCAGTCATGATGCGTTCAGGGACTCTCAGCACTTTATTTCCACTGTGGACTTGAGTGAAACCTGCAGAGTAAACAGAGCTGATGGCCAAAGTCTCTGCAGGTCTCAGTGTGTTCACTCCAATACGTTAACATGAGAGCTGAAAAACAGCCGCTCCACTTCTGGTCTGAACAGGACTGAAGTCCCTGCTGGTCTTTCTACTGGATGTGCTGCATCACTGACTGACAGCTGAGGAAGGGAGTCTCTGTAAACTCTGATTTATGACTTCTGCTCTCTGTCTTCTTCTCTCATCAGCTTTTGGTGATCTCTGTCAGAGTGTGAGGGATGAGAAAGGTGGTGGTGTTGAGAGAGGATCAGCTGTGTCCTGATGATCCAGAGAGGTTGAAGCAGCAGCATCAGCTTGTGTGTGGAGAGGCTCTGACTGGGCCATGTTACTGGGAGGTAGAGTGGAGAGGAGAGCTTCATCCAGCAGTGACTGACAGAGGAATCCCAACAGTGCTGCAGTCTGAACTGCTCTGAGATCAGCTCCACTGTCAGACACAAAGTCAAGTCCACCATCATCCCCAATCTTATTTTTTGTATTTTTGGAGTCATTACAGATAGAGATTTATAATTTTTTTAATATTAATGGACATTTTATATTTACATATTCCTACATAAGGTTTTGGCATTTTTTGTTTTTTGTTTTTCAATATAAAACTTGGAACATGGCTTTACTTTTTAAATACTTTTTGAGCCCTTTCAGCACATTTTAACAATACCACAATAATACTGATAACCATGATCATTTTGGTCACTTTAAATGTGATATGAAACTTTCATCTTATTGAGTAATATTTACTTTCTTCTTGTTTTAAGTTACAGGATAAAGTTACTAGATATTGCATTATAAGCCGCTTTTGTTTAAACCACTTTATATGCCACTCTTTCAATGTATAAAGAAACACTATATTAAATGTTTTAATGTGTTTAAGGTTTGTTATGCTGTAAGAAACACTATATATATTGGGTTTAATATGTTTTAAGGTTTAGGTCAGTCTGTCTGTATGATGATTTCTTCTCCGTAGAATAACAATGATTATTTCTCCTTGCGAGCCTCTTATAATGAGCCCACACTGCTTAGTGCCTCTGAAGCAGATAAGAGCCTAGAAGCAGCTACTTTCAGCACGAGCAGTTTTTGTCTTGTCATGAGTGTAAAGTTGTTAGTGCCAGCAGAAACAACAAATGAAGTAGACGGTAGTGTCAGTTCAAGCCAGTTGAGCTGGGAAGTCCCGAAGACAGCACTGTGGGAAAGCACCTAATATTCTGGAGGTTCTAGAGAATTAAGAATATATTTGGTGAAAAAGGCGGGAATCTTAAAGTGCACCACCCAAAGCAGGAGGAGACTGAGAGCTATAAAATATGATTCACAAGCTGATCCTTTAGTTTCGTGTTGAGCCTCCCAAAATGTAACTCAGGTTTTTGTCTCGTTAAGAATAAAAACTCTTGTACCGAGTTAAAGTTGCTGTCTATTTTTACAACTATCTTTTAATATGGTGGAGACAACTTTTGGGGTTTCAACTTTTACATCAATGTTTAGCACACACATAAAAATCTGTACCAGCTACCTGTATGAATGTAAAGCTAAAGTGCTATTTCAGACAGTATAAGTCAGGAAATATTTTATCAAATGAAATGTATTAATAGTTCAGAGTCCATGCATATGGGGTAACCACAAAGATAACCTGTTCTGAGCTGTTTAGATGTGTAGTGTAAATTGTCATTACAGCAGACCTGAGTTGAAACCTATCTACCTTTTAGTACAGGTTAATCAGGAAGTTCCACCTGACGTCACAAAGTTACCTGGATCAGCCAGTGACTTCACTTCGTAGTCCTGTGGCCTCGGTGGTCCTCAGTTAAAGTAATAATGTGGTTGTGTCTCTACTAGTTTTCTTGTGTAACGGCACCACCAAGTGGGTAAAAGTGTGATGGCATATAATCCTGTTTTAATTTTAAAACTAACAACAAAATGTGAATGACTTCAGGGTGTAAACTATAGAACATTTGGGAATATCCCAAACATACCACTTACCAGGATGGTACCTGAATATCTGTGATACGTTTTTCTCCACACTACAACCATCACCATCAAAATGTTTGCCACAAACTAAAGGTTATACTCATAGCTCATATCTTCATCAGGTCTATAATTTATTTTTAAAAATCACTGTAGTCCAATTTGTAAGCTGTCCTTATTTAGCAGTAGAATGACGGAAACTCAATTAAAGCCGGTAGTTCGTTGGTTTGGACAGCAGCTGGCGCTGCTGCATCAACAATGAGCTGAGACTCAAACATACAACAGTGTGTTTGTGTCTGTCTGCACTCAGACAGACAAGCTGGGTTCAAACCTGTGACATGGACACAGCTAAAACATGTCAACATAAATATCAAGTTGACCTGTGACATTTTATTAAACTCTTCAAACCCACTTTTCTCCTCAGATTTGCCCTGAAAGAGCTTTAAATAAGGAAAACTGCTGCAGCTGGATCAGATTCAGGGTTGAAGTAAAACACTAGTTGAACTAAACTACAATATTTGTTTTATTTATTTCCACTGCTGGAAACTCACCAAGTACATTTACTAAAGTACTGAGCTTTAGTAAAACTTTGAGGTACTTGTACTTTACCAGAGTACATTCATTTTATGCTGCTTTATAAAGTAGGAAATACTGTACTTTTTACTGCACTACATGTATTTCACAGCTGTAATTACTAGTTACCTTTCAGATTCATGTTTTAAAAATAAACATGTGATCAGTGTATAAAATATGAAGCATTAGTTTAGATAAAACCAGCCAACAGTATTAACAAGCAGTTCAGATGAGCTCCACCTTCTTCTACTACAGCATTAAAGTACCTCCTGCATTACAATGAAATATGATATAATGATTATATAATATAATGATAAGAATAATCCAATAACATAACACTGACGTGGGCCGTCCTGCAGAATAAGTACTTTTACTTTGAATCACTTAAATCCTTCTGTACTTTAAGTTAAGTAACATGTTGAAGAAGACTTTAACATCTAACAGAGTAATTGTGATACTTGTACATGAGAGACTGATGTGAATACTTCCTCCATGATAAATGAGGTGTTTGATGACTGATGATATAAATGCAGTTTAGATGTGTTGCTGAACTGAAAGCATGACAGTGAGAAATTAAACTTCTGTAACAAAGGCTTCTGTGCTTATGCTGACATATGTTATGAAATTACTGGAGGATATTTAGGATATTCTTCTTGACACATCACATGTTTTAACCATCAACTTGACAGAATATTTCAATAAATAATCTTGCATATTTATTCCTTGGAACAAAGGCTGCTCCTGCAGCAGCGAAGCACACAGACTCTGTGGACTTTCGGAGTGAGTCTGGGGTCATGTAAACTTGGTTAATATGACTTTGTAGAAGGTGGGCCCAGGATGAAGCTCCGCCCCCACTGTGCTGACAGTTTAGCTAAATCTTTTTTGTGGTTCGTACGTATCTATTTTGGGGGCAAATGCAACCTCCATGTGGCTGAGCGCATAATATAATGACAACAAAGGTAAACTACAAGTGTAGTGTATGGAATTAGTAAAGAGTTCCTTCCTCATCTTTTACTAGCGGCCAAACCGGTGGCTGTAACACGGCGGATCGATATATTTGACTGTCACAACACCAGTGAAATGACTCGTTTCACTGTCAGAATGAGATCCATTCGCTCAGTAAATTTTGATAAGGCTGCACCAGCCACTCGTTTACAATTTTACCCCCATTCACGTTAGCGGAGCGCTAAACAGGAAGTTAGCCTGCTCGGCCGGGAAAGGTCAACACGGTGGACGCTGTAGCGCTACTGCTGACTAGCACTAGGGGGTGTAATTGCAAAATGACAAAGACACCAACGCACAAGTATAAATGCACGGCTACATGCGTAGCCTACGGCGTAGTTACGCACGTAGACCCTACGCAGGAGGATAAATCAAGCTTTACTCCCAAACAGTGGTAGGGAACTTACTCAGAAATTGTAATATATTATTAGTTTCTTATTACTGGTTAAAGGATATTACTTTGCTTATTTACTGGGTGATAAAAGTAATTAATTACGTTACCCGTTATGTTACTATATTACTTTCATTACCACCCACTTCCCCCACAAACTAAGTCTTTCCCGACTAACTAATATCATATTCAACAGCAGCAAGGAGTAGACTATGGTTTTTACAAAGCATATAGCCTAGGCCTAACATTTCTTAACGCCACCTGCTGAAATAAAAAAATAAAGCAAGTAAATCAGACTTTTAAACAGCTGTTTTTCTGCACATGTAGCCTGTTTATAAGATCAGTCTTCAGTAGTTACAAAACGTTACGTTAACGCCTCTCTTTCCCAATAAGTTTCTTTCTGTATGTTGCTGCTTCAGCAGATTTCCCCTTATGAGTGTGATTAGTATGATTTCACTTTCCATAAGTCATTAATTTATTGTCCATGTATCTGTGTGGAACATTGGCTCAAGGGCGCCCTCTCTCTGCGGTAGCAGATAAATGCCACAAACGCTTCTGTAGCATTAGTTCTACATTGTACAGATATTGCATATCATACCTGTTCATATGAACTGTATAAACACGTGCACTGTAAATCGTGGAATGGTTGATAAGAACAGTTATGAGCAGGTAGCTGTACTTTTTTAGTGCTAAAGTGTTTAAGCTACAATCTGATCTACCGAGCTGGCGTCTGTGCTAAAAGAATATTCTTTTGTAATGTGCTGTGTGAGAGCTGCTTAAAGTCGACTGTGTGACTGACCAGCACAAAATCAGTTCAGATAATAAACAGCAGCACAGAAACATAAACAGGCCTCGTTCTCATCATTCACACATCTGAGAGTCGAGGGTTGGTTGAAC